>JAINUG010001373.1:0-23933 GCA_029706075.1 Aldrovandia affinis | reverse complement strand
TTGTCTGCTGCGAAGCTGACACAATTTGACCAGGGTATGCCTCTCTTCTTCAGTTCTCCATCAACCAAATCAAATATTGCTCTCCCAGTAGACTCTCTGATTCACAAATCTTGAGCAACATCACAACTACCCTCCTGAGACTGGCATCAAAAATCCTAACCAAAATGGGGTACATTTTTATGTCCTCCCATATCTGTGCTCCCATCTGTAGCAAGGCTGTATGGAGACCGCTTCATTGCTTCTGTAATGCACTCATCATCATTACTGGCCAGTGTTTTTACTATGCAGGCTGTCTTGGTCCTGGCACTGCCATACTGTTTGGCTATCTCGCTATCCGAAACATCTTCCTAAATAGTGGTCCAGCATGGTCTGCAGCAGCTAATGGCAAGTTGTGTTCTACTATGAATGTAGTAAAAAGTGTTTCTGCCCGAATTGGTCTAACATCTTGTGCTTGTAGGAAGAAGGAGCTAATTCTAGGGACTGAATCTGTAGCAGCCATCATTTTCAAATGTTTTTTCCCCTTTTTGAGCCCCTCCCACTCGTGTTCCCATAAAACCTTAACTTTCAAATTCTATGTCATTTTTAGATGTTCTATATTGTTTTGGAAATGCTGATGCATCAAGCCAAATTTATTTTTTGTTAGGGGATTGACCGTGTTTGAGTCAAAACATTTTGGATGCCCATGGTATAAACATCTGGCAAATTCATAAATCAAATCAAATCAAATGCATTTGTATAGCACTTTTCACAAATGCATTGTCATACGGAAGCGATAGTAAGACATTGTATAGGATTAGGTCCTCCACAGCTCAACACCTCTGTCATGGTTGTTCCCCTGACTCACCACCAGAGGGCGGTGTTGCGCCTTTCTGGTAGGAGGGGCGGAGCATATCAATCACCGCTCCTCACTATTTAAGCCGCAGCTGTTTACCGGTTCTTTGCGAAATCGTAAAACTTCACTACGATCTAGCCGGTAAAGGTTGTGGCGTCTTTTTAAAGATACTACTAAGCACGTTCTCTTACTTAGAAATTCTTCTTTAGCAAATGTAGGATCTGTTGGTTACCTGCTTTTGGAACACTCACTTGCTCCTCCTGAGCTAGTCGTGTTTTCGTTATACACAGTCTGTGGACTGTTCGCAGGTCTTATTTCTTCGCTGGTTATTTGGCTCTTCTAGCCGTTTATCGTTTATTCAAACACTCGGTGTTGGTGATTTAGTTATTCCTTTTTGTGTCTTTGTGGCACCTAGTCACCCGTTGGGTGATATTTTCAGTTTTCCCCTTTTGTTATTGTTTGTTCCTAGTCTCTGTTTTATTCAGAGTTTGTGGTTAAACTGTATAATTACAGTTTAACTTATCGATACCCCCCTGGGGTTCTGCGATTGACACCAATCCCTTAAAAACCCACCATAACAGTACGATTTCGCCATGAATACGGCGTCAGCGGATTCCCGTGGTATCGAAGAAATGGAGAGACAGAGATCTACCATTGACATTTTATTAAAACAACAACGTGTCATGCAAGACAACCAGGCTAGCATGGTCTTGTCGGTCCAAAGACTGGAGGGCTTGATCCAGACACTTATCGAGTTCGTCCCCAGCCTGCGGTAGGATTCGCGGTCCTAATCCGGGTGTCACTCCTCGTTGGGGTACACCTGTAGGAGAGGGATTACGAGAGGCAAAAGTTCAGCTTCCTCCTCGTTTTAGTGGCGAGTCCGGTAAATGTCGGGAGTTTTTTAGCACAGTGCCAAATTGTATTTCAAACTCAACCATCTAGATATAGCTCAGAAGAGTCGCGAGTGGCACTCGTGCTATCATTGTTATCGGGGGCAGCTCTCGAGTGGGCAGTACCTCTTATTCGGTCTCAAGCACCGGTATTGACAGACTCGCTGGGGTTAATGGGTAAAATGGAGTTGGTTTTGACCACGAACTTCATGACAGCGAGTCTGCGACTAAATTGACGCATGCGCCAGGGTAACCAGAGCGTGGCGGAATTCTCTATCTCGTTCCGTACTCTCGCGGGAGTTACAGGTTGGCCTGAGAATCCTCTCATAACGTGTTTTACTAACGCCGCTATCTGATCCGGTGCGTAGACGCTCTAGCTACGATTGGCATTCCCGATTCACTTGATGAACTTATTTCCACTGCTATACGGATCGATAATCGTATTAGGGGAACGCCAGCGAGAGGGGTAACAGGGAGTTCCGGGTTACTACGAGAGGTTCTTACCTCAGTTTCCTAGACGTCTGGGCAAAACCGACGAACCCATGGAAGTTGACAGTGCTAGTTTTCGGGCTCCGGCCAGGGGACTGGAACGGTTGCCGGTACTGTCGACAGAGGGGGTCACATTATTCAAAATTGTCCCAAACTGAAGGGAAACGAATAGCCTCACTATCGGGCCGGAAGCCGGTAGTGAGACATCAGTCCTCTTTCTTCCGTACCTTCATTTCTGTTGAACTATCCTGGGGAGACAAAACATTAAAATAAATGCATTTCTTGATTCAGGAGCTGTTGATTGTTTTGTGGACTCGGGTGGGCTAAAAGAATTCATTTACCTGTTCGGGTTCTTTCACAATCTTGTGGTGTTACCGCTCTTGATGGCCGTCCGCTGGGTTCGGTCGCATTAAAGAATCCACGGAGACTGTAAACATGCGGATCGCTTACGGCGAGCACACAGAACAAATTAAGTTTTTTTGGTTGAATCGCCTACTTACCCATTAGTTCTTGGACACTCCTGGTTAATAAAACATCAACCACAGGTGAACTGGGGTAGTCATAAAAACCTATTATTCAATGGGGGGATCAATGTTCTCTTGAATGTTTACCTTTTATTTCGTCGTCTTCCCGGGTTCGGTGAGGCTAAAGTCACGAGACCGATTCGAGACCGGCCGAATCTATTTACTGTTCGCCTAATCATGCTCCCTCATCCGTACACTCCAATGAGACGGAGAACGAACTCGAATGGGATCCTCAGTGTGCTTGGGAAATTCCACTGGAGGAGTCCACGGCCGAGGAGATTAGTGACCTGGAATCCTTACCCTTTGATTCTTTAGAGGCAGACATGCCGTCTACGGACGATGAGCCCAAAGTGTCACGAGTTCCGAAAAGATCGATTAGCTACTCCAGTTCCGATTCACATAAAAAATTCGAACTGCCCCCATTGAGCACGAGTTTCCAAGGGATAAGGAGGGAATGGAACTCATGAGCACGGAGTGTTACTTGCTACCTTCCGGCATTCCTAAAACTTATTCCGATCTTAGCGAGGTGTTTAGTAAGCAAGGGCAACTAAACTGCCTCCACACCGGCCTTATGATTGCGCTATTGAACTTCACCCAGGCACAGTTCCCCCACGTGGATCCCTATATTCACTATCTATACCTGAGAGTCGGCCATGAAGAGATACATTTCGGAATCTCTTACTAATGGTTTTATCAGGCCATCCACGTCTCCGGCTGGGGCAGGGTTCTTTTTGTTGGAAAAAGGATGGGGGATTACGACCGTGTATCGATTACAGAGGATTAAATAATATTACTATAAAGAATCGTTATCCCCTTCCACTTATGAACTCCGCTTGAACGGCGTCTCCAAGGAGCGTCCATTTTTTCAAGTTGGACCTTCGCAACGCTTATAATCTGGTTCGCATCCGTCCAGGGTGACGTGGAAAACAGCGTTTAATACACACAATGGTCATTACGAATACCTGGTTATGCCATTCGCCTCACGTCTTGGCCGGCTGTCTTCCAGGCATTCGTTAATGACGTACTCAGAGAGATGTTGGAGAAATCGGTGTTCGTTTATCTTGACGACATTTTAATTTTTTTCCAATTCTCTCTCTGAGCACGTGAAACACGTTCGACAAGTATTAAAATGCTTGTTAGAAGCCCAATTATTTGTGAAAGCAGAGAAATGTGTGTTTCACGTACCTTCAGTTTCCTTTCTAGGATTTATTGTCGCAGAGGGCAGGATCCAAATGGACCCCAATAAAGTGACTGCGGTCAAGGATTGGCCTGCTCGGTCTCTGTAAAACAGGTGCAGCGTTTTTGGGGTTTGCAAATTTTTACAGACGGTTTATCCGCAATTTTAGTTCAGTGGTCGCGCCCATCACGGCGCTTACAAAAAAAAAACTGTTTCTTCTCGGTTCCAATGGTCCCCTAAAGCGGAGGCGCTTTAGCTGAACTAAAGAGAAGATTCAGTTCTGAACCTATTTTAATTTCTCCCAATCCTTCATTACCTTTTATTGTAGAGGTGGATGCCTCTGAGCTAGGGGTAGGGGCTATTCTGTCCCAGCGGTCGGTCATGGACAAAAGGGTTCATCCGTGCGCCTACTTTTCTCGGAGCCTTTCCCCTGCCGAGAGGAATTACAATGTAGGAGATAGGGAGTTATTAGCGGTTAAAATGGCGCTGGAGGAATGGCGTCATTGGCTTGAAGGGGCGGAACATCCCTTCACTGTCTGGACTGATCATAAAAATTTAGAGTACATCCAGGGTGCTCAAGCGTCGTAATTCACGGCAAGCTCGTTGGGCATTATTTTTTACTAGGTTTAATTTTTGTTGACTTACCGTCCTGGTTCTAAAATATTAAACCTGACGCTCTGTCACGCTTGTACGATGGATCCGAAATGGATCATCCGCCCACACCCATTATTCCCACCGCACAGATTTTATCTCAGTCTTATGGGAGATAGAAAGGGTGGTGCATGAGGCTCAACGCCTTGAGCCGGATCCTGGTGGGGTCCACGGGGATGTCTCTTCGTTCCTTCAGGAGCTCGCTCCCAGGTACTGCAGTGGGGCCACTCCTCCCGGCTCACTGGTCACCCAGGCGTACACCGTACGCACGATTTTTTGAGTAGACGGTTCTGGTGGCGGGGTATGGAGAAGAGACGTGCGGGAATTTGTTGCGGCCTGTAGCATTTGTGCCCGCAATAAGGGTTCACAGCTGGCACCTTCAGGGTTACTGCGGCCACTTCCCGGTTCCACATCGTCCTGGAGCCATATCGCCTTGGATTTCGTTACCGGTCTACCTAACTCGAACGGTCATACCGTCATTTTGGTGGTAGTGGACAGATTTTCCAAGGCTGCCCACTTCATTGCACTTCCCAAGCTGCCGTCAGCGCTCGAAACTGCGCATCTCATGATGGACCATGTCTTTCGCCTTCACGGCTTACCGCAAGACGTAGTGTCCGATCGGGGTCCTCAGTTTGCGTCCAGATTCTGGCGGGCGTTTTGTTCGCTGTTAGGGCGTCTGTGAGCCTGTCATCAGGGTTTCACCCACAGACTAATGGACAGACGGAACGCACCAATCAAACAATGGAAAATACTCTCCGCTGTCTTGCTTCCGCCAATCCATCATCATGGAGTCGGCACCTTGCTTGGGCAGAGTACGCTCATAACACGCTGCGCAACGCGTCGTCAGGTCTCTCTCCATTCGAGGCTCAGTTCGGGTTTCAGCCTCCTTTATTTTCGGCGCAGGAGGGTGACGCAGGAGTGCCTTCCGCTGCGGCCTTTGTGCGACGTTGTCGTGTCACCTGGAGAAGGGTTAGGGCGGCTCTAGTACGCGCTGGTGATCGCCAAAAGGAGTTTGCTAATCGTCGTCGACGGGCAGCTCCATCGTATAGGGTTGGTCAACGAGTGTGGTTGTCTACACGAGACCTGCCGTTCTGAGTAGAGTCTCGAAACTTCGCTCCGCGTTTTTATTGGGCCTTTTAAGGTCCTACGTAAAATTAACCCTGTCACCGTGTTATTACAGCTTCCCCAATCTATGCGGATACATCCTACGTTCCACGTATCTCGCATCAAACCACTACTCATTAGCACCTTGGCGCCTCCCGAAGTACCACCACCGCCTCCTCGTATCATTGGGGGTGGCCCCGCTTATACGGTGCGTAGTATCGTGGCGTCGCGGCGTGTAGGTAGGGGTACTCAGTTCCTAGTGGACTGGGAGGGTTACGGCCCTGAGGAGCGCAGTTGGGTTCCGTCCCGACACATCTTGGATCCATCGTTGATCCAAGATTTTCACCGGCGTGGGTCTGAAGGGTCGTCAGGAGTCGTCCCTTAAGGGGGGGGTCCTGTCATGGTTGTTCCCCTGACTCACCACCAGAGGGCGGTGTTGCGCCTTTCTGGTAGGAGGGGCGGAGCATATCAATCACCGCTCCTCACTATTTAAGCCGCAGCTGTTTACCGGTTCTTTGCGAAATCGTAAAACTTCCTCACGATCTAGCCGGTAAAGGTTGTGGCGTCTTTTAAAGATACTACTAAGCACGTTCTCTTACTTAGAAATTCTTCTTTAGCAAAATGTAGGATCTGTTCGTTACCTGCTTTTGGAACACTCACTTGCTCCTCCTGAGCTAGTCGTGTTTCGTTATACACAGTCTGTGGACTGTTCGCAGGTCTTATTTCTTCGCTGGTTATTTGGCTCTTCTAGCCGTTTATCGTTTTATTCAAACACTCGGTGTTGGTGATTTAGTTATTCCTTTTTGTGTCTTTGTGGCACCTAGTCACCCGTTGGGTGATATTTTCGGTTTTCCCCCTTTTGTTATTGTTTGTTCCTAGTCTCTGTTTATTCAGAGTTTGTGGTTAAACTGTATAATTACAGTTTAACTTATCGATACCCCTGGGGTTCTGCGATTGACACCAATCCCTTAAACCCACCATAACAACCTCAGATCTAAATCTTAAACACGCTTCCCGTAAAATGACTACGTCGTTTTTACAGTGCATAACAATTTCATTTCTGAAGTCAAAAACCCCACCAGACATAGAATCATACCAGCTTAAAAAATCGGATCTTTCTTGAGCCATCATAGTATCAGCCCCACAGTACTGACTGAGACTGTCAACGTACTGCTGTTTAAAATCGGTATCTATAAAGCATATGAGTTTGCTACCTTGAGCAATGATCCCGGGGTTAAAGCCTTGCTTAACTAATTCATTCATCATCAAGTAGCCATCATAACCCTTGGAATTATGTGCGATAGATGTGTAACCGCTGTATATTTGCTCAAAGATGCCTTGACACAGGTGTCACCCTGTGTGACCCAACATTTGTGACTTACAGAAGCGCTGAGTCAGCACACTTAGTTATCTGTCTGGGTTGTTTGTGGCATTGATTATTAAGACATACATTACAACATACAATTTTATTGTTAAAGTCCTTGTAACAATATTCACAAGCATACTGAACACCCAAAAAACTCTTCAGAGTTTTGATACCATAATAATGATTTTCCTGAAGGTATAGAAAAACGGTTTTAGGTTGGGGGTCTGAGGTGGTTTGAAACTTCATAAAGGCATTATTGTTTGAACACCGATAAAACACCACAATCTTGACATCCAGAATTTGTTCAGATTTGCTGTAAATGCCACAAAATGTTAGTCCAGCGGGGCTTTGTAAAGCTTGACTGGCATTCCTGGCCTCAACATCACAGTATTTTGGGTGAAAAAGCTTGTTGTCCGGATTGCAAAATATAAATAGTTGCTTCATTTTCAGACTAATTATTTGGTCCCTGCCCTGCCCCTCGCCATTAGGGTTACGTACAATTTGTACCACTAGCTCCAAGGTTTCGTCTGTAAGTGTATGAAAATTACTCTGAACAACATTATGAAGCATGGTGAGAAAAGTCTCCACATTGACCTCACCCCTCGGTAACGGGACCGAAACATGATTCATCAAAGAATCACTCTGTAATTCTAGCTGTAGCATGTCATTTTCACCACGATGCGAAACTATTCAGAAATATCAATATGATTTTACACAGATTTTTTTATATTCTCTTTACATTATTTTAATGTGTCACTTTACATTACAGTGCTCTGTTCCTGTGTAGCAAGTATTGTATTCATTGCTGCACACTGTCGTTACTGCATTAATACCTACGAATAAGGTTAGGGTTAGGAAGGTTAATGTTAATAAAAATTGTAATGTAGTAAGTACAGTGTAATAATAAGTAATTAAGATGTTTAATATGTATGTACACAGTAATTACAGTAGATTGGCATTAATTACCCCTTGCATAATAATAATAATAATAATAATAATAATAAGTTTAATATTTCTACTTCCATTTAAAATATTTTCATAAGAGTTTTCGTGTCATGTGGTGTTGTGTGGGTAACTGAAAGTGCCAAGAATATGCCAAGGAAGCAGAAATGCCTGTATTCATCAGTGTTCACTTAGACATTTTCCCTCACCTTTAAAAGTACAACAGCATTTATTACTGAAAGGTGTCGGTATCGATATCGATGATACTGGCCTAGTATTACTTGGTATTGTATCGAACCCAAAATTTGCAGTATTGCCCACCCCTAGTTGTAGTCTGTTATGTTGCGGAATCAGGAGGCAAGAGGCAAGTCAGTCACGTTAATAGTAGTTAGCTTTACTTCAGAGCAAGAACAGGCATCCATTCATTCATTCTTCTCTGCATTTCCCCACCAGCACTACGTCACCTCCTCACAGGATATTCAATACTAGAGGTAACAAGGAACTAACACAGTGACCTCTAGAGGTAAGTATGTATACCTATTTGTAACACGTATCACAGTATCGTAGAACACAACATTTCCCCCTTTCTTTAAAAGAACATTTCTCAACCTGACATAATAAACGTATTGATGATATATACTGTACCCAAGCACGTAGTTATAAAACCAAGGTATTACATTTTAAAGTATTCAAACGTTTAAATGTTTCAACAGTTGTACAGTTCACAGTAATTCTCAACAGTTTGTTTTTTCACCATTCTTAACAGGTTTTTTCACATAATAAAGTCCTTAACCCACAGTGGTGGATTTCTCTGGCAGTTACTCCGCTGAGCTTTCGGAACCAAATCTGTCAGTTCACCATGCGACTCAGGGATTGGCAACTGCACACTGGTACACAGAGACAGGCGCTCCGCATTCCATCTTCTTCCGTCGCTCAGAATGAATGAGCTCGGCCCGGTCTGACGCTTGAACGAAACAGGAGAGGTGAACCTGGCCTCAGCTTTCTTGACGTGGAAAGGTTTGCGCACTTGTACCTTATCTCCCGGTTTGAAATTCGGTGCTTTCGCTCCATGTTTCTTATCTGTATAACGTTTGCTTTTCTCTTGTTTCAGAGTAATGTGTTCGCGGACGTTCTGGTGTCTATCTTGGTCACGGACTGGTAAGATATCCAGTTTCGTGCGCATCGGCCGTGCCCGCAGGAGTTGGAATGGAGACTGATTAGTCGTTGCATGCACTGTCACACGATAACTTTGAAGGAGTGTGGTCACCTCCTGTTTCCATGGTTTGTTTCGGCAGCCTGGATACACTCTTTCAGGACCCTGTTGAATCGTTCTGCTGTGCCATTGGCTTGTGGGTGGTAAACACTAGTGCGGATATGAATCCCTTTCTCCTTTAGAAACTCTGAAAAGGCTGTGGAGCAGAATTGACTTCCGTTGTCGGTCACAATGGAGCATGGGTTTCCTTCTCTGGCGAACACGGTTGTGAGGAAGGACGTGGCGCAAATGCCACCTCCGGCCACTTACTGAAGTAGTCCACGAGCGTGATGGCAAAGCGGCAGTCGTGGGAACCGCGCTCGACCCACTATGTCCATCGCGAATTTTTGGAAGGTACCGTCTGGGAGGTCCACAGGTTGCACTGGAGGGGGATAGGTCCTCGCGGATTTGTCCTGAATGTACTCAAGGTTTTTATGATCAGTCCAGACCGTGAACGGATGTTCAGCCCCCTCTAACCAGTGACGCCCCTCCTCGAGCGCCAGTTTGACTGCCAACAACTCTCTGTCCCCGACGCCATAACTTCTCTCCGCAGGGGAAAGCCCCTGGGAGAAATAAGCACAGGGGTGTATCCTCTGATCCAGAGGAGAGTGTTGAGACAGTATCGCCCCTACTCCAAGCTCCGAGGCGTCGACCTCTACCACAAAGGGGAGTGACGGATTAGGGGTGATGAGAATGGGTTCGGAGCTGAACCTCCTTTTTAACTCCAAGAATGCTGCCTCAGCTTTGGATGTCCATAAAAACCGAGAGGGAGCAGATTTTTTAGTAAGAGCAGAAATAGGAGCAACCACTGAGCTAAAATTGCGAATGAAACGCCGGTAAAAATTAGCGAACCCCAAGAATCGTTGGTTTGCTTCACAGATTCAGGGGTGGGCCAATCCCTGACTGCTGACACCTTCCTGGGATCCATTTGGATACTCCCTTCCGCCACAATAAACCCTAGAAATGAAATGGAGCTGGAGTGGAAAACACATTTCTCGGCTTTGACGAACAGCCGTGCCTCCAAGAGACACTCTAACATCCGTCTAACGTGTTCTCTGTGTTAAGAGAGATTTTTTGAAAAAATTTGAATGTCATCTAAATAGACGAAAACGAATTTCTCCAACATCTCTCTGAGTACGTCGTTCACAAAAGCCTGAAACACAGAAGGGGCGCTAGTGAGTCCAAAAGGCATGACCAGGTACTCATAGTGGCCGCTGTGAGTGTTAAAAGTGGTCTTCCACTCATCCCCCTCACGAATCCGCACCAAGTTGTAAGCATTGCGCAAGTCAAGCTTGGAAAACACAGATGCTCCTTGGACGTTCAAAAAAGCGGAATTCATGAGGGGAAGCGGGTACCGGTTCTTGACCGTGATATTATTAAGGCCTCGATAATCAATACATGGCCTTAATCCCCCATCTTTCTTCTCTACAAAGAAAAAACCCGCACCTGCAGATGACGTAGACGGTCTAATAAAGCCATTCTTTAAAGATTCCTCGATGTACTTTCTCATGGCAGTGCTCTCAGGAACCGAGAGAGAATACAGAGAACCGCGGGGAGGAATCGTGCCCGGCTGTAGTTCGATAGCGCAATCATACGTTCTGTGCGGAGGCAAAGTGGTGGCCCTTTGTTTACTAAAAACCTCACTGAGGTTAGCATAAACATTAGGCACGCCACTGGGTAAGGGAAATACCTCCGCACTAAGGAGCTCCAAACTCTCCGATTGCGAACTAAAACTGGAGAAGTCATCGACCGGTTGTCTCCAGTCGGCCAGTGAATCCCAGTCTAAACTCCCCTCTCTCCCCTCTGACACTACAGAGGGCATGTCTCCGTCCACTGAATCCCTTTCTGTCTCGTCCTCAGCTATTTGGGAGGGTGTGTCCTGATCCAAGGAACATGTGTCTGATTCGTCCGCGACCGAACTAACCTCACTCTCAATAGCCTGATTAAAAGGGGAGAAGAAGTCCTGCTGACAATGGTGAGCACACTGGGGACCCCACTGAATTATAACCTCACTCTGACCACCCCAGTTAATGTGTGGCTTATGTTTGCTAAGCCATGAATGGCCCAATACAAGGGGGTAGGTCAGCATGTCAACTAAAAAGAATCTGATGTGTTCTGTGTGATTCTTAAAAAACACACACATACACACATTCTCAGTCCTGTCGTGAATACTTCCAGAACCCAGCGGCCGACCATCGAGTGCAGTAATAAAACGGGGCTGAGAAAGAGCGCGCAACCGGTATCTGTGCGTCCCGAGCCCACTTGGCATCCATAAAACAGTCTACCGCCCCTGAATCTAAAAAGGCGTCAATCTTAACAGATTGTTTGTTCCAATTTAATTCAACGGGTAAAAAGGTTCAAAAGGATGTAGTAAAATGTCTCGCCAGTGCCTTTCTATCCACTGACCTTTTCCCGCAAGTTTAGGACAGTTAATTCTATTGTGACCCTTCTGCCTGCAGTAGCGACAGTATTCTGGGCAAGAGTTGACCCTTTTCGAATTTTGAATCGATGAACTGCCCACTTGCATGGGTTCCTACCCTCCTTCCATAGGAACACGTGACGCTTCAGGAACTACCGTAGACCGGGGAACCCAAACGCCCCCAGGCGTAGAATTATTCCGTTTGTCCCGTCTATCTCTCACACGTTCTCTAAATCGATTGTCAATTCGTATGGCGGTAGAAACCAAAGTTTCAAACGAATCAGGAGAACCAAGGGCCGCCAACGCATCTTTAACTGACTCAGATAAGGCGTTAGTGAATAGCGTACTGAGTGGACCCTCCGGCCAGCCGGTCTCACCTGCCAGTGATCTAAATCGGATAGAAAACTCAGCTACACTAAACGACCCCTGACGAATCCGCGCCAGTCTCATAGCTGCCACCTTACCAGAGATTTCATGATCAAACACCAGCTCCATCTCCTTCATAAGTCTCTTGGAGTCATCTAAAATCGGTGCCTGCGATCGTATAAGCGGAACAGCCCATGCAGCATTGGTCAGGAGAAATAAAATAAACGCGACTCGCGAATTCTCAGACTGGTAACAAGAGGGTTGAGCCCTATAAACAATCAGGCATTGTGAAATAAAACCTCGACATTAGCCCGACTCTCCGTCATAACGTGGAGGAAGTTGGATTTTAGGTTCACGAGGAGGGGGAAGTGCTTGTGCAACAGTATGAAGTAACTGAGCCTCGGAAACCTGTACAGGGGTTTGTGTGCTACTTAGTTGCGAATAATTCTTTACTAAATCCCGCATGGAACTTTCCATCACGAGCAATCTCGCATAAATTTCCCTTTGTTGCTCACTGGCACCTGTTAATTGGAAATGCAGTTGCTGAATGGCCTGAATTCACCAGCTAGCAATGTTTGTTGCGTAGCCACAGCTAGCTCGATATTCATGGTTTTTGCTGGCTCTGTCATAGTTGACTTCTGTGTACTGTAGTGTGGGTCGAGGATGGAAGAGCCACACGCAGATGTCACGAATATCTAAAAGCTGACCACGAGTAGTCAGCCACTAAGTCTGCGAACAGATAAGGGAGCAGAGGAAAAAATGGAAGGACAAAGAAAAGAAAACTCTGGGCATAAAAGTCCACGGAAAATAATAAAACAGAAAACAACCCAAAGGGCGAAACTCTTCAACGAAGAGGTAAGAAACTCAAATGATTTTAGAGACTTTAGCTCTGGGAGATTTTAACCCAAAAAACAAAGAATGAATCTCGAAAGGAAATGCCACCGGAGTGACAAGTATGAAACCTATAGCTAAGAAGGAAATGATCCTCCTAAAAAGGCAACCACGGAGTGGTAACGCTAAGCCTTTTAATGAGATGATAAGTAGTACCTTCTCTCTTTAACTGAGAAAACTAACGTTCTGGTGTCTATCTTGGTCACGGACTGGTAAGATATCCAGTTTCGTGCGCATCGGCCATGCCCGCAGGAGTTGGAATGGAGACTGATTAGTCGTTGCATGCACTGTCACACGATAACTTTGAAGGAGTGTGGTCACCTCCTGTTTCCATGGTTTGTTTCGGCAGCCTGGATATACCATAGTTCTAATACCTTAGTTCTTAGTACCGGCTAGAGCGTAACAATGGTTTACACAGAAGCATTTCTATGAGGAAAACGCAGACCTTAAATCGGAGGCAGAATAAACACTGATAATCCACAGCTGGACGTGATCGGAAAACACACCGACAAAAGACCATATAAGGAAGGTGGATATGACAATGATTCCTCACACAAAATAAAACAGACCATCACATGGTCAAGCGCCCTCCAGCGGCTGAACAAGGTAAAACCGTGACATACGCTACAGTAGATTTTATCATTTGTGGATACCTCAGTCAGACAAAGAATCTTAACCTCCGGTATAGAAACTTCCCGTACCTCTTTGGCCCCTGATTTGCAAACTTTAGCAAAGTGTCCTGTTTTATCTCACTTATTGCAAGTGGACGATACAGCAGGGCAGTCTTTAGCATTAGCTAAGTGATTTGTAGATCCGCAACGAAAACAATTCCTACCCTGTTTTCCAGATGCATGTCCTGAATGTGCTGTGTGAGAATGAGACGGCTGTCCGGAGGAGCGGAATTTACGTTGCTCCCGTATGCCAGGCT
Organism: Aldrovandia affinis; assembly: GCA_029706075.1. NCBI lineage: Eukaryota > Metazoa > Chordata > Actinopteri > Notacanthiformes > Halosauridae > Aldrovandia > Aldrovandia affinis. Next base: position 10,102 of record JAINUG010001373.1, on the reverse strand, counting down.
TAGCTCTAATAGCCTGCACTGGAGTAGCTGTATTTCCACCGGAGAGAAGAAAAAAAATTTTCACTGCTGACTCCACTTGGCACGCTAAGGTCATTTCTTTTTCTAAAGTAAGTTCTTCCTCCATTAGAAGTTTATCCTTGATCGCAGGTAGATAAACCCGTTCAATTAGTTGGTCCCGCAACATCTCGTTCTCCATAGATGCAAACTGGCATGGAACCGCTAGCTCGCGCAATGCTGCAACATACTGCGTTAGTCTCGTCAGGTCTTTGTGCACGTTGCCTGAACTTGTGGCAGCAAGCTACGACATTAACTTTAGGCACAAAATGTGCTTCTAACGCGGACATAGCCTCCTCGTACGTAGTGCCTCCATTTGCTAAGCTATAGAATAGACACTGACCCTACATGCCTAAGCAATGCAGTAAAATAGCACGGCGTCTCACATCTGGCCACGCATTTCCTGTAGCGTTAATAACTACACTGCCCGTCCAAAAAAAAGTCACACACTCTAATATTTAGTTGGACCACCTTTAGCTTTGATTACGGCACGCATTCGCCGTGGCATCATTTCGATAAGCTTCTGCAATGTCACAACATTTATTTCCGTCCAGAGTTGCATTAATTTTTCGCCAAGATCTTGTATTGATGATGGGAGAGTCGGACCGCTGCGCAAAGTCTTCTCCAGCACATCCCAAAGATTCTCAATGGGGTTAAGGTCTGGACTCTGTGGTGGCCAATCCATGTGTGAAAATGATGTCTCATGCTCCCTGAACCACTCTTTCACAATTTGAGCCCGATGAATCGTGGCATTGTCATCTTGGAATATGTCCATGCCATCAGGGAAGAAAATGGAAAAACCTGGTCATTCAGTATATTCAGGTAGTCAACTGACCTCATTCTTTAGGCACATACCGTTGCTGAACCTAGACCTGACCAACTGCAGCAACCCCAGATCTTAACACGGCCCCCACAGGCTTGTACGGCAGGCACTAGGCATGATGGGTGCATCACTTCATCCGCCTCTCTTCTTACCCTGATGCGCCCATCACTCTGGAACAGGGTAAATCTGGACTCATCAGACCACATGACCTTCTTCCATTGCTCCAGAGTCCAATCTTTATGCTCCCTAGCAAATTGAAGCCTTTCTTCCGATTAGCCTCACTGACAAGTGCTTTTCTTAAGGCTACACAGCTGTTTAGTTCCAATCCCTTGAGTTCCCTTCGCATTGTGCGTGTGGAAATGGTCGTACTTTCACTATTAAACATAGCCATGAGTTCTACTGTTGATTTTTTACGATATGATTTCACCAAATGTTTAAGTGATCGCCGATCACGATCATTCAAGATTTTTTCCGACCACATTTCTTCTTTGAAGATGATGGCTCACGACTATCCTTCCAGGTTTTAATAATGCGATGGACAGTTCTTAACCCAATTTTAGTAGTTTCAGCAATCTCCTTAGTTGTTTTCTTTGCTTGATGCAGGCCAATAATTTGACCCTTCTGAAACAGATTAACATCTTTTCCATGACCACAGGATATGTCTTCCGACATGGTTGTTTAAGAAATGAGAAGCTACTCACTGCATCAGTTAGGGTTAAATAACTTATTGCCAGCTAAAACATATTAATCACTGCAGTAATTATCCAATGGAAGGCTCTTACCTATTTGCTTAGTTAAATCCAGGTGGTGACTTTTTTTTGGGCCAGGCAGTGTAGCAGATAGTTATCGAATATTTTCCACCAAGTTTCAAACGGAATGGCTGGCTCACCCACACACGGGAGAAACTGCGCAGGGGCTGGTACTGATCCCAACATCCTCGTTACCAGTTTGTCATGTTGCGGAATGAGGAGGCAAGAGGCAAGTCAGTCACGTTAATAGTAGTTAGCTTTACTTCAGAGCAAGAGCGTGATTAATTCATTCTTCTCTGCATTTCCCCGCCAGCACTACGTCACCTCCTCACAGGATGTTCAATACTAGAGGTAACAAGGAACTAACACAGTGACCTCTAGAGGTAAGTATGTATACCTATTTGTAACATCTATCACAGTATCATAGAACACCACATAGTCCAGGACAAGTTACGCTGGCCGATGAAGGGACAAAGTCTTGAATTCCAAAGCTGGGTAGCCTGCCTGGCGAATGGGAAAAATCGAAATATTCCCTAATACTGCCAGCAATTCTTCGTCTGTAATTTCTGTGTAGCATTAAAAAAGCGTATCAGTTATAATTTCAATTACCCAAGCCTTTGTAAATTATGGCTAAAATATTTGAAAACAAGTACATACAGTCTTGGATAAATATTCTAGCTTTTTTTGCTACAGTTTGTTCAGATGCCTCTAGGGAAGTAAACTAAGTTAGCTATAAATAAAACACAGCAATGGCATAAAACTATGAACATATGCTACTGACTGGAGATAGCTTATCGTTAGCCACAAAAGCCAGGTTTAATCGCATCTTAACTCTTACATGTTTAAGTGAATTTATCAAAAACGCCCAAAAACGACATACCCAAAAGTAAATTAAAGCTGCTCTTCAACCGCTTGCAGTATATGCATGGTTTTGGTCTCATTCAAAAGATAACACTCTGAATTTTTGAATTGCAAAACAGTCAGAATCACTAAGTGCCTCTGGCACTGTGTAATAGTGGTCTGAATGTGCTGAAGTTGAAGGATATAAATTCCGCCTGGAATTTTTGTAGAAACAGATGCCTGCAGGTGACTATAGCTGGTAGGTATAAGCTGGAAAACACCATAGGAACATAGCATGAAGTGTTACCAAGTTCAGGTTCAAATTTCTGAACAAAACCTCAAAAAAATGAACATATTACACAGTTTTTTTGAAGGGTACCACCAGGCGTTCCCAAACTGTGCCATTTGGAGACTCCAAAAGGGCCTTTTCTTTCTTGTCTGAACAAATACAATTTTGAAATAAAAATAAAATTTGCATTCAAAAAGTATAGAGCATAAATAAAACACAGCAAACATGAACTATTTACAAAAATATTTACAAAATCCCTGAGTGAGGTTATAGTGTCCTTTCTGTATTCTTTTTTTACAGCTCATCTCACATCAGCAGTTCAGTCACACAATGAAACACAAAGGGGGAAGACACACATACACTTTCACACTTCCCTAGTCAAACAAAAGAGCGAGGGCACAAAGGGGGGGACACACACAGCACACACATACAATTCACACTTCACAGTCAAACAAAAAAGACAAACACAGGCACAGACATACACTTCACAGTCAAACAAAAGACTAAACTATAGTTTATTTATGTCAAAATATACAACAATATATGTTATAATATAATGAAATACTTGAATATTTCAAATTTTCACTCCGTTTCGCCATTACTAGATTATTCGCATAGCTGCGTAATCATAGGGATGCGCAATTACAGCGTGGCCACTGGTACAATAAACCTATCCAGAAGTGAGTTTATATAGGACCGCTCAACCAACCAAATGTCGTTAGCTCATTGGATTAGCTAAACAATGATACGTGTCAGTTATCAGCTAAATCGGCTTCGATTTGATAAGGCTATCGTAAATCAAATAAAGGCAGGTAATCCCGGTGAACACGGACACGCATTGGCTATTGACGGCTATTGAGGCCGCTTGGGAGCTCCTATTTGGTCAAATGAGGTGTCATTCAAAAGGTCAGACCTGTCAGACATTTTTGTAGTAAAATATGGTAATTCTGAGATCCTGACCCGGAGTTAGAAGCTAAAAACTTGCAAGATTACGCATGTCTGTAGAGAAACGCGTATTTTTGCTCCAGCGGTCCTTGCGTGTTTTTGAAGGAAAAATGAGGTTTGGACTATATATTTTACTGGATTGGATCGCCTGGACTCTTTGCCAATGTCACATAAGCGTTTTAGTCGGATTGTAATCGATCGGTGGATTACAATTTGAATTTGTAGGTGAGTTGACTAGAATTTTGTTCGGTTGTTGGTTTGTTGTAGGTCTGACATAGCGGCTGATTGTACCTGCTGTTGTGATCTTATCTTGGAATAGTTTATATCATTCGAATCACAAGAATCGTAGCTTTCTAGCCATATAAGGCATGTGCACTTTTGTTAACGTAACTTTTCTGTATTTGGCCGAATTCGCGCAGATCGTATCTATGTCCCGCCGGCGGGACGTCGTTTTTTAAACTTAAAATACATATAGGTATTTTTTTTCCCTGTTTACTTACTATGTTAACCAATATCAGCAACCTTTCACTACACAACCTATAATAAATCACCAATGCCGTATTACTTGCTAAGGTCAGATGAGTGGTGACATAAGTACAAGTGCATTTCAAATGTAACGGATTTTAAGCGTTCTGCGTTCTTGCACTCTCGGTAGAGCATTATTTTGAGTGTAATTGGAAGTGCGTTCTTACAAGTACCCGAGAACGCAGGACGCAAGAGTTTTTAAGGCTAAAAATATAAAACCTTAGCGAGGGCTTAAGGTACATGGGTGGATAATATTGGATAATATTTTATTGCTTAATGCAAATAACATTTGTGGGGTTTTTTTGGAAAGCTGCTTTCACCCTATTTGTGCTCAAACTTATAATGTTTTTAACCATGCAGACCAAGATGTGTAGTTTTAAGACGCTAGTTTTTTTATTTAAAAAACATTTTTAAAAAACATCTATTTCCTTTTAACTAAAGGTTCTGGAAACATATGGTCTTTCTATTTGAAGTGTCTACGTTCCCAGGGAATCCCGGTCATAAATTCACCGAATGTTTATATCAGCATCAGAGCTGATATAAACATAAACATCAAACACAGATGTCACCTCCTTGGGATTCCCTGTCAAAAGGTCACACCCCCACCTCTCAATAACTTTAGGGTCAAAGGTGACATTCCTAAGTGACAGTTAAAATAGCTATAGGATAACGATATATAACCTCACGTCAGCTAAACTTAATGCTGAATTTTGTAATGGGTTAGCTTTTTAACAAGATTTAAAAGCTGGACGGGAAAAAATGGCATTAGAGTTGAACGCCACAATTCTATCCCAATAATTGAAATCACCTAAAACAGTACAAACAAACTGCTGTAGCATCAGAACAGCAAGTTCTCTGCATGAACGACCTGGTCAGCCAAGAGCAATCCAGAGAGCAAGAGTGATCATTTGGGGCTTTTGGTATTGTAAAACCAAATAATAAATAAGAGAAAAAGTGTAGCGTTTTCCAAAAGTCCAAAAGTCCATGCAATTTCTTCAATCACGTGTGTCTTCATTAGCATCATGATGTGCGCATAGTAGATTCATGATAGTAAATGCAAACAAAAGTTTGTTGTAAAGGATAACTCATTGGCTAGAACCATAGAAAAATGTCAGCATATATTGGGGGAAGTAGTATCAATTATGCCCCTGGATCTCGCCACATGATCATATTACTAGTGGCACTGGTTGCCATTCGGGGGGACCGGCTTGGCCAGTACTTATCGGAGAATTATGGGTCGTGGGCTCATTTTGTACAAATATTTCCCATCACTAGGATACAAAACGTTCCTATGTGAAACATACTCACATATCTCATAAACCCAGGAGAATTACTTATTTGCTGTTGTTGGCAATACAAAGCACATAGTAAACATTGGAACTCTTTCGATTTCTACTTTTGTTAGTTAGACCCTTACAGTGATCAGGAAGCCCGCATGATCAACAATCTGTCATATTTTGGGACTTCTAGACTACACCAAAGGTAAGAAGCAGCTATTCTCCTAGAATACCCTGCCTTGAATTGGGATGGAATGTTTTTTTTGCAACATTGTAGTTGACGTACTGTAAATTGGCATGCATTGTTGAAAAGACAAGATTCCACCCAATCTGTGCATAAAAGACATATTTTCGGTTCATTTAACTGTGATATTTTAAGGAGAATGTGCTTTGTGATATAGACAGCCCGGCGGCCAGGCGACAGTTATGGGCTTAATGTAGTGCAGAAATCAATGCTATTATTTAAATAAGTATCCATAGATCTCATTATTTTGTTGCTAGGCCTTAAGCTCTACTCATAGAATTGCCTTCTCTGTGCTTCCCCCCCCACATAACAGCTTCAACTAAATCCAGATTGATCAAATCTGTATTTCAGGGGAGACATACAGATTTGAACAATCTGGGCAGAATTTAATTTTTTTACCACCGCCCCACATTGGGGGACCCTGCTTTTTCTTTTGTTTTAGTTTTTCTTTCTTTTACAAGCTGACAATTTCAGTAAAGTACTACAAGTAAGGACAGACAATAGAGGCACAACTATAGGGTCACCTCATTCCCCCAAAGACAAACATCAATAAACACAATCAACAAAAGAAGAGAAGCAAAAATAAAACAATAACAAAAACAAACACAAACCCAAACCCTAACCCAAAACAGAAACCAAGAACAAAACTAAATTAATTTAGCAAGAAGGACAACAATCCAGAAATTACAACAACAATACTAAATAGACAAGAAATGCAAACTAAGATAAAGATGACAAGTCTAGGGGAAAAAATTGCTGAAAATTAAAATAAATGTATGAGTAAAAAACATGGCAAGAAAACAAAAATAAAATGCACAGATACATTGAGGAACAAATAAGTAAACAAACAAACCGGGAAAAAAAAGAGAAACAAAAATGCCCTATCCTATCTCTAATGCCACTGTTTTCATTCCCAGCCCTCATATTGACTTAATATTTGGCATTTTTTGGTAAAGCCATCTCTCTCATCTTCCCTGGCAATAATTTGTTCTAGCATGTAGTATTGTTTCACATATTTCTTAAAAATGTGTTTAGCTCATGAACATTTTGTGATTTAAAAATGAAAGCCTTGGCCATAAGTATTATAAGAATACATAATAAGAAGAACGGGCCGTATTATCCCTCCAATTTGACCCCATTCAATGTTTACTGTCTCTAAAAACATGGTTAACATACTTTTTTCAGCTAGATTTGTCATGCCTTTTGCTAACTTTATAGGGAAAACATGGAAAACATGAAATTAACTCAATAAAAAATAAAAAAAATCCTGTAAGGCGGGATGGGGATGGCGTAACGGTCTAACGCACCACACTTTGGTGTGGTGTGTGCTGCCTGTCAGGGAGACGGTTCGAAACCCGCGTCTCTACCAGACCGACCAAACATAGTTCACACAAGATCTCTGATCATTCAAGCAGCATGGGGGCAGGGGGACATAGTTCCTGCGAGAACTCTGATAATTCTCGCAGCATGGGGGCGGGGCAGACTTACAATAAGGGTTGCACACACAGCTCTCTAAAACATTTCTCTTTGCATTGTGCCTCAACTAAAGATTTTGAAAATGACCACCAGACGGAGGCGTAGATTTTCTGCCACTGAGGTTCTGTCACAGATCTTGGAGGGTGAAAGTGATTTAGATGAGGATGTGTCTGAGACTGAGGATAATGTTGAGGAGGACCCTGATTATGTGGCATCCTCCTCTGATGATGAGAATGAAGCCCTTGAGATACCAGATTCTGACCCTCCTGTTGTTTCTCAACCACCAATAAACCCTCCTGTCATCTCTCAACCCCCAAGAAACCCCTGTCATCTCTCAACCACCAAGAACTGGCATGTTCACTTCCAAAAATGGAAAGCTACTATGGTCCGGATCCCCAGTTGAAATACAGGGTAGACTTAGTGCTGCTAATGTCATCAAAATGGTTCCAGGCCCCACCAGATATGCTACCATGTTGGGGACAGTAAGAAAAAACAAGCCAGAGCTTCCCTGTGAGCTTCTTGCAATGAAGAACAGGAGAGTAACATCTTCCATGTTCGCCTTCACTGACAAAGCTTCTGTTGTCTCCTATTGCCCCAAGAAAAACAAAAATGTCCTGCTGATGAGTACCATGCACAAAGATGCTGCCTTGAGCAGCAGAGAAGACAGAAAGCCACAAATGGTGCTGGACTACAATGGGACAAAGGGAGGGGTTGACAACTTGGACAAGGTCACAGCCACATACAGCTGCCGACATATGAATGCCCGTTGGCCCCTAGTAATTTTCTTCAACATCATTGATGTGAGTGTGTACAATGCTTTTGTCATATGGAGTGAAACAAACAATGAGTGGAACGATGGAAAACTGAGTCGATGGAGGATTTTCTTGGAGAAGCTTGGTTATGCTCCTGACACCTCACATCGAGAGAAGACAGTGCATTCCCAGTAGCTGCATCTGTTGTAAAGGAGATTCAAAAGGAGACAAACACCCCAACTACTCCAGTGCGTCCAACAGCAGGCGGAAAACGTAGCAGGTGCCAGGCCTATCCCAACAGAAATAACTCTAAAACCAGTACCACGTGTGAAATGCAAGAAGTATATCTGCAAGGAGCACACACACACTCCTTGCACATCATGTGCACAGTAGTGCAGACTGTACAAGCCCACAAGTCTGCCTGGGAGTGAAGCCTTCTGGACTTTGAACTCATCTGAATGACTGCACCTGCCTTGAAATGACTCGTCTGAATGAAGAACCCACGGGCATCAATTCATTTTCTGTCAAAACTAAATTCTGTTCACTAATTCACTTTTTATTGGTGTTTCTTCATTATTGAATAACTGGTATGTGTTACTTATTGATGTTCTGAAGTGTTTTCTGAACATAAACATTTGAAATGTTTGAATTTAAAAAAATATATTCCTGGGGTCAAATTGAGCCCGAACATAATAAATGTTATTATTCTTGATAATAAAAGGTGTGTTTCTTTCCAAATGTTCTTTTTTAATGAGCACTTAATATCAACATAAAGCCCTGTAACCAAAACATAATTTGTTTTCCATTTTAGGTCAATGAATGAGATTGTACAGCGAATTGCATATTTTGCAATAGTCATATCAATCAATCAATCAATCTTTATTTTTGTATAGCGCCATTTACAAACAGATTGTCACACAGCGCTTCACAATTGACATTTTCCAGAGGGCATAAAAAAACTGAAAACCATTAGAGCCAATGTTGGAAACTGGAAAATTATTCCTGACCCCTTAAAAAGACGATCAAGATGAACTCCTGGAATATTGTGCGATACAGAGAAAAATCTAATATAAAATCAATACTTGATGTAGGAGGGGGAGGATGGGGGAGCCATGTTTTATTTAGTTCAAATAACACCAAAGTGCTTGCCTACACAGAATTAGGAGTTCAGAAGTAGTTGAAATTAATGAGAGAAAAAAAAGATTCAGTTAGCTATGGAAAAAAAGGGGGCTCAATTATTCAATATTAGGGAAATAGCACACTGCCGTTAAAGGGAATAAAGCATTTACACTCCCACACTTTTCCCAATAATCTGGGAAATTTGACAGATCACCTTACTTTTTTGCACGAAGTAATAGAAAATGGACATTAAGCAACTTTAGGAAGATGGACACTTGATTTACAGCACTGGCCATGTGACACAGGGGCAGAAGGAGACGGAGATAGATGTAGTAGCCAAATCCCTCAAAGCAAGGTTTGAACCTGAGTATGCAGGTCCCCTGCCTGCATATTTACCATTTTCAAAGCCTAGAGAAGGTAAAATGGATGGCCTCGGCCCAAAGGGTCAAAAAGCACATTTAACACAGATATTCCTGTTGAAGGCAGACATCTAGTTTTGAGCCAGTGGGTACTCCTCTAGAAGACTATTATTTTTCATTGTTTTTTCCCCACTGTGTTGTCAACTGCCAAGACTTCGGTCTCATTTACTACAGAATTCACTCAGATTGACAGGGAACACCATGTGTAATCTTTTTAATTCTCTTTAGCACCACCTAGGACAAATGTGTGCTGCAACAGTTGTGGTTCAGTACAACCATGTGTGTGTGTGCTGTGTGTGTGTTCATATCCCCTGATGCCATCACTGTGGCTATTGTAACTCCACTAGCATCTTCGTTAGTGCTAGTGAACTTTGGAAATGATTATGAAAACAAGGACAATGAAACCTAATTTCCTGACATTGATACGAATGGGAGACGAAGGCAAACAATTTGGTAGTTCACACAGGCCTGCGGTATAATTACAGACCTGGCAGTCCTGATGCACTCCTTTGGTAAGGCTGGAGGGCTGACAGGAGCTTGGAGGAAACATAGCCTGCCTCACCTGGGAAAGGGTAAATGGAAGCTTGACA
>JAINUG010001372.1:0-23943 GCA_029706075.1 Aldrovandia affinis | reverse complement strand
TTTCCAAGAAATGTACTTTTCATGATAAAATGTCTGCATTTTATTCAACATATTTTTCCATAGTAAGTCATTCCAGATGTTTCTTCATCTATCTAAGCTGAAAATCAGAACTTTAAAATTCATGATTTTTCACTGGAGGTAAGGCTAATACACTTATGTTTTTTGTGATTTTCCAAGAAATGCACTTTCATGATAAATGTCTTCAAATGCATTTTATTCAACATATTCTTTCATAGTAAGTCATTCCAGATGTTTCTTCATCTATCTAAGCTGGAAAATCAGAACTTTAAAATTCATGATTTTCACTTCGGAGGTAAGGCTATACACTTATGTTTTTTGTGATTTTCCAAGAAATGTACTTTTCATGATAAATGTCTTCAAATGCATTTTATTCAACATATTTCTTCATAGTAAGTCATTCCAGATGTTTCTTCATCTATCTAAGCTGAAAAATCAGAACTTTAAAAATTCATGATTTTTCACTTGAGGTAAGGCTATACACTTATGTTTTTTGTGATTTTCCAAGAAATGTACTTTCATGATAAATGTCTTCTTCAAATGCATTTTATTCAACATATTTCTTCATAGTAAGTCATTCCAGATGTTTCTTCATCTATCTAAGCTGAAAATCAGAAATTCATGATTTTTCACTGGAGGTAAGGCTATACACTTGTTTTTTTGTGATTTTCCAAGAAATGTACTTTTTCATGATAAATGTCTTCAAATGCATTTTATTCAACATATTTCTTCATAGTAAGTCATTCCAGATGTTTCTTCATCTATCTAAGCTGGAAAATCAGAACTTTAAAATTCATGATTTTTCACTTCAGAGGTAAGGCTATACACTTATGTTTTTTGTGATTTTCCAAGAAATGTACTTTTCATGATAAATGTCTTCAAATGCATTTTATTCAACATATTTCTCCATCATATGTAAGTCATTCCATGATGTTTCTTCATCTATCTAAGCTGGATAATCAGAACTTTAAAATTCATGATTTTTCACTGAGGTAAGGCTATACACTTATGTTTTTTGTGATTTTCCAAGAAATGTACTTTTCATGATAAATGTCTTCAAATGCATTTTATTCAACATATTTCTTCATAGTAAGTCATTCCAGATGTTTCTTCATCTATCTAAGCTGGAAAATCAGAACTTTAAAATTCATGATTTTTCACTGGAGGTAAGGCTATACACTTATGTTTTTTGTGATTTTCCAAGAAATGTACTTTTCATGATAAATGTCTTCAAATGCATTTTATTCAACATATTTCTTCATAGTAAGTCATTCCAGATGTTTCTTCATCTATCTAAGCTGGAAAATCAGAACTTTAAAATTCATGATTTTTCACTGGAGGTAAGGCTATACACTTATGTTTTTTGTGATTTTCCAAGAAATGTACTTTTCATGATAAATGTCTTCAAATGCATTTTATTCAACATATTTCTTCATAGTAAGTCATTCCAGATGTTTCTTCATCTATCTAAGCTGGAAAATCAGAACTTTAAAATTCATGATTTTTCACTGGAGGTAAGGCTATACACTTATGTTTTTGTGATTTTCCAAGAAATGTACTTTTTCATGATAAATGTCTTCAAATGCATTTTATTCAACATATTTCTTCATAGTAAGTCATTCCAGATGTTTCTTCATCTATCTAAGCTGGAAAATCAGAACTTTAAAATTCATGATTTTTCACTGAGGTAAGGCTATACACTTATGTTTTTGTGATTTTCCAAGAAATGTACTTTCATGATAAATGTCTTCAAATGCATTTTATTCAACATATTTCTTCATAGTAAGTCATTCCAGATGTTTCTTCATCTATCTAAGCTGGAAAATGAGAACTTTAAAATTCATGATTTTTCACTGGAGGTAAGGCTATACACTTATGTTTTTTGTGATTTTCCAAGAAATGTACTTTTCATGATAAATGTCTTCAAATGCATTTTATTCAACATATTTCTTCATAGTAAGTCATTCCAGATGTTTCTTCATCTATCTAAGCTGGATAATGAGAACTTTAAAATTCATGATTTTTCACTGGAGGTAAGGCTATATATACTTATGTTTTTTGTGATTTTCCAAGAAATGTACTTTTCATGATAAATGTCTTCAAATGCATTTTATTCAACATATTTCTTCATAGTAAGTCATTCCAGATGTTTCTTCATCTATCTAAGCTGAAAATCAGAACTTTAAAATTCATGATTTTTCACTTCGGAGGTAAGGCTATACACTTATGTTTTTTGTGATTTTCCAAGAAATGTACTTTTCATGATAAATGTCTTCAAATGCATTTTATTCAACATATTTCTTCATAGTAAGTCATTCCAGATGTTTCTTCATCTATCTGCTGGAAAATGAGAACTTTAAAATTCATGATTTTTCACTTCGGAGGTAAGGCTATACACTTATGTTTTTTGTGATTTTCCAAGAAATGTACTTTTCATGATAAATGTCTTCAAATGCATTTTATTCAACATATTTCTTCATAGTAAGTCATTCCAGATGTTTCTTCATCTATCTAAGCTGGAAAATCAGAACTTTAAAATTCATGATTTTTCACTTCGGAGGTAAGGCTATACACTTATGTTTTTTGTGATTTTCCAAGAAATGTACTTTTCATGATAAATGTCTTCAAATGCATTTTATTCAACATATTTCTTCATAGTAAGTCATTCCAGATGTTTCTTCATCTATCTAAGCTGGAAAATCAGAACTTTAAAATTCATGATTTTTCACTTCGGAGGTAAGGCTATACACTTATGTTTTTTGTGATTTTCCAAGAAATGTACTTTTCATGATAAATGTCTTCAAATGCATTTTATTCAACATATTTCTTCATAGTAAGTCATTCCAGATGTTTCTTCATCTATCTAAGCTGGATAATCAGAACTTTAAAATTCATGATTTTTCACTTCGGAGGTAAGGCTATACACTTGTTTTTTGTGATTTTCCAAGAAATGTACTTTTCATGATAAATGTCTTCAAATGCATTTTATTCAACAAATTTCTTCATAGTAAGTCATTCCAGATGTTTCTTCATCTATCTAAGCTGGATAATGAGAACTTTAAAATTCATGATTTTTCACTTCGGAGGTAAGGCTATACACACTATGTTTTTTTGATTTTCCAAGAAATGTAAATTTCAAATGATTTTATGTCTTCAAATGCATTTTATTCAACATATTTCTTCATAGTAAATCATTCCATGATTTTTCTTCATCTATCTAAGCTGATTTTCCAAAAATGAACTTTAAAATTCATGATTTTTCACTGATTTTTCACTCTGGAGGTAAGGCTATACACTTATGTTTTTTGTGATTTTCCAAGAAATGTACTTTTCATGATAAATGTCTTCAAATGCATTTTATTCAAACATATTTCTTCATAGTAAGTCATTCCAGATGTTTCTTCATCTATCTAAGCTGGAAAATCAGAACTTTAAAATTCATGATTTTTCACTTCGGAGGTAAGGCTATACACTTATGTTTTTTGTGATTTTCCAAGAAATGTACTTTTCATGATAAATGTCTTCAAATGCATTTTATTCAACATATTTCTTCATAGTAAGTCATTCCAGATGTTTCTTCATCTATCTAAGCTGGAAAATCAGAACTTTAAAATTCATGATTTTTCACTTGGAGGTAAGGCTATACACTTATGTTTTTTGTGATTTTCCAAGAAATGTACTTTTCATGATAAATGTCTTCAAATGCATTTTATTCAACATATTTCTTCATAGTAAGTCATTCCAGATGTTTCTTCATCTATCTAAGCTGGAAAATCAGAACTTTAAAATTCATGATTTTTCACTGGAGTGTAAGGCTATACACTTATGTTTTTTGTGATTTTCCAAGAAATGTACTTTTCATGATAAATGTCTTCAAATGCATTTTATTCAACATATTTCTTCATAGTAAGTCATTCCAGATGTTTCTTCATCTATCTAAGCTGGAAAATCAGAACTTTAAAATTCATGATTTTTCACTGAGGTAAGGCTATACAATTATGTTTTTTGTGATTTTCCAAGAAATGTACTTTTCATGATAAATGTCTTCAAATGCATTTTATTCAACATATTTCTTCATAGTAAGTCATTCCAGATGTTTCTTCATCTTTATCTAAGCTGGAAAATCAGAACTTTAAAATTCATGATTTTTCACTTGGAGGTAAGGCTACACTTGTGTTTTTGTGATTTTCCAAGAAATGTACTTTTCATGATAAATGTCTTCAAATGCATTTTATTCAACATATTTCTTCATAGTAAGTCATTCCAGATGTTTCTTCATCTATCTAAGCTGGAAAATCAAAATTCATGATTTTTCACTTTGGAGGTAAGGCTATACACTTATGTTTTTTGTGATTTTCCAAGAAATGTACTTTTCATGATAAATGTCTTCAAATGCATTTTATTCAACATATTTCTTCATAGTAAATCATTCCAGATGCTTTCTTCTATCTATTCTCAGCTGGAAAATGAGAACTTTAAAATTCATGATTTTTCACTGGAGGTAAGGCTATACACTTATGTTTTTTGTGATTTTCCAAGAAATGTTCCATGATAAATGTCTTCAAATGCATTTTATTCAACATATTTCTTCATAGTAAGTCATTCCAGATGTCTTCATCTATCTAAGCTGAAAATCAGAACTTTAAAATTCATGATTTTTCACTTAGGAGGTAAGGCTATACACTTACTTATGTTTTTGTGATTTTCCAAGAAATGTACTTTTCATGATAAATGTCTTCAAATGCATTTTATTCAACATATTTCTTCATAGTAAATCATTCCAGATGTTTCTTCATCTATCTAAGCTGGATAATGAGAACTTTAAAATTCATGATTTTTCACTGGAGGTAAGGCTATACACTTATGTTTTTTTGTGATTTTCCAAGAAATGTACTTTCATGATAAATGTCTTCAAATGCATTTTATTCAACAAATTTCTTCATAGTAAGTCATTCCAGATGTTTCTTCATCTATCTAAGCTGGAAAATCAGAAATTCATGATTTTTCACTTGGAGGTAAGGCTATACACTTATGTTTTTTGTGATTTTCCAAGAAATGTACTTTTCATGATAAATGTCTTCAAATGCATTTTATTCAACATATTTCTTCATAGTAAGTCATTCCAGATGTTTCTTCATCTATCTAAGCTGGATAATGAGAACTTTAAAATTCATGATTTTTCACTGGAGGTAAGGCTATACACTTATTTGTGATTTTTCATGATAAATGTCTTCCAATGAAATATTACTTTTCATGATAAATGTCTTCAAATGCATTTTATTCAAATGAGAACTTTCTTCATTTTTCACTGAGTAAGTCATTCCAAATGATGTTTCAAATGCATTTATTCTATCTTCATAGCTGGAAAATCAGAACTTTAAAATTCATGATTTTTCACTGGAGGTAAGGCTATACACTTATGTTTTTTGTGATTTTCCAAGAAATGTACTTTTCATGATAAATGTCTTCAAATGCATTTTATTCAACATATTTCTTCATAGTAAGTCATTCCAGATGTTTCTTCATCTATCTAAGCTGGAAAATCAGAACTTAAAATTCATGATTTTTCACTGGAGGTAAGGCTATACACTTATGTTTTTTGTGATTTTCCAAGAAATGTACTTTCATGATAAATGTCTTCAAATGCATTTTATTCAACATATTTTCTTATAGTAAGTCATTCCAGATGTTTCTTCATCTATCTAAGCTGGAAATCAGAACTTTAAAATTCATGATTTTTCACTTTGAGGTAAGGCTATACACTTATGTTTTTTGTGATTTTCCAAGAAAATGTACTTTTCATGATAAATGTCTTCAAATGCATTTTATTCAACATATTTCTTCATAGTAAGTCATTCCAGATGTTTCTTCATCTATCTAAGCTGAAAATCAGAACTTTAAAATTCATGATTTTTCACTGGAGGTAAGGCTATACACTTATGTTTTTTGTGATTTTCCAAGAAATGTACTTTCATGATAAATGTCTTCAAATGCATTTTATTCAACATATTTCATCATAAGTCATTCCAGATGTTTCTTCATCTATCTAAGCTGGAAAATCAGAACTTTTAAAATTCATGATTTTTCACTTCGGAGGTAAGGCTATACACTTATGTTTTTGTGATTTTCCAAGAAATGTACTTTTCATGATAAATGTCTTCAAATGCATTTTATTCAACATATTTCTTCATAGTAAATGTTTCTTCATCTATCTAAGCTGGAAAATCAGAACTTTAAAATTCATGATTTTTCACTGAGGAGGTAAGGCTATACACTTATGTTTTTTGTGATTTTCCAAGAAATGTACTTTTCATGATAAATGTCTTCAAATGCATTTTATTCAACATATTTCTTCATAGTAAGTCATTCCAGATGTTTCTTCGTCTATCTAAGCTGGAAAATCAGAACTTTAAAATTCATGATTTTTCACTTTGAGGTAAGGCTATACACTTATGTTTTTTGTGATTTTCCAAGAAATGTACTTTTCTATGATAAATGTCTTCAAATGCATTTTATTCAACACTTCATAGTAAGTCATTCCAGATGTTTCTTCATCTATCTAAGCTGAAAATCAGAACTTTAAAATTCATGATTTTTCACTGGAGGTAAGGCTATACACTTATGTTTTTTGTGATTTTCCAAGAAATGTACTTTTCATGATAAATGTCTTCAAATGCATTTTATTCAACATATTTCTTCATAGTAAGTCATTCCAGATGTTTCTTCATCTATCTAAGCTGGATAATGAGAACTTTAAAATTCATGATTTTTCACTGAGGTAAGGCTATACACTTATGTTTTTTGTGATTTTCCAAGAAATGTACTTTCATGATAAATGTCTTCAAATGCATTTTATTCAACATATTTTCATAGTAAGTCATTCCAGATGTTTCTTCATCTATCTAAGCTGAAAATGAGAACTTTAAAATTCATGATTTTTCACTCGGAGGTAAGGCTATACACTTATGTTTTTTGTGATTTTCCAAGAAATGTACTTTTCATGATAAATGTCTTCAAATGCATTTTATTCAACATATTTCTTCATAGTAAGTCATTCCAGATGTTTCTTCATCTATCTAAGCTGGAAAATCAGAACTTTAAAATTCATGATTTTTCACTTGGAGGTAAGGCTATACACTTATGTTTTTTTGTGATTTTCCAAGAAATGTACTTTTCATGATAAATGTCTTCAAATGCATTTTATTCAACATATTTCTTCATAGTAAGTCATTCCAGATGTTTCTTCATCTATCTAAGCTGAAAATCAGAACTTTAAAATTCATGATTTTTCACTGGAGGTAAGGCTATACACTTATGTTTTTTGTGATTTTCCAAGAAATGTACTTTTCATGATAAATGTCTTCAAATGCATTTTATTCAACAAATTTCTTCATAGTAAGTCATTCCAGATGTTTCTTCATCTATCTAAGCTGAAAATCAGAACTTTAAAATTCATGATTTTTCACTGGAGGTAAGGCTACACTATGCTTTTTGTGATTTTCCAAGAAATGTACTTTCATGATAAATGTCTTCAAATGCATTTTATTCAACATATTTCTTCATAGTAAGTCATTCCAGATGTTTCTTCATCTATCTAAGCTGGAAAATCAGAACTTTTAAAATTCATGATTTTCACTTTTTCACTAAGGCTATACACTTATGTTTTTTGTGATTTTCCAAGAAATGTACTTTCATGATAAATGTCTTCAAATGCATTTTATTCAACATATTTCTTCATAGTAAGTCATTCCAGATGTTTCTTAATCTATCTAAGCTGGAAAATGAGAACTTTAAAATTCATGATTTTTCACTGAGGTATGATTTTTCACTTGCATTTTCATGATAAATGAGGTAAAATGCATTTTATTCAACATATTTCTTCATATACACTCTATATGTTTTTTGTGATTTTCCAAGAAATGTACTTTCATGATAAATGTCTTCAAATGCATTTTATTCAACATATTTCTTCATAGTAAGTCATTCCAGATGTTTCTTCATCTATCTAAGCTGGAAAATCAGAACTTTAAAATTCATGATTTTTCACTTCGGAGGTAAGGCTATACACTTATGTTTTTTGTGATTTTCCAAGAAATGTACTTTTCATGATAAATGTCTTCAAATGCATTTTATTCAACATATTTCTTCATAGTAAGTCATTCCAGATGTTTCTTCATCTATCTAAGCTGGAAAATCAACTTTTAAAATTCATGATTTTTCACTGGAGGTAAGGCTTATACACTTATGTTTTTTGTGATTTTCCAAGAAATGTACTTTTCATGATAAATGTCTTCAAATGCATTTTATTCAACATATTTCTTCATAGTAAGTCATTCCAGATGTTTTTCATCTATCTAAGCTGAAAATCAGAACTTTAAAATTCATGATTTTTCACTGGAGGTAAGGCTATACACTTATGTTTTTTGTGATTTTCCAGAAATGTACTTTTCATGATAAATGTCTTCAAATGCATTTTATTCAACATATTTTCATAGTAAGTCATTCCAGATGCTTCTTCTATCTAAGCTGGAAAATCAGAACTTTAAATTCATGATTTTTCACTGAGAGGTAAGGCTACACTTATGTTTTTTGTTTTTTTCCAGAAATGTACTTTTCATGATAAATGCCAAATGCATTTTATTCAACATATTTCTTCATAGTAGTCATTCCAGATGTTTCTTCATCTATCTAAGCTGAAAAATCAGAACTTTAAAATTCATGATTTTTCACTGGAGGTAAGGTTATATACACTTATGTTTTTTTGTGATTTTCCAAGAAATGTACTTTCATGATAAATGTCTTCAAATGCATTTTATTCAACATATATCTTCATAGTAAGTCATTCCAGATGTTTCTTCATCTATCTAAGCTGGAAAATCAGAACTTTAAAATTCATGATTTTTCACTTCGGAGGTAAGGCTATACACTTATGTTTTTTGTGATTTTCCAAGAAATGTACTTTCATGATAAATGTCTTCAAATGCATTTTATTCAACATATTTCTTCATAGTAAATCATTCCAGATGTTTCTTCATCTATCTAAGCTGAAAATCAGAACTTTAAAATTCATGATTTTTCACTTCGAGGTAAGGCTATACACTTATATATTTTGTGATTTTCCAAGATTTTCTTCAAATGTCTTCAAATGTTTTTATTCATGATAAATGTTTCATGTTTCTTCATCTATTTTTGAAATGATTTCTTTTATTCAACATTTTTCACTGTGGGTTCATGACAAATGCCCAACTCCAGATGCCTTCCAAAAATTCATGATTTTTCACCGGATTAAGGCAGGAAACCAAATTCATGATTTTCACTTCAAGAAATGTACTTTTTTTGATTTAAATGTCTTCAAATGCATTTTATTCAACATATATTTCTTCATAGTAAGTCATTCCAGATGTTTCTTCATCTATCTAAGCTGGAAAATCAGAACTTTAAAATTCATGATTTTTCACTGAGGTAAGGCTATACACTTATGTTTTTTTGTGATTTTCCAAGAAATGTACTTTCATGATAAATGTCTTCAAATGCATTTTATTCAACATATTTCTTCATAGTAAGTCATTCCAGATGTTTCTTCATCTATCTAAGCTGGAAAATCAGAACTTTAAAATTTTCCAAGAAATGATTTTTCATGATAAATGTAAATGCATTTTATAACACTTATGTTTTTTGTGATTTTCCAAGAAATGTGACTTTTCACTGATAAATGTCTTCAAATGCATTTTATTCAACAATATTTTATTCAACATAGTAAGTCATAGTAAGATGTTTCTTCATCTATCTATCTGAAAAATCAGAACTTAAAATTCATGATTTTTCACTGGAGGTAAGGCTATACACTTATGTTTTGTGATTTTCCAAGAAATGTACTTTTCATGATAAATGTCTTCAAATGCATTTTATTCAACATATTTTCATAGTAAGTCATTCCAGATGTTTCTTCATCTATCTAAGCTGAAAATCAGAACTTTAAAATTCATGATTTTCACTGAGGTAAGGATACACTTCAGTGATTTTCCAAGAAATGTATGTTCATGATAAATGTCTTCAAATGCATTTATTCAACATATTTTTCATAGTATTCCAGATGTTTCTTCATCTATCTAAGCTGAAAATCAGAACTTTAAAAAATGATTTTTCACTGAGTAAGTCATTCCAGATTGTGATTTTCCAAGAAATGTACTTTCATGATAAATGTCTTCAAATGCATTTTATTCAACATATTTTCTTCATAGTAAGTCATTCCAGATGTTTCTTCATCTATCTATTGCTGAAATGAGAACTTTAAAATTCATGATTTTTCACTGGAGGTAAGGTTATACACTTCTGTGTTTTTGTGATTTTCCAAGAAATGTACTTTCATGATAAATGTCTTCAAATGCATTTTATTCAACATATTTCTTCATAGTAAGTCATTCCAGATGTTTCTTCATCTATCTAAGCTGAAAATCAGAACTTTAAAATTCATGATTTTTCACTGAGGTAAGGCTATATACAACTTATGTTTTTTGTGATTTTCCAAGAAATGTACTTTCATGATAAATGTCTTCAAATGCATTTTATTCAACATATATTTCTTAGTAAGTCATTCCAGATGTTTCTTCATCTATCTAAGCTGGAAAATCAGAACTTTAAAATTCATGATTTTTCACTTCGGAGGTAAGGCTATATGTTTTTTGTGATTTTCCAAGAAATGTACTTTCATGATAAATGTCTTCAAATGCATTTTATTCAACATATTTCTTCATAGTAAGTCATTCCAGATGTTTCTTCATCTATCTAAGCTGAAAATCAGAACTTTAAATTCATGATTTTTCACTTCGAGGTAAGGCTATACACTTATGTTTTTTTGATTTTCCAAGAAATGTACTTTCATGATAAATGTCTTCAAATGCATTTTATTCAACATATTTCTTCATAGTAAGTCATTCCAGATGCTTCTTCATCTATCTAAGCTGGAAAATCAGAACTTTAAAAATTCATGATTTTTCACTGGAGGTAAGGTATACACTTATGTTTTTTGTGATTTTCCAAGAAATGTACTTTCATGATAAATGACTTTTTTGCATTTTATTCAACATAAATAATCATTCCAGATGCTTCTTCATCTATGCTGAAAATCAGAAATTTGTCATGATTTTTCAAGGTATGCATTTTATTTTCAAGAAATGTATTTTCATAAAATGTCCTGAAATGCATTTTATTCAACATATTTCTTCATAGTAAATCATTCCAGATGCTTCTTCTTCATCTATCAAGCTGAAAATCAGAACTTTAAAATTCATGATTTTTCACTGAGGTAAGGCTATACACTTTATGTTTTTTGTGATTTTCCAAGAAATGTACTTTTCATGATAAATGTCTTCAAATGCATTTTATTCAACATATTTCTTCATAGTAAGTCATTCCAGATGTTTCTTCATCTATCTAAGCTGAAAATCAGAACTTTAAAATTCATGATTTTTCACTTCGAGGTAAGGCTACTTAGCTTTTTGTGATTTTCCAAGAAATGTACTTTTCATGATAAATGTCTTCAAATGCATTTTATTCAACATATTTCTTCATAGTAAGTCATTCCAGATGTTTCTTCATCTATCTAAGCTGGAAAATCAGAACTTTAAAATTCATGATTTTTCACTGAGGAAGTAAGAATACACTTATGTTTTTTGTGATTTTCCAAGAAATGTACTTTTCATGATAAATGTCTTCAAATGCATTTTATTCAACATATTTCTTCATAGTAAGTCATTCCAGATGTTTCTTCATCTATCTAAGCTGAAAATCAGAACTTTTAAAATTCATGATTTTTTCACTTCGGAGGTAAGGCCATACACTTATTTTTTTGATTTTCCAAGAAATGTACTTTTCATGATAAATGTCTTCAAATGCATTTATTCAACATATTTCTTCATAGTAAGTCATTCCAGATGTTTCTTCATCTATCTAAGCTGATAATGAGAACTTTTAAAATTCATGATTTTTCACTTCGGAGGTTAGGCTATACACTTATACTTTTGATTTTCCAAGAAATGTACTTTCATGATAAATGACTTCAAATGCATTTTATTCAACATATTTCTTCATAGTAAAGTCATTCCAGATGTTTCTTCATCTATCTAAGCTGAAAATCAGAACTTTAAAATTCATGATTTTTCACTTCGGAGGTAAGGCTATACACTTATGTTTTTTGTGATTTTCCAAGAAATGTACTTTTCATGATAAATGTCTTCAAATGCATTTTATTCAACATATTTCTTCATAGTAAGTCATTCCAGATGTTTCTTCATCTATCTAAGCTGAAAATCAGAACTTTAAAATTCATGATTTTTCACTGAGGTAAGGCTATACACTTATAGCTTTTTTGTGATTTTCCAAGAAATGTATTTTCATGATAAATGACTTCAAATGCATTTTATTCAACATATTTCTTCATAGTAAGTCATTCCAGATGTTTCTTCATCTATCTAAGCTGGAAAATCATGAATTTTAAAGTTCTGATTTTCCAGCTTAGATAGATGAAGAAACATCTGGAATGACTTACTATGAAGAAATATGTTGAATAAAATGCATTTGAAGACAAAAGTACATTTCTTGAAAATCACAAAAACATAAGTGTATAGCCTTACCTCCGAAGTGAAAAATCATGAATTTTAAAGTTCTGATTATCCAGCTTAGATAGATGAAGAAACATCTGGAATGACTTACTATGAAGAAATATGTTGAATAAAATGCATTTGAAGACATTTATCATGAAAAGTACATTTCTTGAAAATCACAAAAACATAAGTGTATAGCCTTACCTCCGAAGTGAAAAATCATGAATTTTAAAGTTCTGATTATCCAGCTTAGATAGATGAAGAAACATCTGGAATGACTTACTATGAAGAAATATGTTGAATAAAATGCATTTGAAGACATTTATCATGAAAAGTACATTTCTGGAAAATCACAAAAACATAAGTGTATAGCCTTACCTCCGAAGTGAAAAATCATGAATTTTAAAGTTCTGATTTTCCAGCTTAGATAGATGAAGAAACATCTGGAATGACTTACTATGAAGAAATATGTTGAATAAAATGCATTTGAAGACATTTATCATGAAAAGTACATTTCTTGAAAAATCACAAAAACATAAGTGTATAGCCTTACCTCCGAAGTGAAAAATCATGAATTTTAAAGTTCTGATTTTCCAGCTTAGATAGATGAAGAAACATCTGGAATGACTTACTATGAAGAAATATGTTGAATAAAATGCATTTGAAGACATTTATCATGAAAAGTACATTTCTTGAAAAATCACAAAAACATAAGTGTATAGCCTTACCTCCGAAGTGAAAAATCATGAATTTTAAAGTTCTGATTTTCCAGCTTAGATAGATGAAGAAACATCTGGAATGACTTACTATGAAGAAATATGTTGAATAAAATGCATTTGAAGACATTTATCATGAAAAGTACATTTCTTGGAAAATCACAAAAACATAAGTGTATAGCCTTACCTCCGAAGTGAAAAATCATGAATTTTAAAGTTCTGATTTTCCAGCTTAGATAGATGAAGAAACATCTGGAATGACTTACTATGAAGAAATATGTTGAATAAAATGCATTTGAAGACATTTATCATGAAAAGTACATTTCTTGGAAAATCACAAAAACATAAGTGTATAGCCTTACCTCCAGAGTGAAAAATCATGAATTTTAAAGTTCTGATTTTCCAGCTTAGATAGATGAAGAAACATCTGGAATGACTTACTATGAAGAAATATGTTGAATAAAATGCATTTGAAGACATTTATCATGAAAAGTACATTTCTTGGAAAATCACAAAAACATAAGTGTATAGCCTTACCTCCGAAGTGAAAAATCATGAATTTTAAAGTTCTGATTTTCCAGCTTAGATAGATGAAGAAACATCTGGAATGACTTACTATGAAGAAATATGTTGAATAAAATGCATTTGAAGACATTTATCATGAAAAGTACATTTCTTGGAAAATCACAAAAACATAAGTGTATAGCCTTACCTCCGAAGTGAAAAATCATGAATTTTAAAGTTCTGATTATCCAGCTTAGATAGATGAAGAAACATCTGGAATGACTTACTATGAGTTGAATAAAATGCATTTGAAGACATTATGTTGAATAAAATGCATTTGAAGACATTTATCATGAAAAGTACATTTCTTGGAAAATCACAAAAACATAAGTGTATAGCCTTACCTCCGAAGTGAAAAATCATGAATTTTAAAGTTCTGATTTTCCAGCTTAGATAGATGAAGAAACATCTGGAATGACTTACTATGAAGAAATATGTTGAATAAAATGCATTTGAAGACATTTATCATGAAAAGTACATTTCTTGAAAATCACAAAAACATAAGTGTATAGCCTTACCTCCAAGTGAAAAATCATGAATTTTAAAGTTCTGATTTTCCAGCTTAGATAGATGAAGAAACATCTGGAATGACTTACTATGAAGAAATATGTTGAATAAAATGCATTTGAAGACATTTATCATGAAAAGTACATTTCTTGGAAAATCACAAAAACATAAGTGTATAGCCTTACCTCCGAAGTGAAAAATCATGAATTTTAAAGTTCTGATTTTCCAGCTTAGATAGATGAAGAAACATCTGGAATGACTTACTATGAAGAAATATGTTGAATAAAATGCATTTGAAGACATTTATCATGAAAAGTACATTTCTTGGAAAATCACAAAAACATAAGTGTATAGCCTACCTCCAGAGTGAAAAATCATGAATTTTAAAGTTCTGATTTTCCAGCTTAGATAGATGAAGAAACATCTGGAATGACTTACTATGAAGAAATATGTTGAATAAAATGCATTTGAAGACATTTATCATGAAAAGTACATTTCTTGGAAAATCACAAAAACAAGTGTATAGCCTACCTCCTCCGAGTGAAAAATCATGAATTTTAAAGTTCTGATTATCCAGCTTAGATAGATGAAGAAACATCTGCAATGACTTACTATGAAGAAATATGTTGAATAAAATGCATTTGAAGACATTTATCATGAAAAGTACATTTCTTGAAAATCACAAAAACATAAGTGTATAGCCTTACCTCCGAAGTGAAAAATCATGAATTTTAAAGTTCTGATTTTCCAGCTTAGATAGATGAAGAAACATCTGGAATGACTTACTATGAAGAAATATGTTGAATAAAATGCATTTGAAGACATTTATCATGAAAAGTACATTTCTTGAAAATCACAAAAACATAAGTATAGCCCTTACCTCCGAAGTGAAAAATCATGAATTTTAAAGTTCTGATTTTCCAGCTTAGATAGATGAAGAAACATCTGGAATGACTTACTATGAAGAAATATGTTGAATAAAATGCATTTGAAGACATTTATCATGAAAAGTACATTTCTTGAAAATCACAAAAACATAAGTGTATAGCCTTACCTCCGAAGTGAAAAATCATGAATTTTAAAGTTCTGATTATCCAGCTTAGATAGATGAAGAAACATCTGGAATGACTTACTATGAAGAAATATGTTGAATAAAATGCATTTGAAGACATTTATCATGAAAAGTACATTTCTTGGAAAATCACAAAAACAAGTGTATAGCCTTACCTCCGAAGTGAAAAATCATGAATTTTAAAGTTCTGATTTTCCAGCTTAGATAGATGAAGAAACATCTGGAATGACTTACTATGAAGAAATATGTTGAATAAAATGCATTTGAAGACATTTATCATGAAAAGTACATTTCTTGAAAATCACAAAAACATAAGTGTATAGCCTTACCTCCAGAAGTGAAAAATCATGAATTTTAAAGTTCTGATTTTCCAGCTTAGATAGATGAAGAAACATCTGGAATGACTTACTATGAAGAAATATGTTGAATAAAATGCATTTGAAGACATTTATCATGAAAAGTACATTTCTTGAAAATCACAAAAACATAAGTGTATAGCCTTACCTCCGAAGTGAAAAATCATGAATTTTAAAGTTCTGATTTTCCAGCTTAGATAGATGAAGAAACATCTGGAATGACTTACTATGAAGAAATATGTTGAATAAAATGCATTTGAAGACATTTATCATGAAAAGTACATTTCTTGGAAAATCACAAAAACATAAGTGTATAGCCTTACCTCCAGAGTGAAAAATCATGAATTTTAAAGTTCTGATTTTCCAGCTTAGATAGATGAAGAAACATCTGGAATGACTTACTATGAAGAAATATGTTGAATAAAATGCATTTGAAGACATTTATCATGAAAAGTACATTTCTTGAAAAATCACAAAAACATAAGTGTATAGCCTTACCTCCGAAGTGAAAAATCATGAATTTTAAAGTTCTCATTTTCCAGCTTAGATAGATGAAGAAACATCTGCAATGACTTACTATGAAGAAATATGTTGAATAAAATGCATTTGAAGACATTTATCATGAAAAGTACATTTCTTGAAAATCACAAAAACATAAGTGTATAGCCTTACCTCCGAAGTGAAAAATCATGAATTTTAAAGTTCTGATTTTCCAGCTTAGATAGATGAAGAAACATCTGGAATGACTTACTATGAAGAAATATGTTGAATAAAATGCATTTGAAGACATTTATCATGAAAAGTACATTTCTTGAAAATCACAAAAACATAAGTGTATAGCCTTACCTCCAAGTGAAAAATCATGAATTTTAAAGTTCTGATTTTCCAGCTTAGATAGATGAAGAAACATCTGGAATGACTTACTATGAAGAAATATGTTGAATAAAATGCATTTGAAGACATTTATCATGAAAAGTACATTTCTTGAAAATCACAAAAACATAAGTGTATAGCCTTACCTCCGAAGTGAAAAATCATGAATTTTAAAGTTCTGATTTTCCAGCTTAGATAGATGAAGAAACATCTGCAATGACTTACTATGAAGAAATATGTTGAATAAAATGCATTTGAAGACATTTATCATGAAAAGTACATTTCTTGAAAATCACAAAAACATAAGTGTATAGCCTTACCTCCGAAGTGAAAAATCATGAATTTTAAAGTTCTGATTTTCCAGCTTAGATAGATGAAGAAACATCTGGAATGACTTACTATGAAGAAATATGTTGAATAAAATGCATTTGAAGACATTTATCATGAAAAGTACATTTCTTGAAAAATCACAAAAACATAAGTGTATAGCCTTACCTCCGAAGTGAAAAATCATGAATTTTAAAGTTCTGATTTTCCAGCTTAGATAGATGAAGAAACATCTGGAATGACTTACTATGAAGAAATATGTTGAATAAAATGCATTTGAAGACATTTATCATGAAAAGTACATTTCTTGAAAATCACAAAAACATAAGTGTATAGCCTTACCTCCGAAGTGAAAAATCATGAATTTTAAAGTTCTGATTTTCCAGCTTAGATAGATGAAGAAACATCTGGAATGACTTACTATGAAGAAATATGTTGAATAAAATGCATTTGAAGACATTTATCATGAAAAGTACATTTCTTGAAAATCACAAAAACATAAGTGTATAGCCTTACCTCCGAAGTGAAAAATCATGAATTTTAAAGTTCTGATTTTCCAGCTTAGATAGATGAAGAAACATCTGGAATGACTTACTATGAAGAAATATGTTGAATAAAAGAAATATGTTGAATAAAATGCATTTGAAGACATTTATCATGAAAAGTACATTTCTTGGAAAATCACAAAAACATAAGTATAGCCTTACCTCCGAAGTGAAAAATCATGAATTTTAAAGTTCTGATTTTCCAGCTTAGATAGATGAAGAAACATCTGGAATGACTTACTATGAAGAAATATGTTGAATAAAATGCATTTGAAGACATTTATCATGAAAAGTACATTTCTTGAAAATCACAAAAACATAAGTGTATAGCCTTACCTCCGAAGTGAAAAATCATGAATTTTAAAGTTCTGATTTTCCAGCTTAGATAGATGAAGAAACATCTGGAATGACTTACTATGAAGAAATATGTTGAATAAAATGCATTTGAAGACATTTATCATGAAAAGTACATTTCTTGAAAATCACAAAAACATAAGTGTATAGCCTTACCTCCGAAGTGAAAAATCATGAATTTTAAAGTTCTGATTTTCCAGCTTAGATAGATGAAGAAACATCTGAATGACTTACTATGAAGAAATATGTTGAATAAAATGCATTTGAAGACATTTATCATGAAAAGTACATTTCTTGAAAATCACAAAAACATAAGTGTATAGCCTTACCTCCGAAGTGAAAAATCATGAATTTTAAAGTTCTGATTTTCCAGCTTAGATAGATGAAGAAACATCTGGAATGACTTACTATGAAGAAATATGTTGAATAAAATGCATTTGAAGACATTTATCATGAAAAGTACATTTCTTGAAAATCACAAAAACATAAGTATAGCCTTACCTCCGAAGTGAAAAATCATGAATTTTAAAGTTCTGATTTTCCAGCTTAGATAGATGAAGAAACATCTGGAATGACTTACTATGAAGAAATATGTTGAATAAAATGCATTTGAAGACATTTATCATGAAAAGTACATTTCTTGAAAATCACAAAAACATAAGTGTATAGCCTTACCTCCGAAGTGAAAAATCATGAATTTTAAAGTTCTGATTTTCCAGCTTAGATAGATGAAGAAACATCTGGAATGACTTACTATGAAGAAATATGTTGAATAAAATGCATTTGAAGACATTTATCATGAAAAGTACATTTCTTGAAAATCACAAAAACATAAGTGTATAGCCTTACCTCCGAAGTGAAAAATCATGAATTTTAAAGTTCTGATTTTCCAGCTTAGATAGATGAAGAAACATCTGGAATGACTTACTATGAAGAAATATGTTGAATAAAATGCATTTGAAGACATTTATCATGAAAAGTACATTTCTTGAAAAATCACAAAAACATAAGTGTATAGCCTTACCTCCGAAGTGAAAATCATGAATTTTAAAGTTCTGATTTTCCAGCTTAGATAGATGAAGAAACATCTGGAATGACTTACTATGAAGAAATATGTTGAATAAAATGCATTTGAAGACATTTATCATGAAAAGTACATTTCTTGAAAATCACAAAAACATAAGTGTATAGCCTTACCTCCGAAGTGAAAAATCATGAATTTTAAAGTTCTGATTTTCCAGCTTAGATAGATGAAGAAACATCTGGAATGACTTACTATGAAGAAATATGTTGAATAAAATGCATTTGAAGACATTTATCATGAAAAGTACATTTCTTGAAAATCACAAAAACATAAGTGTATAGCCTTACCTCCGAAGTGAAAAATCATGAATTTTAAAGTTCTGATTTTCCAGCTTAGATAGATGAAGAAACATCTGGAATGACTTACTATGAAGAAATATGTTGAATAAAATGCATTTGAAGACATTTATCATGAAAAGTACATTTCTTGAAAATCACAAAAACATAAGTGTATAGCCTTACCTCCGAAGTGAAAAATCATGAATTTTAAAGTTCTGATTTTCCAGCTTAGATAGATGAAGAAACATCTGGAATGACTTACTATGAAGAAATATGTTGAATAAAATGCATTTGAAGACATTTATCATGAAAAGTACATTTCTTGAAAATCACAAAAACATAAGTGTATAGCCTTACCTCCGAAGTGAAAAATCATGAATTTTAAAGTTCTGATTTTCCAGCTTAGATAGATGAAGAAACATCTGGAATGACTTACTATGAAGAAATATGTTGAATAAAATGCATTTGAAGACATTTATCATGAAAAGTACATTTCTTGAAAATCACAAAAACATAAGTGTATAGCCTTACCTCCGAAGTGAAAAATCATGAATTTTAAAGTTCTGATTTTCCAGCTTAGATAGATGAAGAAACATCTGGAATGACTTACTATGAAGAAATATGTTGAATAAAATGCATTTGAAGACATTTATCATGAAAAGTACATTTCTTGAAAAATCACAAAAACATAAGTGTATAGCCTTACCTCCGAAGTGAAAAATCATGAATTTTAAAGTTCTGATTTTCCAGCTTAGATAGATGAAGAAACATCTGGAATGACTTACTATGAAGAAATATGTTGAATAAAATGCATTTGAAGACATTTATCATGAAAAGTACATTTCTTGAAAATCACAAAAACATAAGTGTATAGCCTTACCTCCGAAGTGAAAAATCATGAATTTTAAAGTTCTGATTTTCCAGCTTAGATAGATGAAGAAACATCTGGAATGACTTACTATGAAGAAATATGTTGAATAAAATGCATTTGAAGACATTTATCATGAAAAGTACATTTCTTGAAAATCACAAAAACATAAGTATAGCCTTACCTCCGAAGTGAAAAATCATGAATTTTAAAGTTCTGATTTTCCAGCTTAGATAGATGAAGAAACATCTGGAATGACTTACTATGAAGAAATATGTTGAATAAAATGCATTTGAAGACATTTATCATGAAAAGTACATTTCTTGAAAATCACAAAAACATAAGTGTATAGCCTTACCTCCGAAGTGAAAAATCATGAATTTTAAAGTTCTGATTTTCCAGCTTAGATAGATGAAGAAACATCTGGAATGACTTACTATGAAGAAATATGTTGAATAAAATGCATTTGAAGACATTTATCATGAAAAGTACATTTCTTGAAAAATCACAAAAACATAAGTGTATAGCCTTACCCAGAGTGAAAAATCATGAATTTTAAAGTTCTGATTTTCCAGCTTAGATAGATGAAGAAACATCTGGAATGACTTACTATGAAGAAATATGTTGAATAAAATGCATTTGAAGACATTTATCATGAAAAGTACATTTCTTGAAAATCACAAAAACATAAGTGTATAGCCTTACCTCCGAAGTGAAAAATCATGAATTTTAAAGTTCTGATTTTCCAGCTTAGATAGATGAAGAAACATCTGGAATGACTTACTATGAAGAAATATGTTGAATAAAATGCATTTGAAGACATTTATCATGAAAAGTACATTTCTTGAAAAATCACAAAAACATAAGTGTATAGCCTTACCTCCGAAGTGAAAAATCATGAATTTTAAAGTTCTGATTTTCCAGCTTAGATAGATGAAGAAACATCTGGAATGACTTACTATGAAGAAATATGT
Source organism: Aldrovandia affinis (assembly GCA_029706075.1). Classification (NCBI taxonomy): domain Eukaryota; kingdom Metazoa; phylum Chordata; class Actinopteri; order Notacanthiformes; family Halosauridae; genus Aldrovandia; species Aldrovandia affinis. The sequence continues at coordinate 2,805 of JAINUG010001372.1, read as the reverse complement.
TGAATAAAATGCATTTGAAGACATTTATCATGAAAAGTACATTTCTTGGAAAATCACAAAAACATAAGTGTATAGCCTTACCTCCGAAGTGAAAAATCATGAATTTTAAAGTTCTGATTTTCCAGCTTAGATAGATGAAGAAACATCTGGAATGACTTACTATGAAGAAATATGTTGAATAAAATGCATTTGAAGACATTTATCATGAAAAGTACATTTCTTGAAAATCACAAAAACATAAGTGTATAGCCTTACCTCCGAAGTGAAAAATCATGAATTTTAAAGTTCTGATTTTCCAGCTTAGATAGATGAAGAAACATCTGGAATGACTTACTATGAAGAAATATGTTGAATAAAATGCATTTGAAGACATTTATCATGAAAAGTACATTTCTTGGAAAATCACAAAAACATAAGTGTATATAGCCTTGAAAAATCATGAATTTTAAAGTTCTGATGAAAATCATGAATTTTAAAGTTCTGATTTTCCAGCTTAGATAGATGAAGAAAACATCTGGAATGACTTACTATGAAGAAATATGTTGAATAAAATGCATTTGAAGACATTTATCATGAAAAGTACATTTCTTGAAAATCACAAAAACATAAGTGTATAGCCTACCTCCGAAGTGAAAAATCATGAATTTTAAAGTTCTGATTTTCCAGCTTAGATAGATGAAGAAACATCTGGAATGACTTACTATGAAGAAATATGTTGAATAAAATGCATTTGAAGACATTTATCATGAAAAGTACATTTCTTGAAAATCACAAAAACATAAGTGTATAGCCTTACCTCCGAAGTGAAAAATCATGAATTTTAAAGTTCTGATTTTCCAGCTTAGATAGATGAAGAAACATCTGGAATGACTTACTATGAAGAAATATGTTGAATAAAATGCATTTGAAGACATTTATCATGAAAAGTACATTTCTTGGAAAATCACAAAAACATAAGTGTATAGCCTTACCTCCGAAGTGAAATCATGAATTTTAAAGTTCTGATTTTCCAGCTTAGATAGATGAAGAAACATCTGGAATGACTTACTATGAAGAAATATGTTGAATAAAATGCATTTGAAGACATTTATCATGAAAAGTACATTTCTTGAAAAATCATCAAAAAACATAAGTGTATAGCCTTACCTCCGAAGTGAAAAATCATGAATTTTAAAGTTCTGATTTTCCAGCTTAGATAGATGAAGAAACATCTGGAATGACTTACTATGAAGAAATATGTTGAATAAAATGCATTTGAAGACATTTATCATGAAAAGTACATTTCTTGAAGAAAATCACAAAAACATAAAAGTGTATAGCCTATAGCCTCCGAAGTGAAAAATCATGAATTTTAAAGTTCTGATTTTCCAGCTTAGATAGATGAAGAAACATCTGGAATGACTTACTATGAAGAAATATGTTGAATAAAATGCATTTGAAGACATTTATCATGAAAAGTACATTTCTTGAAAATCACAAAAACATAAGTGTATAGCCTTACCTCCGAAGTGAAAAATCATGAATTTTAAAGTTCTGATTTTCCAGCTTAGATAGATGAAGAAACATCTGGAATGACTTACTATGAAGAAATATGTTGAATAAAATGCATTTGAAGACATTTATCATGAAAAGTACATTTCTTGAAAATCACAAAAACATAAGTGTATAGCCTTACCTCCGAAGTGAAAAATCATGAATTTTAAAGTTCTGATTTTCCAGCTTAGATAGATGAAGAAACATCTGGAATGACTTACTATGAAGAAATATGTTGAATAAAATGCATTTGAAGACATTTATCATGAAAAGTACATTTCTTGAAAATCACAAAAACATAAGTGTGTATAGCCTTACCTCCGAAGTGAAAAATCATGAATTTTAAAGTTCTGATTTTCCAGCTTAGATAGATGAAGAAACATCTGGAATGACTTACTATGAAGAAATATGTTGAATAAAATGCATTTGAAGACATTTATCATGAAAAGTACATTTCTTGAAAATCACAAAAACATAAGTGTATAGCCTTACCTCCGAAGTGAAAAATCATGAATTTTAAAGTTCTGATTTTCCAGCTTAGATAGATGAAGAAACATCTGCAATGACTTACTATGAAGAAATATGTTGAATAAAATGCATTTGAAGACATTTATCATGAAAAGTACATTTCTTGGAAAATCACAAAAACAAGTGTATAGCCTTACCTCCGAAGTGAAAAATCATGAATTTTAAAGTTCTGATTTTCCAGCTTAGATAGATGAAGAAACATCTGGAATGACTTACTATGAAGAAATATGTTGAATAAAATGCATTTGAAGACATTTATCATGAAAAGTACATTTCTTGGAAAATCACAAAAACATAAGTGTATAGCCTTACCTCCGAAGTGAAAAATCATGAATTTTAAAGTTCTGATTTTCCAGCTTAGATAGATGAAGAAACATCTGGAATTACTATGAAGAAATATGTTGAATAAAATGCATTTGAAGACATTTATCATGAAAAGTACATTTCTTGAAAATCACAAAAACATAAGTGTATAGCCTTACCTCCGAAGTGAAAAATCATGAATTTTAAAGTTCTGATTTTCCAGCTTAGATAGATGAAGAAACATCTGGAATGACTTACTATGAAGAAATATGTTGAATAAAATGCATTTGAAGACATTTATCATGAAAAGTACATTTCTTGGAAAATCACAAAAACATAAGTATAGCCTAGCCTCTCCGAAGTGAAAAATCATGAATTTTAAAGTTCTGATTTTCCAGCTTAGATAGATGAAGAAACATCTGGAATGACTTACTATGAAGA
>JAINUG010001371.1:0-23950 GCA_029706075.1 Aldrovandia affinis | reverse complement strand
TGAAAAGAGATTTCGGCAAGGTTTTATTTGGTAAACTACATTTTGTGTCGCTCGTTTGTAGTCAACGACATTGCATTAATTATTTCGTCACGTTAGTGTCACATGATCTCCATTATCGCCTCGTCTCGTCTCGTTGTCGTCATGGAAAAAAAAGTCATTGATCTGGCGACCATATTTAGTCATCATTTTCGTTGACTAAATTAACACTGTATGTGAGTAACTTGGCTTTTTTTTTTGGTATGTTGAAACTGTTTTCGTTGAGCTTGTAATATACATTCAGTGGCCACTTTATTAGGTACACCTGTACACTTGCTTGTTAATGCAATTATCTAATCAGCCAATCATGTGGCAGCAACTCAATGCATAAAAGCATGCAGACATGGTCAAGAGGTTCAGTTGTTGTTCAGACCAAAAATATGAATGGGGAAGAAATTTGATCTAAGTGACTTTGACCGTGGAGTGATTGTTGGTGCCAGACGTATCTCAGAAACTGCTGATCTCATGGGATTTTCACGTACAACAGTCTCTAGAGTTTACAGAGAATGGTGCAACAAAACATTCAGTGAGCGGCAGTTCTGTAGGCAAAAACGCCTTGTTACTGAGAAAGGTCAGATGAGAATGGCCAGACTGGTTCAAGCTGACAGGAAGGCGACAGTAACTCAAATAACCATGCGTTACAAAAGTGGTATGCAGAAGAGGACCTCTGAACGCACAACACGTCAAACCTTGAAGTGGATAGGCTACAGCAGCAGAAGACATTGGAAAAACGTTGCATGGTCTGATGAATCTCGATTTTTGCTGCGACATGCAGATAGTAGGGTCAGAAAAGAGTTGTATTTTTACGGATTTGAATGCCATCGGTGAGTGAACCACCATTATTCCATTGAGATATGTGTATAACACTCAATATCAGATTTAATATCAAGAAAGGCAGAATGTGAACAATCTAGAAAGGACAATATTGTTCAAAGTTCTTAATTTCTCCTGTGTGGGTCAAATTTATTGTGCAGGAGACAGCATGGGCTGGATGTCCATGTACATTACTGGGGTGTTGAACGTCTCAAACATGATCTACACAGAGAGAGGGAGGAAGGAGAGAGAGAGGTGAGAGAGAAATACTGTTAATATTATATTATATAAAAATCAGGCTCTGTTCACTCTGTGCACTCACAAGTCATCAACTAATGTTAAAAGGGTCCGCTAAATGGCATATATTAACAAACATTTTATAGAACTACTAATATTTGCTTTGTCTGTAGCTGATGTAGAAGAGAAAATGTACGTGAAATTATCTGCTACAAGGGTACATTTGCTTTCAATGACTTGTTGGTCAGATCAGTTATTTTTTTGACTTTGTCAGTGTGTGAGACTGTGAATAGTATGTGCAAGTGTGTAATTGTGAGTGAGTGTGAGACGGACTGTGAGTGTATGAGAGTGTGTCTGAGACTGAGACAGAGTGTGTGTGTGAGCCTTTCTGCCTGCTGTGGCTTTCTGCTGTTTATCTGACCTGACCCTTAATAATTAATATCTGACCTTTGACCCGTATGTTGCACGTACGTGTGTGTGTGTGTGTGTGTGTACGTGTGTGTTAGGGATGCAACGATAGTATCGGGTCCGATACTGTGCTCATGTAGCCTACATGTACTCGTAAAAATGTTCCGATACACCAAAGCTGATACCAACGTCATAACGTTACACTGAGTGACTCGCGAAACATTATCAAGTACAATTTATGCTGATTCCATTGCTAAACCCCGCTTCTGTTCAGTTTCGCGCTGAGAAATAAACATATTATTGTAACATTCTGTTAGCAAGCTAATCAGTTGTGACTAGAAACGTTCTAAGTGTAGCCTAATCCTGCGTGCTCAACAACGTCACGCCCTCTTCACGAGAAATGAACGAAAATGTCGACAGTTTGGAGATACTTTCAGGTAAACGAAGCAGACAAACGTACAGCAGAATGCAAGCTCTACTCAGCCAAAGTATCTAGAGGTGGCACGAAAGCTAGTTCATTCAATACTAGTAACTTGATAAAACATCTCAAAAATCGACACGAGGTGGAGTACAAGGAGTTTGCTGGTGCTAGCAGCGGCTGACCGCAACAACCAACTTTACTACAAACACTACAGAGGCAAGAGAAAATGTCAAGAGTCAACCCGAAGGCAGTAAAAATAACAGAGGCTCTTACCCAATACATTGCTCTCGACGATCAACCGTTGTCGGTTGTGGCTAACGTGGGATTTCGACGGCTTCTTAAAGTTTTGGAGCCCAGGTATGATATTCCCAGTCGTCGTCATATCACAGAGACCGTGTTGCCGAAGATGCACGACTTTGTGAAAAAGCACATCAACAGCTTGTTGTGCGACATGTCAGCCAACAGCTTCACCATTTACATTTGGAGTAGTAGCGTCAGTCCAATGTCTCTCATCAGCCAAACTGCGCAGTGGATAGATACGGATTTTACTCTTCAGCGAGTCGTACTGCAAGCAAAACAGTTTCATGGCTCGCATACAGGCCAAGCAATAGCAGGTGCATTTGACGAAATCCTTCAAACATGATAAAGGCCATGGATGATGCTGGACTCCCAAGCCTTCCGTGTGTCGCTCACACACTCCAGCTGGCTGTGCACGAAGGCCTTTTTGCTCAGCGAACTGTTGCCGATGCTGTGGCATTTTAAACATTACCCCTTGGCGTACTCCCGGCTAGAAGACATTCAGCTACAGCTCAACTAGCCGATAAAAAGACTCCAACAAGACGTACAAACCCGCTGGAATAGTACGTTTTACATGCTGCGCTCTCTCGTCGAACAGAAACGAGCCCTCGGAATATCTGGGTCGGAACATGAGCTCCCCGACAACCTCAGCGCGAAACAGTGGAGTTTACTGGAGAAAACGATAACCGTATTGACTCCCTTTGAAGAGTTAACTCGACAGGTGACCTCTTCGGATGCATGAGCGTCAGATGTGATTCCCGCTGTCACCGTGCTTTAGAGATTGCTGGCCAAAGAAACGGACGAGGACCGTGGAATCAGAACAATGAAGAACACTTCACTACTGGCAGCCGTGAAGAAACGCTTTTCGGACGTGGAGAAAAATCCACTCTACTGCATCGCAAGTCTAGTCGATCCAAGGTAACGAATAGTCCTATATTTATGCTAACTAATAGTCTATTACGCATGTCTAATCTATAAGAATGTCTGTGTGTGGCTATAAAGTTTGAAGGAGGGAAAATATGCCTACCTAAAAAGTGTCAGTATTAATTGATTAGGCAGCACATTGTTAAAAAATCTATACCATATGTAGCATACTGTTTAAAAAAATATATATATATTTCCCTCTGAACCGTCACTTGTTATTATTATAATTTTATTGTTGCTTGCTAAAAACGCCTCCAAGTAGTTAAATGTTGCCAATGATTTGACAGAAAAGCTTAGCATGTATATTGTTAGCTAAACAATTCTCTGTTTTGTAGATATACGGATCGGTTTTTCTCAAACACCAACACAGCAAGGGAGGCCAAAGTGATGGTGATACAGGAGCTGCAGAAACTGTCTGGCGGGGGCCAACAGGAGGAACACGAGGAGCCACCTATAAGAAGGCTACGGAGGGACCAGCCCAGCAGCAGTCTGGACAGTGTGTTCGATGAAATTGCAGATGAGCATGTATCACTGAGCAGTACTCCAGTGGCTGCTGCCATCCAGTTGGAGACATACCTTGCAGAGGCCACAGTTTCTCGTGAAGACAAACCACTCCAGTACTGGGTGGTTAGCAAAGTGCGATTTCCCACTCTTGCCCAAATGTCACAAAAATACCTCTCAGCACCATGTAGTAGTGTGGAAAGTGAACGGCTTTTTAGGTCAGTGCCACATATTGTTGATGAAAACAGAAATAGGCTCACGGCTTCATCAAAAATAACCTGCCACTTACCTTTTAAAAACAGACCTAGTCTTTAGACAGCACACAGACTGTTCCATGTCAGTTAGCCTACAATATATGTTTTGTCATACTAAAACTCAGTGAGAGTTACAGGTTAAACTTTCATGTTTTATTTTTTTTTTATTTATTTTTTATTTTTATTTTTTATTTTTTTTTCGGGGATATGTTTATTAAAGCGGGCTTCTCATATACATGCCCCAGGAAGGTGTGACCTTCGCCTAGACCACGGTCAACATCCAGGGGATGAGGTGTGTAGACCGATCCCGCTGCTTTTTCCGTGCAGAATCGAAAATATCTGGCAGTGGGTGAAGTAACCCTTTGTTTTTTTTTTTTTTATAACTTTGTTTATTGGATTTTCTGCACAATCAACATTCACAAAATAATTGTCCTCATGAGTTGTTCAGCATAAACACAAAACACATCCGACAATACAATAACACACCAGAACATGATGAGGTACAAAAACACACCCTCAAAGAAGAAAAAAAAAAAAAAAAAAAAAAAAGAAAAAAAGAAAAAGAAATCAAATCAAAACAAATTAACTAAAATAAAGAAAAGAAAAAGAAAATAAATAAATACAAGTATACATATTTCAATGCACTTGTCCGCAGGCCAGCCAACTCAGCACAGTCCCTCACAGACATCATGTACACATACACCCTGCCTCCTACATCACCAGAGCTTGCCACACCACCACCTCCATCCAACAAGGACATCAATAAAGAGGAGAAAATATGTATATATATATACACACACATACATCACTCTGGAATAACAGGGAAATGAAGTTGCTTAACATAAGAAAAGAAGGGGGTCCACATTGCACAGAATTTGTTTAGAGACCCTTTGAGTGTGTGCCAAATTTTTTCCAGCTTTATACAATTTAAAACAGACTTAATCCAAAGAGCATGAGAAGGGGGTACAGAGGATTTCCAACCAAGCAAAACCAATCGCCTCCAACCAACAGGGTAACAAAGGCGATAAAATCCTTATTAATATTGGTCAGTTGCAATGTGGGCGAGGGCACCCCAAATAGCGCAATAAAAGGGTCTGGCTTGATCTGTGTGTCACATACTTCCGAAAGTGTGCTAAAAATATCTTTCCAAAAACCATCAAGAGATGAGCAACACCAAAACCACATTAGCAGGAGACTGGTTACACCTCACACAGTTAGGATTTATGTCTTTGTAAATTTTCGCTAGTCTCGCTTTGGTCCAATGAGCCCTATGAATGATTTTGCATTGAATGAGACCATGTCGGGCGCAGATCGAAGAGGTATGTACCCTTCCGAGTGCCCTCTCCCACAGCCCATCAGATATTCCCTCCCCCAGTTCCTCCTCCCATGAGGATTTAATGTCATTAAGTGAGGCAATTCTCAAAGAACAAATTTGTCTATAAATTATTGACAAGGTACCTTTCAGAGTGGGAAGCGGGGTAAGAAAGGTGTCAAACTGTGTTTCACAGGGAAGGGTGGGGAAACGAGGATCCAAATTGCGGACGTAACTCCGGATCTGTAAAAATCTAAAAATTGATGCCTGGGAAGACCAAATTTAACTACTAGTTGCTCAAACGTACTAAATGTATTGTCAATGTAGAGATCTCTAAACCTTTTATACCAAGACTAGACCATATTGAGAAAGCACTATCAACCATAGATGGGGCAAAAGCAGGGTTCGAGGCCACCGGAGCAGAAAGAGAGGTTGTCTGAAACCCAAAATGGCGTCTAAATTGATTCCAGATCCTCAATGTTGTTTTGACACATACATTCTTGGTGAAAGAGGAATAAGGGCCTGTAATGGAGGAATGAGCGAGGAAGACAATGATGCCGGTATAGATGAAGCAGCTTCCATCTTTAACCAAATTGGGGATGGGGACATCTCTCCACCTCGCAACCAGAACTGAATGACCCTAAGATTAGCCGCCCAATAATAAAATCTAAAATCTGGTAGCGCCAGACCTCCGTCTGACTTGGGTCTCTGCAAGAGCTGTTTTCGTATCCTAGGAGTCCTCTTATCCCATATGAAAGGTAGGATTAGGCCGTCTATTTTTCTGAAAAATGTGTTGGGAAGAAAGATCGGTAGGCACTGAAAGAGATATAAAAATTTAGGAGTGTGTTCATTTTAACAGAATTAATTCTCGCTACTAAAGAGAGGTGCATCACTGACCAGCGTTCAAAATCATCCTTAGTGCGGGTTAAAAGCGAGGAAAAGTTGGCCCTAAAAGGTTTTCAAATCGACTCGTGACCTGTACACCAAGATAAGTGAAACAACTATGAGCAACTCTGAATGGCAAGGTATGTAATGGGAATTTTTCCGCAGTCACATTAAGCGGCATCAATTCGCTTTTACTGAGATTCAGTTTATACCCTGATAAATGACCAAAGGATGTAATAGTAGCAAGGGCAGCAGGAACAGAAACAGAAAGATTAGATGTGTATAGCAATAAATCATCTGCATATAAAGACACCTTGTGCTCATGTCCGTATCTAACTATACCTTTGATAAGAGGGTTGGAACGAAGTGCTATTGCAAGGGTTCTATGGTGAGAGCAAACAATAAAGGGCTTAGAGGGCAACCCTGGCGTGTTGACCGTTGCAGAGGGAAACAGCCTGACTGAGTGTTATTAGTCCTGACAGAGGCTTGGGGGACGCATACAGAAGTCTTACCCAAGTAATGAATTTTGAACCAAAGCCGAATTTATTTAGTGTATAGAAAAGGTACTTCCACTCCACCCTGTCAAACGCTTTCTCCGCGTCCAGGGATATGATGGCCTCAGAGGTGTTGGTGTCAGAGGAATTGTACATGATATTAAATAGTCGCCTAAGATTGAAGAATGAATGTCTATTTTTAATAAATCCTGTTTGATCAGGAGAGATAATTGATGGGAGGACTGTTTCCAGGCGTGTTGCCAGAAGTTTGGCTAATATTTTATAGTCAACATTTAACAGACTAATTGGACGGTATGATGCACATTCAAGAGGGTCTTTATTATTTTTAAGAATCAAACAGATAGTCGCTTGAGTGAGAGTCTGTGGAAGAATACCATTAACAAATGCTTCATTATACATTTCAATTAGAATAGGGGCTATTTTGGGGAAAAGCTTTTATAAAACTCTGTCAAGTAACCGTCAGGCCCTGGGCTTCTCCCAGATTGAAGGGATTTGACAGCTCTAGACAATTCTTCAACAGTGATTGGTTGTTCTAATTCTTTAACCAAATCCTGGTTGACTAAAGGTACATCAAGGAGTGGAAGAAGTCATCAAATTCTGATAAATCAGCATCACTTTCAGAAGTATATAGAGACTGGTAGAAACTTCTGAACTCATCATTTATCTCCCTAGGGTCTAATGATATTCCGGATGATGTATGAATTTTGGGAATTTGATGTGAGGATGAAACTTGACGCAACTTGTGTGCTAATAACTTACTGGCTTTGTCTCCCTGTTCATAGTAGGTGCTCCTAGACTTGACAAGCAGCTCAGTAACTTGATCTGTTAGCAAAGTGTCAAATTCTGCTTGCAAAGTTAAGCGCTCCTTATAAATATCTGGAGATGGTGAAATGGAATATGCATTATCTAATTGGGCAATGCGACGTGTTAGCATGGACAATTTATCTTTTTAAGTTTGTTCTCATATGTGGTGTAGGAAATAATTTCACCTCTGAGATAAGCTTTCAAAGTTTCCCATAGGGTAGACGAGAGATACCTGGGGTTCTATTTGTATCCATAAAAAGTCAATTTGGGCCAAGCAAAGTTAATAAAATTTTCGTCACTGAGTAATTGAGTGTTAAGCCGCCAAGGCGGTCTCTGATTATTAGCTGTTTGAAAGACTACTCCCATAGTGACAGGGGCATGGTCCGAAACCACAATTGGATTATATAAGCACGAAGATATGGAATGGAGAAGTCTATCATCTACAAGGAAGTAGTCTATGCGCGTAAAAGTGTGGTGTACCGAAGAGAAAAAGAGTATGCCCTCCCAGATGGATTAAATGTTCTCCAAGGGTCTGAAACAGCGAAATCAGACATAAAGGTACGGACAACCCCAGCTGAGGTTGATAAAGTAGTAGATTTAGTGGAGGATCGATCCAAATGTGGGTCCAACCAGCAGTTAAAGTCACCGCCTATGATCAACATATGGGAGGACATATCAGGAGTGTAGAGAAAACCGATTTGAAAAATCACCATTGTCCCAATTAGGACCATAAATATTAACAAGAACCACCTTCATATTGAATAACCTACCACTGACAATTACATATCTACCATTGGGATCAGCTATCACATTAGAACATATAAAAGGTACCGATTTGTGAAGTAAGATAGCCACCCCTCTTGACCTACTCTGAAATGAGGAATGGAACACCTGACCCACCCATCTGCACCTAAGTAATGAGTGTTGTGATACCTTGAGATGAGTTTCTTGGAGGAAGATAATGTGAGCTTTCAACTGATGGAGGTGGTGGAGAACCTTACTGCGTTTAACTGGATTGTTAATGCCCCTACAATTCCATGTGAGAAAATTAAAACCATTCCCTCCAGCAGGATGAGCTACGTCAGGCTGAGTCATGTCTTAAGAGAGAGGGGACATGTTAAGGACAAGACATAATACAAGCTAAATATTTTGGCTGACCTCAATAGTGCAAATTCAAAAACAAAAACAAGTGACAAAACACAAGAAAACAAAACACAAATACAGAAGGAAAAAACCCTCCCACAAAATCCTCTTGCCGAAGCATCTCCCCAACTGAGATGCGAGCAAACCCCTAAATGCAAAAAACCTTTAGAGCAACGCATACCAACTTAGCTAGCTTACTCTTAGCTACCTGAGATTTGTGACCATTGAACTAGAATAAAACAAATGTGCATAAGTCGGTCTCCAATAACATTAGGACCCGAGGAAAACTGACTCAGTTAAGAGAGGTACAAAATCTATAAAGTGGCAAAACTGAGCCTCAACCATGTAAACAGCCAAATACTGACAGTGCAGGCAGCTCAGATCAAAACAAAATGAAATGAGAATGACACAAATAGTAGGCAGTAATGTAAGTGGAATAAAATATATCTCCACATTATATCACATTAATGTGAGTAGTCCGCTATGTACTCATCAACATGTATTGAAAATAAAAATAAAAAACCCACTACATTCAAGTGTCAACAATGAGCTCTGCAAGTCTAGCTTCACTCTCCAACATGTACTGAAAATTTAAAAAAAACAGCTGCGTTCAAATGTCAACAATGAGCACTGCAAGACCAACTTCACTAGCTAATCTGCCTACCAGCTAGCCCGCAAACTAGCCTGCCAACCAGACCAGCCAACTGATATTTTGAGCTACAGACCCGGCGGTGGCATAACAGCTTTTTTCACCCTGTTTTTGATGAAATCGGCCGCAACAGCCGGGTCTTCAAACCTGTGTGTGGAGCTGTCCGGCAGGGTCAGTCTCAGAACCGCAGGGTAGATGAGACCATACTTCACGCCCGGACAGGCGCGCGCAGCTGGCGCTTCACATCTCCAAAACTAGCCCGCTTCTTGGCCACAGCCGTGGTGTAGTCCGGAAATATCGAGACTCTTCTACCCTTGTAGAGGAGAGGAGACGCATCTCCAGATCTCTTCAGCATGTCGTTCGGACGTGAAAGAAATGCACCCTGATGACAAATGGTCGCGGAGGTTCACCCTCCCGGGAGTCGGCTCCGCAGGGTGCGATGGGCCCGGTCTAGCAGCGGTTTCTCATCCAGGCCGAGCAGCTCCTGAAGCAGCCCGGCTCACGGATTCTGTCGGTCGCGAGCCCTCCACTCCCTCCGGTATTCCCAGAAGACGGATGTTGTTCCTCCGCATTCTACCTTCCAGGTCCTCGCATCTGTTGTCCAGGTATGTCACCCTAGTTGTTAGTGAGCCGACATTCGCCTCTAGCTCGGTAATCCGAGTGCTGTGATCTGTAGCACCGCGCTCCAGCTCGATAAAACGACTCCATGTGCGGCCGAGTTTATTCTGGATCCTCTCGATAGATCTTTTAAGCTCGTCTTTGACTAGTATCATCTCTGATCTGAGAGTGGTAGCTGAAGTGTCAATCTTACTAAAAATATCGGTTTTGAGAGAGCCCATCATGGATTGTAACATTTCCGCGGTCAGTACTGTCATGCTGTCAGCACTAGCTGTAGCACCCGATGTTGGGAGCGGATCAGGTTCGGGAGAGGGCGCAGGCTTATTACGGCCTGCTCTTGCAGACTCCGTTTTCGGTCGGTTAGATGACATTTCAATTTCAAAGTCCTCAAGTATAGTGTGAATCGTTTAAAGGACTCTTTAGACGCTTGACCACCAAAGACATGCACGATTTAGCGAGATTAAATATATAAATTTGGTCACCAACTCAGGAGCAATAGAGAGACGTGTCCTACATCCTCGACGTCCCGGCCACGCCCCTCATGTTTTATTTTTATTGGACCTTAGTTGATTTAAATTAATCAGTAAATTGACTTTGCTCCATCAACAGTGTCATGAATACATCAGTGAAACAGGAGTGAATACATAAGAAAAAAAATAAACACAGTATCTTCAAAATCAGCAGTCTCATTATTGTGGTAATTGAAAATTGCAGTATTATTAAAAGTACTCGCATCGGTACTCGGTACCTATCGGCAAAGTACTCAAAAGTGAGTACTGTGCTCGGTCTGAAAAAAAATGGTATCATTCCAACCCTAGTGTGTGTGTGTGGGAGAGGAGAGGAGAGTTACATACACTCACATTGTGCCTGTTACATATACAGGTATAGAAAATGTATTGAAATCTGTTATTAACAGCACATGTGATGTACCCTGGCGCCATTTGCTGGACAGAAAAAGGAACTGCATGCTGGCTTTTTCCCAAAGTTTGAATTGATGCTTGTACAAGGCCACCAAATCTCTCCTTGACCCCCAAAACCCAACCAATAAATATTAGAAGCAAAATAAATGAATAGATAACTTAAAGGAAAAATACCTAATTACGATAGGGTGATATTATGATACCCTGTCAGAGGCATCATGTATTGCAAAAATCGCTAAAGCTAACCTGACAACCCTGATGTATATTGTGTATAGTGTGTCCTAGAGAACGTGCCAAGCGTGGGCCCTTACAACCGAAAGGAATTCAAATGAGTGCTCCAACTGTCATATTTTGTTTTCCATTGAGTTGCATGTCATTTATACTGCAAAAATCGCTAAAGCTAGCCATACAATCATGATGTATATTGTGGGTAGTGTGTCCTAGAAAACGTGTACCAAGCGTGGGCTATTACAACTGAAAGGAATTGAAATGAGAGAACCTGACTGTACCAGACTGGCCTTGGCCAGGAGCCACGATTGGCTGTCTGCCCCAGGGGGTGAGTCACCCCAGGAGCGTGAGTCGGCACATGCATGTTGAGAAGTGCGAATGGGTATCTCCAGAAAGTAGAGTGAGTTCCGTCTCGGAGGAGGCGAATCATCGCTGGCCTCAGGGAATTGGCTTGCTCCATAGAGACGGTCGGTGAGTTCGTTGGGGATGGCGAATCAAAATAAATAGAGGGTATAATTGGCTACCAATTTGGGAGAAAATCTGGAAAAAATGAAAATCAGTAGCGCTTCCTGCAAGGAGACGCAGTGATTTATTGTGCCGTTCCATCTGCCCCGCCCACTCTGTCTGTGCCAATCATAGTGACCCCCAGTACAGGGGAGTCCCGCGTCCCTGACGCCTGGCCCGCCTTCACCAGCTCAGGGCACCAGTACCTGGAGATGAACGACAAGATCAACAGGGACTCCGTCCAGCAAAAGCTGAGGATTCCCTTCGTCCACTACTGGACCGAAACCTCGGTCGCCGGCTCTTCAGGCGGACTAGTCGACATCACCCGGAACTTTCCAGGGCCCTTTGAGGGCATTCTGTTCTCCACGGCAACAGCATGCACTGTGGGTTCCAGAATGCCAGGACGCTGCTCGTAATTCCTAGTGATATGGCAGCCTTAAGACCATTGGCATTGATTTTTTTAAAAGCTGGCATTGTTAGCTAGTTTAGGAGCCAATAAGTGATAATGAGTTTCAACCATTTTTCATCGAGCAGATGAACACAGATGGCAATAAAACTAAATGTGCATTAACCCTTCCTGGTTTTACAGATTTTCACCTTGCATTATTATTTATTTATTTACTCACTCACTTTGTTTTTTTCAGTCATGACACACTCATTTCCAAATACACAATATGTATATCATGAGGTAGCCTAAATCGATCAGGCAGGCTATTTGTATTATAGGCTATTGTAGATGAGGTAATTCGTAAAGTGTTGGTGCCTTATTATTTTCAGATTCTACACAAACAAATACGGACAGGTGCCTATTAATATGCTATTGCGTGGGGTGGGTCAGGAGGTTTGGAGAAAGCATTCATACACACTCTTGTCATGGGCGTAAGGGTTATTTCTTGCGGGGGGGTAGGAGGGGTGTCATTACAGCTCTGTCTGGCAATGCAATGGTATTTATGATGTCAACAACCAAAACAAAAGCTCTTGTGTTAGATCTGCTTCATTAATCCATCACTGTATATGATTATTTGTATGAAGAAGAAAAAAAATACACAACACTTATTTCCATTATTCTGTACACTGGTGCATGATGAGACAGGGACAACCCAGCCAATCATTACCCTCCCTACCCTGGATGACCTCATGGCAAATTACATCACGACACTGCGAGGCTGCTAGCCACAGTCGGCACTGTCCAGGATTCATGTCACTGTGCTGGAACCAGGTGCGTTAGCAGGGCGAGCCACCCAGCAGCTAAATCATTGCTTAGTTTGCTTACTGTACGGCAGGCAGAAATACACCGCAGAAAGACACTCTATTTCCAGAGAAGGAGAGGTGATTTGCATTCAGGGTGCTGTGTGGCTGTGTGCCTGATTTATAAATGGTATCAGGCAGGGCTCGGTGACCCCTTGACAGAACACAGCGCTCAGCAAAATATTAAGTGTCCAGTCAACTCTAGCAGAGTATGTATGAGGCTGTATGAGGCACACGCAGTACTGTCTGTGCAAGAAAACTGGTAAGTCAGGTCTGTGTCTGCTCGGCTTTTGCTTTCCAACAGTCTTAGCAGATGCACAGATGTGTCAGTGCACACAAGCATGCATGGACACGGAT
Source organism: Aldrovandia affinis (assembly GCA_029706075.1). NCBI lineage: Eukaryota > Metazoa > Chordata > Actinopteri > Notacanthiformes > Halosauridae > Aldrovandia > Aldrovandia affinis. The sequence goes on along the minus strand of JAINUG010001371.1, from coordinate 10,876 downwards.
GTGGGCACGCACACACACACACACACGCGATTTCCAGTATCCGTCACCGTGCGAAGCGATTGCGGCTTCACGCCGACCAGATCACATTAAGCTGTCTGTCACTCTATTGTAAATGAGGAAGAGACCCATTATGTGAAGGCAGCCTGACAGCGTAAAAGACACCAAATGCAGAAGCAGCATGTTCCCATCTTCAGTGCAGCACCTAGATCCTTCATTAATTTAAATGAGCTAGGGGCGTTGCGGTAAAAGCATTCGTCTGGAATGCAGGTCGCCCACTGCGGCTGCGGTTTGAAACCAGGCTGCACCAGCCTGGCTCTGGCCAGGAGCCCTGTCGGGGCGGTGATTGGCTGACCGCCCCAGAGGGAGGGGGGAGGGAAAGCCGGCACGGGGTCGCCGAGAGGCGCAAAAGGCGTCCCTGTACGGGAATAACTGGCTTGATTCAGAGGACGAGCGGCGGGCTTGTGGGGAAGGGTACATTGACAGAAGTAGAGGGTGTAATTGGTTACCAAATTGGGAGAAAAAGAAAAAACTAATTACATTTTTTTTTAAATTTAAAATGTAAATGAGGTAGCCCACAGCAGCTGCAGGACAAATTGCCAGGCACAATGCTGCTTAGCTCCTAGGACTCACGGCCATTTACCGAGGCTATTTTTCTCCCCTTTTCTATTTATAACAAGGTCCTATTCAAGCCATTTCAAAACTGAAAGGTGCAATTACGTTTCATAACCCTGCTTCGTGCCTGCACTTCCTACCACCCCTCTTGTGTCTGGCAGCCTACACTGGCAGCCAGAGAATATTATAATTAAAGTGCTGGACTGAGGGTGTATCCACTGCTAGTACAACAATACTTTTTTTGTTTGTTGCCAGTTTAGATTAATCAGTCAATTAATTAATAAATTAATCTATCTTTATTTTTGTATAGTGCCATTTGTAAACTGGCTGTCACAGAACTCACGATGGACATGTTCCTGAGTGAATAAAAAAATAAATAATAATTGGGACTATTTCATCCCTCATTCCTCAAATCCAGGAAGTTGGTACGGTAGCCCAGGAAGCCCAAAAAGAATCAGACGACAGGTGGAGTCCAATTCGGTTCAAAGTCACCAGCACAGAAATACCTTATCTGTACCATTAGGAAAAAGTAATAACTATGACTAATATTTTTATTATGGGAACCTGTATTTCTCTTGGATTCAGGATTAAAAAGGGAATATTTAAATGGGTCTGTATCTCTAAAGGTCATTTGTATCTATATCCATCTTTTTAAATAAGGGTTTTATTGGCAGTGAGTTTGCACAAGTTGGGCACAAATCCCTTTTATAAGGGAAGCGTTGGTATTACAAATAGACTGGAGCAGAGCTCCAACCAAGTTCCCCTTGCAAACATTGTGGGCACACAAGGGCCAACAGATATGTAGGAGAATGAAATGTCATAATTATTTTGACATAATTGTTCAGACTTGTATTCAGGAGAATCATGGTCTTCTGATCTGTTAACATCGAACTGCATCGATCCTGAACATGTTTTTTTTAAAACGTTTTAACGAATACAATTTAGATATATGCTGTCAGCTGATTCACTTTTCCCTGATTCAATTTATGACAGTCCACCAGCTCTGTTGGTAAAGTGAGTATCTCTCTGTCTAACACAACACCAGATTCTGATTGGCAGCACCACATTAGCACATGAAAAATGCTGCCCACCCCCATCTGGGTAATATTCCCAGGCAAACCATAATCACGAATCATGAAGTTACTTCAAAAAAATGCAGAAAAAGACAGATAACCTTTCAGAGCCGGGTTCTGTGCGTGTGAATGCTACAGCTTGTTTCACATACCTGAACACAAGACATTTGCCATTTTCACCCAGAGAAAATTAATCCCAGGTGCCATTTCCCAGGTATATCTCATACAGTCTGCGTACAAACCCTGCAGACCTTTAGCTACAAGCCCAGCTGCCTATTCACTATGCCTCTTAACCTGAGATTATGTTGAGTCTGGAATGGGGTGCAAGCTAATGGGCATTATAACATAAGGACACATCCAATAAAATAAGAATATGGCACAATGGTACAGAATATGGAGCACGAAACACAAAACTCCATAGACTGGAGGAGATTTGGGTTCAAGATGAAAAGTGTTTTTGTTGCAATAGGGTATATGTTGAGCATCACGTGACCAAACCGGAAGACGTGCTTACTTACTTCCGCCAGTCAACAAGGTCAATGTGATAATTAAATAAAAACAATAGCACGGGTTGTTAATACTGTACCTTATAGTGATCAATTTTATTTTGAGAGACCTGATGAATAACATACTATTATGCCACTAGATAATCAATGATTTACAAGAAACTATAATACCGTTACCCCAATAACCTTGCCTATACTCGTTTTTCAGCTGAAATGTATTAGACCGAACCAACAACACAACTTGAACAGCTGTTATTTTGGACTGATGCCTTTATCAAACTTCTCAAAATGGGAATGCTGGTATAAGTCATGCCTTTTAAATCATGACGATTAGATAGATTAGATAGTCAAGAGGGTCCTGATGGTATTGCCAGATTAGCCTTTATACCTTGAGAAGTTTGACATAGCGTTACCATCCTTGAACTGGAACTGATGGTGAACGCGAACAGATCAACCTTATGCTAACCATCCCTACTCTCAGGCTGTGGGGCTTCTCGCTCTTTCGCATAGACCTGTGACAGGCTGCCCTGATGCGAACATCTGTAAGGGTTGGTGGTGATAGGCGCCACTCGCAGAACCCTAGGGGATCAAAAAGTTAGACGGAACCCGTCTAACCACTAGCTCTGTAAAACAGAGAATAGGGAAGATAATTAGGGATGAACGTAAACACACCCACCGGGTGGTAACTCCAAGTGTCTGAAAACGAAAAGGCACTGATAGCCAAACGAACAAGTTAGTAACCTGACTCAAAGCCCCGCCTAGCGGGCAAGGTTCTTTATAATAGTTACAACTAAAAGTTCGTAAAATAAAGACACGAGTATCCCAAAATAAAGGCTAGGAGAGCCGAGAGAACATGAATGAAACAAAAACAGCCCAACAGGCTGAACAACATGAACCCGAACGAAAACGCTTAATAGCGAGCAGGGTTCTTATAATGGTTACATTAAACATGTTCATTATTTTACATAATCCCAAAAGTTCGAGCGTCCGAAACGCGAAGGCCAGGAGAGCCACAGAACCACATTGCAACCCGAAACAGTCGAAGTGACTGATCAAACGGAACCCAACATAAAGCCCATAACAAACGAGCTAGGATTCTAATGAAGGTGCAATTTAAATAAGTATAAGTAAATACCTGAAACAAATATTCTGAACCTCCCAAAATGTGAAAGGCTAGGGAAGCCAACAGAACCAGGTATCACCTGAAAACAGTCTAAACGACTGAACCCACGAAAACAAAATGAAAACGCTTAATAGCGAGCAAAGGGTTTTTAGTAAGACTCAAGTAAGAAAATTATTATGACTGGACATAACCAAAGTACTGCGCGTCCGTAAACGCTGAAGAGCTAGGAGAGCCCACAAGATCAAATGGTAAAACCTGACCCATTAGTTCTGAACGTCCGAAAACTCGAAACGGTAGGGAGGACCGTCAGACAGCAGGGCCCAAAAGTTAACCTGCTATCTGGCATCCGCAAAAACTGCAAAGCCACCAAAACAGCATTGAAACCCGAAGACAACCTCAGCGACCAGGAGGGTACAATTTACACACGAGAGAAGTACAATAGTGGGTACAATTAAATGGAGGCGAAAAGGTCTTAGCGTAATAACGTAAGAGCCTAAGAGACAGTTAGGTGGGGATGACAGACAGCGGGAACAACAAGACCCACATCTGACGTCCGCCAAAACTCGAAACGGATTAAGGGGGACCGACAGAACCACAGAGTAAAACCTATACCAGGAGATCTGCTGACAAGAATGAAACCAAAATAAAAGCGCATTTTTAGCGCACAAGGTTTCTAATACCTAAGTGACACAGAATTTGGTTAACAAAAGTTCTGAGCGTATGTAAACGCAGGAGGGCTAGGAGAACCGCCAGAACAATAAGTAACCAGTAAACAGCCTATCAGACTGAACAAATGAAACTGTGAAACACTCCTAACCACGAGTGAGTTTCAATGTAAGAAATAAGGTTAGGAAATAGAACCCATAAACAGCCTAGACGACTGAACAAAAGAAACTAGAGGAACACTCCTAACCACGAGTGAGTTTCAATTGTAGGCACTAACGGTTATAAAATAGAACCCATAAACAGCCTAGACGACTGAACAAATGAAACCAGAGGAACACTCCTAACCACGAGTGAGTTTCACATGTAGGAACTATTGGTTACAAAAATAGAACCCATAAACAGCCTAGACGACTGAACAAATGAAACCAGAGGAACACTCCTAACCACGAGTGAGTTTCACATGTAGGAACTATTGGTTATAAAATAGCACAGAGCGTAAGAAAACGCAGGAGGCTAGCAAAGCCGCCATAACAAAATTGAAACCCGAAAACAACCTCAGCGACCCGAGGTACAATTTACACCCGAGAGAAGTTCCATAAGTGGGTACAATTAAATGGTGAATGAACCGACCTTAACTCAAAACTCTTTATGTCCAAAACGTAAAAGGCAGTTAGCCAAAAGAACCAGTAGTAACCCACGAACCAGTCGAACCGGCTGGCTAAAACGAAACCAAAAGAAAAGCGCATTTTAGCGAACAAGGTTTCTTAAAGCAGGAAACTAAAATGAGTTCTTTCGTTAGGACCAGAGTACTCCCCAAAAACGTAAACGGCTAGAAGAGCCAAAAGAACAAGTTAGAACCCCAAAGCAGTCGAACCGACTGACGAACGGAAACCAACCGAAAACCCCATTTAGAGAGATAAGGTTTCCTTAAAAGGGACAACTAACTAAGTTCTTGCGTCTTTAGAAGGGGTTGAAATGGAGATAGTCGTTTCTAAAGAAAAATCTTTGAAGTCTTTGTGAAGTCTTTGTGAACGTCTTGAAAAAGACATTCTTACCTTACCGGCTAAAAATCGTAAAGATGGCTTACGATTTCGCCCTGATTGAAGTTAGGTGCGGGTATTTATAGGGAGAGATAATTGGTCATTCAAACCAGCTGAGCGCGTTAAGGAAAAAAGGCGCACACCGCCATCTGGTGGTGAATCTGGGGAACAACCGTGACAGGACCCCCCCCTTAGGGGCGACTCTTGACGACCCTACGAACCCACACGGGTGTTTAGGAAGAGAAAAAAATTTTTTTTTGTTTAAACAGATAAGCTAGTTAGCGAAACCGTAGGGACCCGCTGACGCCAAGATATGGCGAAATCGTACTGTAAGGGTTGGTGGTGATAGGCGCCACTCGCAGAACCCTAGGGGATCAAAAAGTTAGACGGAACCCGTCTAACCACTAGCTCTGTAAAACAGAGAATAGGAAGATAATTAGGGATGAACGTAAACACACCCACCGGTGGTAACTCCAAGTGTCTGAAAACGAAAAGGCACTGATAGCCAAACGAACAAGTTAGTAACCTGACTCAAAGCCCCGCCTAGCGGGCAAGGTTCTTTATAATAGTTACAACTAAAAGTTCGTAAAATAAAGACACGAGTATCCCAAAATAAAGGCTAGGAGAGCCGAGAGAACATGAATGAAACCAAAAACAGCCCAACAGGCTGAACAACATGAACCCGAACGAAAAACGCTTAATAGCGAGCAGGGTTCTTATAATGGTTACATTAAACATGTTCATTATTTTACATAATCCCAAAAGTTCGAACGTCCGAAAACGCGAAGGCCAGGAGAGCCACAGAACCACATTGCAACCCGAAACAGTCAAGTGACTGATCAAACGGAACCCAACATAAAGCCCATAACAAACGAGCTAGGATTCTAATGAAGGTGCAATTTAAATAAGTATAAGTAAATACCTGAAACAAATATTCTGAACCTCCCAAAATGTGAAAGGCTAGGGAAGCCAACAGAACCAGGTATCACCTGAAAACAGTCTAAACGACTGAACCCACGAAAACAAATGAAAACGCGCTTAATAGCGAGCAAAGGGTTTTTTAGTAAGACTCAAGTAAGAAAATTATTATGACTGGACATAACCAAAAGTACTGCGCGTCCGTAAACGCGGAAGAGCTAGGAGAGCCCACAAGATCAAATGGTAAAACCTGACCCATTAGTTCTGAACGTCCGAAAACTCGAAACGGTAGGGAGGACCGTCAGACAGCAGGGCCCAAAAGTTAACCTGCTATCTGGCATCCGCAAAAACTGCAAAGCCACCAAAACAGCATTGAAACCCGAAGACAACCTCAGCGACCAGGAGGGTACAATTTACACACGAGAGAAGTACAATAGTGGGTACAATTAAATGGAGGCGAAAAGGTCTTAGCGTAATAACGTAAGAGCCTAAGAGACAGTTAGGTGGGGATGACAGACAGCGGGGAACAACAAGACCCACATCTGACGTCCGCCAAAACTCGAAACGGATTAAGGGGGACCGACAGAACCACAGAGTAAAACCTATACCAGGAGATCTGCTGACAAGAATGAAACCAAAATAAAGCGCATTTTTAGCGCACAAGGTTTCTAATACCTAAGTGACACAGAATTTGGTTAACAAAAGTTCTGAGCGTATGTAAACGCAGGAGGGCTAGGAGAACCGCCAGAACAATAAGTAACCAGTAAACAGCCTATCAGACTGAACAAATGAAACTGTGAAACACTCCTAACCACGAGTGAGTTTCAATGTAAGAAATAAGGTTAGGAAATAGAACCCATAAACAGCCTAGACGACTGAACAAAAGAAACTAGAGGAACACTCCTAACCACGAGTGAGTTTCAATTGTAGGCACTAACGGTTATAAAATAGAACCCATAAACAGCCTAGACGACTGAACAAATGAAACCAGAGGAACACTCCTAACCACGAGTGAGTTTCACATGTAGGAACTATTGGTTACAAAAATAGAACCCATAAACAGCCTAGACGACTGAACAAATGAAACCAGAGGAACACTCCTAACCACGAGTGAGTTTCACATGTAGGAACTATTGGTTATAAAATAGCACAGAGCGTAAGAAAACGCGGGAGGCTAGCAAAGCCGCCATAACAAAATTGAAACCCGGAAACAACCTCAGCGACCCCGAGGGTACAATTTACACCCGAGAGAAGTTCCATAAGTGGGTACAATTAAATGGTGAATGAACCGACCTTAACTCAAAACTCTTTATGTCCAAAACGTAAAAGGCAGTTAGCCAAAAGAACCAGTAGTAACCCACGAACCAGTCGAACCGGCTGGCTAAAACGAAACCAAAAGAAAAGCGCATTTTAGCGAACAAGGTTTCTTAAAGCAGGAAACTAAAATGAGTTCTTTCGTTAGGACAGAGTACTCCCCAAAAACGAACGGCTAGAAGAGCCAAAGAACAAGTTAGAACCCCAAAGCAGTCGAACCGACTGACGAACGGAAACCAACCGAAAACCCCCATTTAGAGAGATAAGGTTTCCTTAAAAGGGACAACTAACTAAGTTCTTGCGTCTTTAGAAGGGGTTGAAATGGAGATAGTCGTTTCTAAAGAAAAATCTTTGAAGTCTTTGTGAAGTCTTTGTGAACGTCTTGAAAAGACATTCTTACCTTACCGGCTAAAAATCGTAAAGATGGCTTACGATTTCGCCTGATTGAAGTTAGGTGCGGGTATTTATAGGGAGAGATAATTGGTCATTCAAACCAGCTGAGCGCGTTAAGGGAAAAAGGCGCACACCGCCATCTGGTGGTGAATCTGGGGAACAACCGTGACAACATCGGCAGTCATCCTGTCTCTGTTTGACACTGGTGAAAAATGAGGAAGACAATGTAAAGATCTACATAGGTAACTGTTATTGAGCAACCGACCAGCTAACGCTAACGCTAGGTAATAGACAGCAGGCACAGGTACTTTAAAAATGTTGTTAGTACTAGCTAGCTAACACTAACGCTAAGTATTAGACAGCAGGCACAGGTACTTAAAAGAAATGTTGTTAGTACTAGCTAGCTAATGCCAAATCTTGGTAATAGACAGCAGGCACAGGTACTTAACCCCCTGAGGTCGACGGGGCAGCGCGCTCCCAGCAGCAATAAAAGTATATTACTATTTCTAACTTGGCGATATTTTATCATACACACGCGACAAAAACATTGACAGAAACCTTAGAATCGCGACTTTCCGATTTGAGCACTGGCAAATCAAATGGGATTTTTTAAATTAGGTTAATTAGACCAAAAGTAAACCTTGCCTTTTACTCTCTTTTTACCTGTTAGTAACGTCCCCCTTCTATTGACATGGTAACTAGGTGCGATTTTCGGGGAGGTATGTGGGGAGGGGCGTGGGGCCATGTGTGAAAACGCCGGCGTAAACAACACAAACTGTCGACAATTTGAAGCAAGATTTTATACATTTTATTCAAGATGGAAAGATTTTCTGCGCTGCAGTGTTTGACAGCATTGATGGAAAGCGAGAGGACAACAACTGGCGAAGAGAGTAAGTAACTATATTTGATTTGCCATGTTATCAAATACTCGTATATATATATTCAATATATCCGCGTCTTGTGACTACATATTCCGCGTGTTGCAACGTAACAAATTTCAATAGGCACACAAGATCTATGGAAGAATACTTTTCAAACAGCCTAAAATATTAGAAAAAAATCGTTATGTAGCATGATCGGTTTCATGATCTCACGTCCTTGTAAAATCGATTCTTGTTTTTGTTTATTATTAGAGTGCTTCTGTTTAGTTAAATCTGTGTTTGGGATTACGTTTTGGATTTGCTGTTTAGCTAGCTTTGTTTGTTCAGCTAGCTTTGTTTGTTCCAGTTCGTTTATCATTTTGGTTTGTTTTGTGAGTTATTTGCGTGTCGCCTCCGACATTGTTTTGCCTACGTTTGTGGATAATAAAATAAGAGCCAAAATGGCTGCTGCCACAGATGCGCTTGTTGTGAAAGGAGAAATGGTAACTCAAATATTGCTTTGCCATTTTAAAATCTAAATTGTGAGTTGTTGTTTTAATTCTAAAGTGAAAAAAATCACAAAAAAGTTTAATTGGAAGACCCTTTTTTTCCTTGGGTCTCAGGAGGATATTATGTGCATTATTGTTAGGCTGTATGACTTGTAATATGTGGCATTCCCCTGTATATACTGTATAGTAGTTTGTGCTGTTTTCAATAAATCTTCCAAAATGAAAAAAGCATATATTCTTCTGCATGGCTCACTGACTTGCTTACTCTGTATGGCCTTTGAGAGAGAGATGGCCCATCTGACAACTCTTAGAGGTGTGGACAATGAATAATGAATATTCAGGTATTTAGCATTTAGCCCTCCCACAGCCTGAAATAAATGTGACCAGTTCTGATAAAAACAGGTTTTTAGCTATTTAGATCTCAGATGTGCTAAACTGTTTTCACACCCTTACATAACCAAGACCTTGATGAACAAACGCACATTGGCAAAACAATTCGTCACTATAGTTTTAGTGTGTGCTTTCACAACTTTTGTGACAGCAGAAAAATTTACTATTTTTAACTTGTGTGTTTGTAGATCTATTTACAAGCTGCATATGATACTGACCAAACTATTGATGGCATACAAATGTAGCTGTGATTGTCCTTCAAATAAAAAATATCAAACACTTTGGAGTAAGTGTGTGTTAAGTTGATGAAATTGAGATAAATATCAGACCATGCCAAAATTACAAACTATCTCAAAGCTTAGCACGGACCTCAGAGGGTTAAAAAAAATGTTGTTAGTACCCTCATAGTCATGGATATAGGAGGAAGCGTATAGCTTAAACCCCTTGTCCTGTAAACATCTTGTATAGAACAAAACGCCATTATCTCGTCTATCGGAAATGGCCAGTCGTTTAGCAAAACACGGAAGTCCGTTGCGCATAACCTCCATTAAGATGAACCACAAAGCCATCTGCATTCTCAAGAATCTCCAGCAGAGGGCGAAAAATACAGAGAAAGTCACAGAGAGCGAAAGATACAGCAAGCAAGGGAGGGAGGGGAGAGACCGAGAGAGAGACAGAGACAGAGAGAGAGAGAGAGGTTTTAGCAAATTCTAGTTCAGCCTAATTTGCCATTTCTACTAGTTTGTGTCCTACCTCCCCTTCATGTGCCTTGCTCAAGCAGCTGGCCACATGGATAACTGCTTCCAGTTCCAGTTCCTTCTGTTCTTCTCACATGGAGGGTGTGAAGACTCTGGAGGAGATGTTGGGCCTGTGTGGGTGTACATATAAATATATTAAATGCTAATTTTGCTGGATATTGGCATACATCTGGTCTGGACTCTTCAGCTTTGTGCAAATCCACCTTAAATGTCCATGCATATATATACAGTATATACACGTATATATATAATATATATATATATATATATATATATATATATATATATGCACTGTAATCAGGAAACACAAGGGTAACATGACTTGTGCACACACACACACACACACACATAGACACACTCACTCTCTCACAGACACACACACACACACACACATAGACACACTCACTCTCTCAGACACACACACACACACACATAGACACACTCACTCTCTCACAGACACACACACACGTACAGGTAGACACACTCACTCTCTCTCACAGACACACACATAGACACACTCACTCTCTCACAGACACACATACGTACAGGTAGACACACTCACTCTCTCTCACAGACACACACACACACAGGTTTCTCAGCAGCATGAATTATGTTCACGCACTGCCCACCCTCTCCAGCGACAGGGATCTCATTGACTGAATGAGTCAGAGGGTGAGTGTGCGTGCGGCGATTAAGTCAGTCGATCAGTCAGTG
>JAINUG010001370.1:0-23973 GCA_029706075.1 Aldrovandia affinis | reverse complement strand
ATATGTTGAATAAAATGCATTGATCATGTGGTTCTCTGTGGCTGAGTTGGTAGAGCATGGTGTTGGCAATGGTTAGGTTGTGGGTTCAATTCCCACTGGGGCCACATGTACTGAAAATGTAAGCATTCACTACTGTAAGTAGCTTTGGATAAAAGTTTCTGCTAAATGGCATATATTATTATGAAAAGTACATTTCTTGGAAAATCACCAAAAACATAAGTGTATAGCCTTACCTCCGAAGTGAAAAATCATGAATTTTAAATGTCTCATTTTCCAGCTTAGATAGATGCAGAAACATATACAATTACCGCGTATGGAGAAATACGTTGGATAAAATGCATTTGAAGACATTTATCATGAAAAGTCTCTTTCTTGGAAAATCACAAAAAACATAAGTGTATAGCCTTACCTCCGAAGTGAAAAATCATGAATTTTAAAGTTCTGATTTTCCAGCTTAGATAGATGAAGAAACATCTGGAATGACTTACTATGAAGAAATATGTTGAATAAAATGCATTTCAAGACATTGATCATGTGGTTCTCTGTGGTTCAGTTGGTAGAGCATGGTGTTGGCAATGGTTAGGTTGTGGGTTCAAATCCCACTGGGGCCATATATACTGAAAATGTATGCATTCACTACTGTCAGTAGCTTTGGATAAAAGTGTCTGCTAAATGGCATATATTATTATGAAAAGTATCTTTCTTGGAAAATCACCAAAAACATAAGTGTATAGCCTTACCTCCGAAGTGAAAAATCATGAATTTTAAATGTCTCATTTTCCAGCTTAGATAGATGAAGAAACATCTGGAATGACTTACTATGAAGAAATATGTTGAATAAAATGCATTGATCATGTGGTTCTCTGTGGCTCAGTTGGTAGAGCATGGTGTTGGCAATGGTTAGGTTGTGGGTTCAATTCCCACTGGGGCCACATGTACTGAAAATGTAAGCATTCACTACTGTAAGTAGCTTTGGATAAAAGTGTCTGCTAAATGGCATATATTATTATGAAAAGTACATTTCTTGGAAAATCACCAAAAACATAAGTGTATAGCCTTACCTCCGAAGTGAAAAATCATGAATTTTAAAGTTCTCATTTTCCAGCTTAGATAGATGCAGAAACATATACAATTACCGCGTATGGAGAAATACATTGGATAAAATGCATTTGAAGACATTTATCATGAAAAGTACTGTGGTGTCCCCAGGGGTTGGGCGACACTCACGGACCTTGCAGAGGCGTAGGCAAGTGCAAGAACAAGGAGGAGGCAGTAATATAAACCAAAATGATCATTTATTATTCTAACACGAATAATGACAACACAAAACAAAGGGTGGGGTCTTCGGGGGAATACAAACAAAGTCCACAAATCCTTATCTCGTTGTCCAAGTCCGTTCCGTTGTCCAAAATCCAGTTCCAAGTTCCGTAATCCAGTCCGTAGTCAAAAGCCAAAGCAATCCAATTTCAAGACACACACACAAAAACACACTCCAACACTCTCTTTCCTAATCCTGGCTGATCAAACAATTTCACAGGTATAGTCTCTCTCTACTCACACAGCAACTACTCTCTCACTCACGTTCCTACTCCTCTCCCAGTGTAGTGGGAATCAACCCTTTAACCCCCTGAGGTCGGCTGGATCGGCGCCGATCCAAGCAGCAATACAAGTATATTACTATTTCTAACTTCGCGATATTTTATCATACACACGCTGCAAAAAAACATTGACAGAAACCTTAGAATCGCGACTTTCCGATTTGAGCACTGGCAAATCAAATGGGATTTTTAAAATTAGCTTAATTAGACCAAAAGTAAACCTTGCTTTTTACTCTGTTTTTACCTTTTAGTAACGTCCCCCTTCTATTGACATGTTAACGAGGTGCTAATTTCGGGAGGTGCGTCGGGCCATGTGTGAAAACGCCGGCATAAACAACACAAACTGAAGAGGACAGTCTATGCTGATATTTATTTTATTTCGCTTGTTTTCAAATACTCGTGAAAATATATATAAATTCAGCGTCTTGTGACTACATATTCCGCATGTCGCAATGTAACAAATTGCAATAGGCACAGAAAATACTTTTCAAACAGCCTAAAATGTTATAAAATATATCGTATGTCTGTGTTTACGCTTGCACAATCTGCCAGCAACAGTATATTCACGGTATATTTTCAAATACTCGTGAAAATATATGAATTCGCGCCTTGTGACTACATATTCCGCATGTCGCAATGTAACAAATTGCAATAGGCACACAAAATACTTTTCAAACAGCGTAAAATGTTATAAAATATATCGTATGTCTGTGTTTACGCTTGCAATCTGCCAGCAACAGTCTATGCTATTGATTTTATTTCGCTTGTTTTTATTTTTTTACATCTTGTCTGTGTTTACGCTTGCAATCTGCCAGCAACAGTCTATGCTGATATTAATTTTATTTCGCTTGTTTTCAAATACTCGTGAAAATATAGCCTATGAATATCGCGTGTTGTGGCGCCAAACATTCCGCGTGTTGCAACGTAACAAGAGCCAAAATGAATATTCAGGTATTTAGCATTTAGCCCTCCCACAGCCTGAAATAAATGTGACCAGTTCTGATAAAAAACAGGTTTTAGCTATTTAGATCTCAGATGTGCTAAACTATTTTCACACCCTTACATAACCAAGACCTTGGTGAACAAACGCACATTGGCAAAACAATTCGTCACTATAGTTTAGTGTGTGCTTTCACATCTTTTGTGACAGCAGAAAATTTACTATTTTTAACTTGTGTGTTTGTAGATCTATTTACAAGCTGCATATGATACTGACCAAACTATTGATGGCATACAAATGTAGCTGTGATTGTCCTTCAAATAAAAATATCAAACACTTTGGAGTAAGTGTGTGTTAAATTGATGAAATTGAGATAAATATCAGACCATGCCAAAATCTAAAAACATTAAAAGCTTAGCACGGACCTCAGGGGGTTAAATAGGCCTTGAAATGGCCTTCAGCTGGTCGTTAGTCCGTTACTTTCACTTTCGGCTCAGGTGTTTCTGTGGTCTGCTGGGAAATGTAGTGTTTCCTGGCGCCCATGTGTTGTAGGCCAGGCAGCCATTTTGTTGTGCAGCCCTGGGCTACAGTACATTTCTTGGAAAATCACAAAAACATAAGTGTATAGCCTTGCCTCCGAAGTGAAAAATCATGAATTTTAAAGTTCTCATTTTCCAGCTTAGATAGATGCAGAAACATATACAATTACCCCGTATGAAGAAATACGTTGGATAAAATGCATTTGAAGACATTTATCATGAAAAGTACATTTCTTGAAAATCACAAAAAACATAAGTGTATAGCCTTGCCTCGAAGTGAAAAAAATCATGAATTTTAAATGTCTCATTTTCCAGCTTAGATAGATGCAGAAACATATATAATTACCGCGTGTGGAGAAATACGTTGGATAAAATGCATTTGAAGATATTTATCATGAAAAGTACATTTCTTGGAAAATCACAAAAAACATAACTGTATAGCTTACATTCGAAGTTAAAATCATGAATTTTAAAGTTCTGATTTTCCAGCTTAGATAGATGAAGAAACATCTGGAATGACTTACTATGAAGAAATATGTTGAATAAAATGCATTGATCATGTGGTTCTCTGTGGTTCAGTTGGTAGAGCATGGTGTTGGCAATGCTTAGGTTGTGGGTTCAATTCCCACTGGGGCCACATGTACTGAAAATGTACGCATTCACTACTGTAAGTAGCTTTGGATAAAAGTGTCTGCTAAATGGCATATATTATTATGAAAAGTATCTTTCTTGGAAAATCACAAAAACATAAGTGTATAGCCTTGCCTCCCGGTGAAAAATCATGAATTTTAAATGTCTCATTTTCCAGCTTAGATAGATGAAGAAACATCTGGAATGACTTACTATGAAGAAATATGTTGAATAAAAATGCATTGATCATGTGGTTCTCTGTGGCTCAGTTGGTAGAGCATGGTGTTGGCAATGGTTAGGTTGTGGGTTCAATTCCCTTCACTACTGTAAGTAGCTTTGGATAAAAGTGTCTGCTAAATGGCATATATTATTATGAAAAGTACATTTCTTGGAAAATCACCAAAAACATAAGTGTATAGCCTTACCTCCGAAGTGAAAAAATCATGAATTTTAAATGTCTCATTTTCCAGCTTAGATAGATGCAGAAACATATACAATTACCGCGTATGGAGAAATACATTGGATAAAATGCATTTGAAGACATTTATCATGAAAAGTACTGTGGTGTCCCCAGGGGTTGGGCGACACTCACGGACCTTGCAGAGGGCGTAGGCAAGTGCAAGAACAAGGAGGAGGCAGTAATATAAACCAAAATGATAATTTATTATTCTAACACGAATAATGACAACACAAAACAAAGGGTGGGGTCTTCGGGGGAATACAAACAAAGTCCACAAATCCTTATCTCGTTGTCCAAGTCCGTTCCGTTGTCCAAAATCCAGTTCCAAGTTCCGTAATCCAGTCCGTAGTCAAAAGCCAAAGCAATCCAATTTCAAAGACACACACACAAAAACACACTCCAACACTCTCTTTCCTAATCCTGGCTGATCAAACAATTTCACAGGTATAGTCTCTCTCTACTCACACAGCAACTACTCTCCACTCACGTTCCTACTCCTCTCCCAGTGTAGTGGGAATCAACCCTTTAAATAGGCCTTGAAATGGCCTTCAGCTGGTCGTTAGTCCCGTTACTTTCACTCGGCTCAGGTGTTTCTGTGGTCTGCTGGGAAATGTAGTGTTTCCTGGCGCCCATGTGTTGTAGGCCAGGCAGCCATTTTGTTGTGCAGCCCCTTGGGCTGCCACAGTACATTTCTTGGAAAATCACAAAAACATAAGTGTATAGCCTTGCCTCCGAAGTGAAAAATCATGAATTTTAAAGTTCTCATTTTCCAGCTTAGATAGATGCAGAAACATATACAATTACCCCGTATGAAGAAATACGTTGGATAAAATGCATTTGAAGACATTTATCATGAAAAGTACATTTCTTGGAAAATCACAAAAAACATAAGTGTATAGCCTTGCCTCCGAAGTTAAAAATCATGAATTTTAAAGTTCTGATTTTCCAGCTTAGATAGATGAAGAAACATCTGGAATGACTTACTATGAAGAAATATGTTGAATAAAATGCATTGATCATGTGGTTCTCTGTGGTTCAGTTGGTAGAGCATGGTGTTGGCAATGCTTAGGTTGTGGGTTCAATTCCCACTGGGGCCACATGTACTGAAAATGTACGCATTCACTACTGTAAGTAGCTTTGGATAAAAGTGTCTGCTAAATGGCATATATTATTATGAAAAGTATCTTTCTTGGAAAATCACAAAAAACATAAGTGTATAGCCTTGCCTCCGAAGTGAAAAATCATGAATTTTAAAGTTCTCATTTTCCAGCTTAGATAGATGCAGAAACATATACAATTACCCCGTATGAAGAAATACGTTGGATAAAATGCATTTGAAGACATTTATCATGAAAAGTACATTTCTTGGAAAATCACAAAAAACATAACTGTATAGCCTTACCTCCAAGTGAAAAATCATGAATTTTAAAGTTCTGATTTTCCAGCTTAGATAGATGAAGAAACATCTGGAATGACTTACTATGAAGAAATATGTTGAATAAAATGCATTGATCATGTGGTTCTCTGTGGTTCAGTTGGTAGAGCATGGTGTTGGCAATGCTTAGGTTGTGGGTTCAATTCCCACTGGGGCCACATGTACTGAAAATGTACGCATTCACTACTGTAAGTAGCTTTGGATAAAAGTGTCTGCTAAATGGCATATATTATTATGAAAAGTATCTTTCTTGGAAAATCACAAAAAACATAAGTGTATAGCCTTACCTCCGAAGTGAAAAATCATGAATTTTAAAGTTCTCATTTTCCAGCTTAGATAGATGAAGAAACATCTGGAATGACTTACTATGAAGAAATATGTTGAATAAAATGCATTGATCATGTGGTTCTCTGTGGCTCAGTTGGTAGAGCATGGTGTTGGCAATGGTTAGGTTGTGGGTTCAAATCCCACTGAGGCCACATATACTGAAAATGTATGCATTCACTACTGTCAGTAGCTTTGGATAAAAGTGTCTCCTAAATGGCATATATTATTATGAAAAGTATCTTTCTTGGAAAATCACCAAAAACATAAGTGTATAGCCTTACCTCCGAAGTGAAAAATCATGAATTTTAAAGTTCTCATTATCCAGCTTAGATAGATGTAGAAACATATACAATTACCTCGTATGGAGAAATACGTTGGATAAAATGCATTTGAAGACATTTATCATGAAAAGTCTCTTTCTTGGAAAATCACAAAAAACATAAGTGTATAGCCTTACCTCCGAAGTGAAAAATCATGAATTTTAAAGTTCTCATTATCCAGCTTAGATAGATGAAGAAACATCTGGAATGACTTACTATGAAGAAATATGTTGAATAAAATGCATTGATCATGTGGTTCTCTGTGGCTCAGTTGGTAGAGCATGGTGTTGGCAATGGTTAGGTTGTGGGTTCAAATCCCATTGGGGCCACATATACTGAAAATGTATGCATTCACTACTGTCACTAGCTTTGGATTAAAGTGTCTCCTAAATGGCATATATTATTATGAAAAGTATCTTTCTTGGAAAATCACAAAAAACATAAGTGTATAGCCTTACCTCCGAAGTGAAAAATCATGAATTTTAAATGTCTCATTTTCCATCTTAGATAGATGCAGAAACATATATAATTACTTACTATGGAGAAATACGTTGGATAAAATGCATTTGAAGACATTTATCATGAAAAGTATCTTTCTTGGAAAATCACAAAAACATAACTGTATAGCCTTACAATGGAAAAATCATGAATTTTAAATGTCTCATTTTCCAGCTTAGATAGATGAAGAAACATATGCAATTACCTCTGTATGGAGACATTTGGATAAAATGCATTTGAAGACATTTATCATGAAAAGTACATTTCTTGGAAAATCACAAAAAACATAAGTGTATAGCCTTACCTCCGAAGTGAAAAATCATGAATTTTAAAGTTCTCATTTTCCAGCTTAGATAGATGAAGAAACATCTGGAATGACTTACTATGAAGAAATATGTTGAATAAAATGCATTGATCATGTGGTTCTCTGTGGCTCAGTTGGTAGAGCATGGTGTTGGCAATGGTTAGGTTGTGGGTTCAATTCCTACTGGGGCCACATGTACTGAAAATGTATGCATTCACTACTGTAAGTAGCTTTGGATAAAAGTGTCTGCTAAATGGCATATATTATTATGAAAAGTACATTTCTTGGAAAATCACAAAAACATAAGTGTATAGCCTTACCTCCGAAGTGAAAAATCATGAATTTTAAAGTTCTCATTTTCCAGCTTAGATAGATGCAGAAACATATACAATTACCGCGTATGGAGAAATACATTGGATAAAATGCATTTGAAGACATTTATCATGAAAAGTACTGTGGTGTCCCCAGGGGTTGGGCGACACTCACGGATGCAGAGGAGGGCGTAGGCAAGTGCAAGAACAAGGAGGAGGCAGTAATATAAACCAAAATGATAATTTATTATTCTAACACGAATAATGACAACACAAAACAAAGGGTGGGGTCTTCGGGGGAATACAAACAAAGTCCACAAATCCTTATCTCGTTGTCCAAGTCCGTTCCGTTGTCCAAAATCCAGTTCCAAGTTCCGTAATCCAGTCCGTAGTCAAAAGCCAAAGCAATCCAATTTCAAAGACACACACACAAAAACACACCAACACTCTCTTTCCTAATCCTGGCTGATCAAACAATTTCACAGGTATAGTCTCTCTCTACCCACACAGCAACTACTCTCCACTCACGTTCCTACTCCTCTCCCAGTGTAGTGGGAATCAACCCTTTAAATAGGCCTTGAAATGGCCTTCAGCTGGTCGTTAGTCCCGTTACTTTCACTCGGCTCAGGTGTTTCTGTGGTCTGCTGGGAAATGTAGTGTTTCCTGGCGCCCATGTGTTGTAGGCCAGGCAGCCATTTCATTGTGCAGCCCCTTGGGCTGCCACAGTACATTTCTTGGAAAAATCACAAAAAACATAAGTGTGTAGCCTTGCCTCCGAAGTGAAAAATCATGAATTTTAAAGTTCTCATTTTCCAGCTTAGATAGATGCAGAAACATATACAATTACCCCGTATGAAGAAATACGTTGGATAAAATGCATTTGAAGACATTTATCATGAAAAGTACATTTTTGGAAAATCACAAAAAACATAAGTGTATAGCCTTGCCTCCGAGTGAAAAAATCATGAATTTTAAATGTCTCATTTTCCAGCTTAGATAGATGAAGAAACATATACAATTACCTCGTATGGAGAAATAAGTTGGATAAAACGCATTTGAAGACATTTATCATGAAAAGTACATTTCTTGGAAAATCACAAAAAACATAAGTGTATAGCCTTGCCTCCGAAGTGAAAAACCATGAATTTTAAAGTTCTCATTTTCCAGCTTAGATAGATGAAGAAACATCTGGAATGACTTACTATGAAGAAATATGTTGAATAAAATGCATTGATCATGTGGTTCTCTGTGGCTCAGTTGGTAGAGCATGGTGTTGGCAATGCTTAGGTTGTGGGTTCAAATCCCACTGGGGCCACATGTACTGAAAATGTATGCATTCACTACTGTAAGTAGCTTTGGATAAAAGTGTCTGCTAAATGGCATATATTATTATGAAAAGTATCTTTCTTGGAAAATCACAAAAAACATAAGTGTATAGCCTTACCTCCGAAGTGAAAATCATGAATTTTAAATGTCTCATTTTCCAGCTTAGATAGATGAAGAAACATATACAATTACCTCGTATGGAGAAATAAGTTGGATAAAATGCATTTGAAGACATTTATCATGAAAAGTACATTTCTTGAAAATCACAAAAACATAAGTGCATAGCCTTACCTCCGGAAGTGAAAAATCATGAATTTTAAAGTTCTGATTTTCCAGCTTAGATAGATGAAGAAACATCTGGAATGACTTACTATGAAGAAATATGTTGAATAAAATGCATTTCAAGACATTGATCATGTGGTTCTCTGTGGCTCAGTTGGTAGAGCATGGTGTTGGCAATGGTTAGGTTGTGGGTTCAAATCCCACTGGGGCCATATATACTGAAAATGTATGCATTCACTACTGTCAGTAGCTTTGGATAAAAGTGTCTGCTAAATGGCATATATTATTATGAAAAGTATCTTTCTTGGAAAATCACCAAAAACATAAGTGTATAGCCTTACCTCCGAAGCAAAAAATCATGAATTTTAAATGTCTCATTTTCCAGCTTAGATAGATGAAGAAACATCTGGAATGACTTACTATGAAGAAATATGTTGAATAAAATGCATTGATCATGTGGTTCTCTGTGGCTCAGTTGGTAGAGCATGGTGTTGGCAATGGTTAGGTTGTGGGTTCAATTCCCACTGGGGCCACATGTACTGAAAATGTAAGCATTCACTACTGTAAGTAGCTTTGGATAAAAGTGTCTGCTAAATGGCATATATTATTATGAAAAGTACATTTCTTGGAAAATCACCAAAAACATAAGTGTATAGCCTTACCTCCGAAGTAAAAATCATGAATTTTAAAGTTCTCATTTTCCAGCTTAGATAGATGCAGAAACATATACAATTACCGCGTATGGAGAAATACGTTGGATAAAATGCATTTGAAGACATTTATCATGAAAAGTACATTTCTTGGAAAATCACAAAAAACATAAGTGTATAGCCTTGCCTCCGAAGTGAAAATCATGAATTTTAAAGTTCTGATTTTCCAGCCTAGATAGATGAAGAAACATCTGGAATGACTTACTATGAAGAAATATGTTGAATAAAATGCATTTCAAGACATTGATCATGTGGTTCTCTGTGGCTCAGTTGGTAGAGCATGGTGTTGGCAATGGTTAGGTTGTGGGTTCAATTCCCACTGGGGCCACATGTACTGAAAATGTACGCATTCACTACTGTAAGTAGCTTTGGATAAAAGTGTCTGCTAAATGGCATATATTATTATGAAAAGTATCTTTCTTGGAAAATCACCAAAAACATAAGTGTATAGCCTTACCTCCGAAGTGAAAAATCATGAATTTTAAATGTCTCATTTTCCAGCTTAGATAGATGAAGAAACATCTGGAATGACTTACTATGAAGAAATATGTTGAATAAAATGCATTGATCATGTGGTTCTCTGTGGCTCAGTTGGTAGAGCATGGTGTTGGCAATGCTTAGGTTGTGGGTTCAATTCCCACTGGGGCCACATGTACTGAAAATGTACGCATTCACTACTGTAAGTAGCTTTGGATAAAAGTGTCTGCTAAATGGCATATATTATTATAAAAAGTATCTTTCTTGGAAAATCACAAAAAACATAAGTGTATAGCCTTACCTCCGAGTGAAAAATCATAAATTTTAAATGTCTCTTTTTCCAGCTTAGATAGATGAAGAAACATATACAATTACCTCGTATGGAGAAATAAGTTGGATAAAATGCATTTGAAGACATTTATCATGAAAAGTACATTTCTTGGAAAATCACAAAAAACATAAGTGTATAGCCTTGCCTCCAAAGTGAAAAATCATGAATTTTAAAGTTTGCATTTTCCAGCTTAGATAGATGAAGAAACATATACAATTGCCTCGTATGGAGAAATAAGTTGGATAAAACGCATTTGAAGACATTTATCATGAAAAGTACATTTCTTGGAAAATCACCAAAAACATAAGTGTATAGCCTTACCTCCGGAGTGAAAAATCATGAATTTTAAATGTCTCATTTTCCAGCTTAGATAGATGCAGAAACATATACAATTACCGCGTATGGAGAAATACGTTGGATAAAATGCATTTGAAGACATTTATCATGAAAAGTCTCTTTCTTGGAAAATCACAAAAAACATAAGTGTATAGCCTTACCTCCGAAGTGAAAAATCATGAATTTTAAAGTTCTGATTTTCCAGCTTAGATAGATGAAGAAACATCTGGAATGACTTACTATGAAGAAATATGTTGAATAAAATGCATTTCAAGACATTGATCATGTGGTTCTCTGTGGCTCAGTTGGTAGAGCATGGTGTTGGCAATGGTTAGGTTGTGGGTTCAAATCCCACTGGGGCCATATATACTGAAAATGTCTGCATTCACTACTGTCAGTAGCTTTGGATAAAAGTGTCTGCTAAATGGCATATATTATTATGAAAAGTATCTTTCTTGGAAAATCACCAAAAACATAAGTGTATAGCCTTACCTCCGAAGTGAAAAATCATGAATTTTAAATGTCTCATTTTCCAGCTTAGATAGATGAAGAAACATCTGGAATGACTTACTATGAAGAAATATGTTGAATAAAATGCATTGATCATGTGGTTCTCTGTGGCTCAGGTGGTAGAGCATGGTGTTGGCAATGGTTAGGTTGTGGGTTCAATTCCCACTGGGGCCACATGTACTGAAAATGTAAGCATTCACTACTGTAAGTAGCTTTGGATAAAAGTGTCTGCTAAATGGCATATATTATTATGAAAAGTACATTTCTTGGAAAATCACCAAAAACATAAGTGTAGCCTTACCTCCGAAGTGAAAAATCATGAATTTTAAAGTTCTCATTTTCCAGCTTAGATAGATGCAGAAACATATACAATTACCGCGTATGGAGAAATACGTTGGATAAAATGCATTTGAAGACATTTATCATGAAAAGTACATTTCTTGGAAAATCACAAAAAACATAAGTGTATAGCCTTGCCTCCAAAGTGAAAAATCATGAATTTTAAAGTTCTGATTTTCCAGCTTAGATAGATGAAGAAACATCTGGAATGACTTACTATGAAGAAATATGTTGAATAAAATGCATTTCAAGACATTGATCATGTGGTTCTCTGTGGCTCAGTTGGTAGAGCATGGTGTTGGCAATGGTTAGGTTGTGGGTTCAAATCCCACTGGGGCCATATATACTGAAAATGTATGCATTCACTACTGTCAGTAGCTTTGGATTAAAAGTATCTGCTAAATGGCATATATTATTATGAAAAGTATCTTTCTTGGAAAATCACCAAAAACATAAGTGTAGCCTTACCTCCGAAGCAAAAAATCATGAATTTTAAATGTCTCATTTTCCAGCTTAGATAGATGAAGAAACATCTGGAATGACTTACTATGAAGAAATATGTTGAATAAAATGCATTGATCATGTGGTTCTCTGTGGCTCAGTTGGTAGAGCATGGTGTTGGCAATGGTTAGGTTGTGGGTTCAATTCCCACTGGGGCCACATGTACTGAAAATGTAAGCATTCACTACTGTAAGTAGCTTTGGATAAAAGTGTCTGCTAAATGGCATATATTATTATGAAAAGTACATTTCTTGGAAAATCACAAAAAACATAAGTGTATAGCCTTACCTCCGAAGTGAAAAATCATGAATTTTAAAGTTCTCATTTTCCAGCTTAGATAGATGCAGAAACATATACAATTACCGCGTATGGAGAAATACGTTGGATAAAATGCATTTGAAGACATTTATCATGAAAAGTACTGTGGTGTCCCCAGGGGTTGGGCGACACTCACGGACCTTGCAGAGGGCGTAGGCAAGTGCAAGAACAAGGAGGAGGCAGTAATATAAACCAAAATGATCATTTATTATTCTAACACGAATAATGACAACACAAAACAAAGGGTGGGGTCTTCGGGGGAATACAAACAAAGTCCACAAATCCTTATCTCGTTGTCCAAGTCCGTTCCGTTGTCCAAAATCCAGTTCCAAGTTCCGTAATCCAGTCCGTAGTCAAAAGCCAAAGCAATCCAATTTCAAAGACACACACACAAAAACACACTCCAACACTCTCTTTCCTAATCCTGGCTGATCAAACAATTTCACAGGTATAGTCTCTCTCTACCCACACAGCAACTACTCTCCACTCACGTTCCTACTCCTCTCCCAGTGTAGTGGGAATCAACCCTTTAAATAGGCCTTGAAATGGCCTTCAGCTGGTCGTTAGTCCCGTTACTTTCACTCGGCTCATGTGTTTCTGTGGTCTGCTGGGAAATGTAATGTTTCCTGGCACCCATGTGTTGTAGGCCAGGCAGCCATTTTGTTGTGCAGCCCCTTGGGCTGCCACAGTACATTTCTTGGAAAATCACAAAAAACATAAGTGTATAGCCTTGCCTCCGAAGTGAAAAATCATGAATTTTAAATGTCTCATTTTCCAGCTTAGATAGATGCAGAAACATATATAATTACCGCGTATGGAGAAATACGTTGGATAAAATGCATTTGAAGACATTTATCATGAAAAGTACATTTCTTGGAAAATCACAAAAAACATAACTGTATAGCCTTACCTCCGAAGTGAAAATCATAAATTTTAAATGTCTCATTTTCCAGCTTAGATAGATGAAGAAACATATACAATTACCTCGTATGGAGAAATAAGTTGGATAAAATGCATTTGAAGACATTTATCATGAAAAGTACATTTCTTGGAAAATCACAAAAAACATAAGTGTATAGCCTTGCCTCCGAAGTGAAAAACCATGAATTTTAAAGTTCTCATTTTCCAGCTTAGATAGATGAAGAAACATCTGGAATGACTTACTATGAAGAAATATGTTGAATAAAATGCATTGATCATGTGGTTCTCTGTGGCTCAGTTGGTAGAGCATGGTGTTGGCAATGCTTAGGTTGTGGGTTCAATTCCCACTGGGGCCACATGTACTGAAAATGTACGCATTCACTACTGTAAGTAGCTTTGGATAAAAGTGTCTGCTAAATGGCATATATTATTATGAAAAGTATCTTTCTTGGAAAATCACAAAAAACATAAGTGTATAGCCTTACCTCCGAAGTGAAAATCATGAATTTTAAATGTCTCATTTTCCAGCTTAGATAGATGAAGAAACATATACAATTACCTCGTAGAAATATAAGTTGGATAAAATGCATTTGAAGACATTTATCATGAAAAGTACATTTCTTGGAAAATCACAAAAAACATAAGTCTATAGCCTTACCTCCGAAGTGAAAAATCATGAATTTTAAAGTTCTGATTTTCCAGCTTAGATAGATGAAGAAACATCTGGAATGACTTACTATGAAGAAATATGTTGAATAAAATGCATTGATCATGTGGTTCTCTGTGGCTCAGTTGGTAGAGCATGGTGTTGGCAATGGTTAGGTTGTGGGTTCAATTCCCACTGGGGCCACATGTACTGAAAATGTAAGCATTCACTACTGTAAGTAGCTTTGGATAAAAGTGTCTGCTAAATGGCATATATTATTATGAAAAGTATCTTTCTTGGAAAATCACCAAAAACATAAGTGCATAGCCTTACCTCCGAAGTGAAAAATCATGAATTTTAAAGTTCTGATTTTCCAGCTTAGATAGATGAAGAAACATCTGGAATGACTTACTATGAAGAAATATGTTGAATAAAATGCATTTCAAGACATTGATCATGTGGTTCTCTGTGGCTCAGTTGGTAGAGCATGGTGTTGGCAATGGTTAGGTTGTGGGTTCAAATCCCACTGGGGCCATATATACTGAAAATGTATGCATTCACTACTGTCAGTAGCTTTGGATAAAAGTGTCTGCTAAATGGCATATATTATTATGAAAAGTATCTTTCTTGGAAAATCACCAAAAACATAAGTGTATAGCCTTACCTCCGAGTGAAAAATCATGAATTTTAAATGTCTCATTTTCCAGCTTAGATAGATGAAGAAACATCTGGAATGACTTACTATGAAGAAATATGTTGAATAAAATGCATTGATCATGTGGTTCTCTGTGGCTCAGTTGGTAGAGCATGGTGTTGGCAATGGTTAGGTTGTGGGTTCAATTCCCACTGGGGCCACATGTACTGAAAATGTAAGCATTCACTACTGTAAGTAGCTTTGGATAAAAGTGTCTGCTAAATGGCATATATTATTATGAAAAGTACATTTCTTGGAAAATCACCAAAAACATAAGTGTATAGCCTTACCTCCGAAGTGAAAAATCATGAATTTTAAAGTTCTCATTTTCCAGCTTAGATAGATGCAGAAACATATACAATTACCGCGTATGGAGAAATACGTTGGATAAAATGCATTTGAAGACATTTATCATGAAAAGTACATTTCTTGGAAAATCACAAAAAACATAAGTGTATAGCCTTGCCTCCGAAGTGAAAATCATGAATTTTAAAGTTCTGATTTTCCAGCCTAGATAGATGAAGAAACATCTGGAATGACTTACTATGAAGAAATATGTTGAATAAAATGCATTTCAAGACATTGATCATGTGGTTCTCTGTGGCTCAGTTGGTAGAGCATGGTGTTGGCAATGGTTAGGTTGTGGGTTCAATTCCCACTGGGGCCACATGTACTGAAAATGTATGCATTCACTACTGTCAGTAGCTTTGGATAAAAGTGTCTGCTAAATGGCATATATTATTATGAAAAGTATCTTTCTTGGAAAATCACCAAAAACATAAGTGTATAGCCTTACCTCCGTTGTGAAAAATCATGAATTTTAAATGTCTCATTTTTCAGCTTAGATAGATGAAGAAACATCTGGAATGACTTACTATGAAGAAATATGTTGAATAAAATGCATTGATCATGTGGTTCTCTGTGGCTCAGTTGGTAGAGCATGGTGTTGGCAATGCTTAGGTTGTGGGTTCAATTCCCACTGGGGCCACATGTACTGAAAATGTATGCATTCACTACTGTAAGTAGCTTTGGATAAAAGTGTCTGCTAAATGGCATATATTATTATAAAAAGTATCTTTCTTGGAAAATCACAAAAAACATAAGTGTATAGCCTTACCTCCGAAGTGAAAATCATAAATTTTAAATGTCTCTTTTTCCAGCTTAGATAGATGAAGAAACATATACAATTACCTCGTATGGAGAAATAAGTTGGATAAAATGCATTTGAAGACATTTATCATGAAAAGTACATTTCTTGGAAAATCACAAAAAACATAAGTGTATAGCCTTGCCTCCAAAGTGAAAAATCATGAATTTTAAAGTTTGCATTTTCCAGCTTAGATAGATGAAGAAACATATACAATTGCCTCGTATGGAGAAATAAGTTGGATAAAACGCATTTGAAGACATTTATCATGAAAAGTACATTTCTTGGAAAATCACAAAAACATAAGTGTATAGCCTTACCTCCGAAGTGAAAAATCATGAATTTTAAAGTTCTGATTTTCCAGCTTAGATAGATGAAGAAACATCTGGAATGACTTACTATGAAGAAATATGTTGAATAAAATGCATTTCAAGACATTGATCATGTGGTTCTCTGTGGCTCAGTTGGTAGAGCATGGTGTTGGCAATGGTTAGGTTGTGGGTTCAAATCCCACTGGGGCCATATATACTGAAAATGTCTGCATTCACTACTGTCAGTAGCTTTGGATAAAAGTGTCTGCTAAATGGCATATATTATTATGAAAAGTATCTTTCTTGGAAAATCACCAAAAACATAAGTGTATAGCCTTACCTCCGAAGTGAAAAATCATGAATTTTAAATGTCTCATTTTCCAGCTTAGATAGATGAAGAAACATCTGGAATGACTTACTATGAAGAAATATGTTGAATAAAATGCATTGATCATGTGGTTCTCTGTGGCTCAGTTGGTAGAGCATGGTGTTGGCAATGGTTAGGTTGTGGGTTCAATTCCCACTGGGGCCACATGTACTGAAAATGTAAGCATTCACTACTGTAAGTAGCTTTGGATAAAAGTGTCTGCTAAATGGCATATATTATTATGAAAAGTACATTTCTTGGAAAATCACCAAAAACATAAGTGTATAGCCTTACCTCCGAAGTGAAAAATCATGAATTTTAAAGTTCTCATTTTCCAGCTTAGATAGATGCAGAAACATATACAATTACCGCGTATGGAGAAATACGTTGGATAAAATGCATTTGAAGACATTTATCATGAAAAGTACATTTCTTGGAAAATCACAAAAAACATAAGTGTATAGCCTTGCCTCCGAAGTGAAAAATCATGAATTTTAAAGTTCTGATTTTCCAGCTTAGATAGATGAAGAAACATCTGGAATGACTTACTATGAAGAAATATGTTGAATAAAATGCATTTCAAGACATTGATCATGTGGTTCTCTGTGGCTCAGTTGGTAGAGCATGGTGTTGGCAATGGTTAGGTTGTGGGTTCAAATCCCACTGGGGCCATATATACTGAAAATGTATGCATTCACTACTGTCAGTAGCTTTGGATAAAAGTGTCTGCTAAATGGCATATATTATTATGAAAAGTATCTTTCTTGGAAAATCACCAAAAACATAAGTGTATAGCCTTACCTCCGAAGTGAAAAAATCATGAATTTTAAATGTCTCATTTTCCAGCTTAGATAGATGAAGAAACATCTGGAATGACTTACTATGAAGAAATATGTTGAATAAAATGCATTGATCATGTGGTTCTCTGTGGCTCAGTTGGTAGAGCATGGTGTTGGCAATGGTTAGGTTGTGGGTTCAATTCCCACTGGGGCCACATGTACTGAAAATGTAAGCATTCACTACTGTAAGTAGCTTTGGATAAAAGTGTCTGCTAAATGGCATATATTATTATGAAAAGTACATTTCTTGGAAAATCACCAAAAACATAAGTGTATAGCCTTACCTCCGAAGTGAAAAATCATGAATTTTAAAGTTCTCATTTTCCAGCTTAGATAGATGCAGAAACATATACAATTACCGCGTATGGAGAAATACATTGGATAAAATGCATTTGAAGACATTTATCATGAAAAGTACTGTGGTGTCCCCAGGGGTTGGGCGACACTCACGGACCTTGCAGAGGGCGTAGGCAAGTGCAAGAACAAGGAGGAGGCAGTAATATAAACCAAAATGATAATTTATTATTCTAACACGAATAATGACAACACAAAACAAAGGGTGGGGTCTTCGGGGGAATACAAACAAAGTCCACAAATCCTTATCTCGTTGTCCAAGTCCGTTCCGTTGTCCAAAATCCAGTTCCAAGTTCCGTAATCCAGTCCGTAGTCAAAAGCCAAAGCAATCCAATTTCAAAGACACACACACAAAAACACACTCCAACACTCTCTTTCCTAATCCTGGCTGATCAAACAATTTCACAGGTATAGTCTCTCTCTACCCACACAGCAACTACTCTCCACTCACGTTCCTACTCCTCTCCCAGTGTAGTGGGAATCAACCCTTTAAATAGGCCTTGAAATGGCCTTCAGCTGGTCGTTAGTCCCGTTACTTTCACTCGGCTCATGTGTTTCTGTGGTCTGCTGGGAAATGTAGTGTTTCCTGGCACCCATGTGTTGTAGGCCAGGCAGCCATTTTGTTGTGCAGCCCCTTGGGCTGCCACAGTACATTTCTTGGAAAATCACAAAAAACATAAGTGTATAGCCTTGCCTCCGAAGTGAAAAATCATGAATTTTAAATGTCTCATTTTCCAGCTTAGATAGATGCAGAAACATATATAATTACCGCGTATGAAGAAATACGTTGGATAAAATGCATTTGAAGACATTTATCATGAAAAGTACATTTCTTGGAAAATCACAAAAACATAACTGTATAGCCTTACCTCCGAAGTGAAAATCATAAATTTTAAATGTCTCATTTTCCAGCTTAGATAGATGAAGAAACATATACAATTACCTCGTATGGAGAAATAAGTTGGATAAAATGCATTTGAAGACATTTATCATGAAAAGTACATTTCTTGGAAAATCACAAAAAACATAAGTGTATAGCCTTGCCTCCAAAGTGAAAAACCATGAATTTTAAAGTTCTCATTTTCCAGCTTAGATAGATGCAGAAACATATACAATTACTGCGTATGGAGAAATACGTTGGATAAAATGCATTTGAAGACATTTATCATGAAAAGTACATTTCTTGGAAAATCACAAAAAACATAAGTGTATAGCCTTACCTTCGAAGTGAAAAATCATGAATTTTAAAGTTCTGATTTTCCAGCTTAGATAGATGAAGAAACATCTGGAATGACTTACTATGAAGAAATATGTTGAATAAAATGCATTGATCATGTGGTTGTCTGTGGCTGAGTTGGTAGAGCATGGTGTTGGCAATGGTTAGGTTGTGGGTTCAATTCCCACTGGGGCCACATGTACTGAAAATGTAAGCATTCACTACTGTAAGTAGCTTTGGATAAAAGTTTCTGCTAAATGGCATATATTATTATGAAAAGTACATTTCTTGGAAAATCAGCAAAAACATAAGTGTATAGCCTTACCTCCGAAGTGAAAAATCATGAATTTTAAATGTCTCATTTTCCAGCTTAGATAGATGCAGAAACATATACAATTACCGCGTATGGAGAAATACGTTGGATAAAATGCATTTGAAGACATTTATCATGAAAAGTACATTTCTTGGAAAATCACAAAAACATAAGTGTATAGCCTTACCTCCGAAGTGAAAAATCATGAATTTTAAAGTTCTGATTTTCCAGCTTAGATAGATGAAGAAACATCTGGAATGACTTACTATGAAGAAATATGTTGAATAAAATGCATTTCAAGACATTGATCATGTGGTTCTCTGTGGTTCAGTTGGTAGAGCATGGTGTTGGCAATGGTTAGGTTGTGGGTTCAAATCCCACTGGGGCCATATATACTGAAAATGTATGCATTCACTACTGTCAGTAGCTTTGGATAAAAGTGTCTGCTAAATGGCATATATTATTATGAAAAGTATCTTTCTTGGAAAATCACCAAAAACATAAGTGTATAGCCTTACCTCCGAAGTGAAAAATCATGAATTTTAAATGTCTCATTTTCCAGCTTAGATAGATGAAGAAACATCTGGAATGACTTACTATGAAGAAATATGTTGAATAAAATGCATTTCAAGACATTGATCATGTGGTTCTCTGTGGCTCAGTTGGTAGAGCATGGTGTTGGCAATGGTTAGGTTGTGGGTTCAAATCCCACTGGGGCCACATGTACTGAAAATGTATGCATTCACTACTGTCACTAGCTTTGGATAAAAGTGTCTGCTAAATGGCATATATTATTATGAAAAGTACATTTCTTGGAAAATCACCAAAAACATAAGTGTATAGCCTTACCTCCGAAGTGAAAAATCATGAATTTTAAAGTTCTCATTTTCCAGCTTAGATAGATGCAGAAACATATACAATTACCGCGTATGGAGAAATACATTGGATAAAATGCATTTGAAGACATTTATCATGAAAAGTACTGTGGTGTCCCCAGGGGTTGGGCGACACTCACGGACCTTGCAGAGGGCGTAGGCAAGTGCAAGAACAAGGAGGAGGCAGTAATATAAACCAAAATGATCATTTATTATTCTAACACGAATAATGACAACACAAAACAAAGGTGGGGTCTTCGGGGAATACAAACAAAGTCCACAAATCCTTATCTCGTTGTCCAAGTCCGTTCCGTTGTCCAAAATCCAGTTCCAAGTTCCGTAATCCAGTCCGTAGTCAAAAGCCAAAGCAATCCAATTTCAAAGACACACACACAAAAACACACTCCAACACTCTCTTTCCTAATCCTGGCTGATCAAACAATTTCACAGGTATAGTCTCTCTCTACTCACACAGCAACTACTCTCCACTCACGTTCCTACTCCTCTCCCAGTGTAGTGGGAATCAACCCTTTAACCCCCTGAGGTCGGCTGGATCGGCGCCGATCCAAGCAGCAATACAAGTATATTACTATTTCTAACTTCGCGATATTTTATCATACACACGCGGCAAAAACATTGACAGAAACCTTAGAATCGCGACTTTCCGATTTGAGCACTGGCAAATCAAATGGGATTTTTAAAATTAGCTTAATTAGACCAAAAGTAAACCTTGCTTTTTACTCTGTTTTTTACCTTTTAGTAACGTCCCCCTTCTATTGACATGTTAACGAGGTGCTAATTTCGGGAGGTGCGTCGGGCCATGTGTGAAAACGCCGGCATAAACAACACAAACTGAAGAGGACAGTCTATGCTGATATTTATTTTATTTCGCTTGTTTTCAAATACTCGTGAAAATATATATAAATTCCGCGTCTTGTGACTACATATTCCGCATGTCGCAATGTAACAAATTGCAATAGGCACAGAAAATACTTTTCAAACAGCCTAAAATGTTATAAAATATATCGTATGTCTGTGTTTACGCTTGCAATCTGCCAGCAACAGTATATTCACGAGTATATTTTCAAATACTCGTGAAAATATATGAATTCGCGCCTTGTGACTACATATTCCGCATGTCGCAATGTAACAAATTGCAATAGGCACACAAAATACTTTTCAAACAGCGTAAAATGTTATAAAATATATCGTATGTCTGTGTTTACGCTTGCAATCTGCCAGCAACAGTCTATGCTATTGATTTTATTTCGCTTGTTTTTTATTTTTTTTTACATCTTGTCTGTGTTTACGCTTGCAATCTGCCAGCAACAGTCTATGCTGATATTAATTTTATTTCGCTTTGTTTTCAAATACTCGTGAAAATATAGCCTATGAATATCGCGTGTTGTGACGCCAAACATTCCGCGTGTTGCAACGTAACAAAGAGCCAAAATGAATATTCAGGTATTTAGCATTTAGCCCTCCCACAGCCTGAAATAAATGTGACCAGTTCTGATAAAAACAGGTTTTTAGCTATTTAGATC
Organism: Aldrovandia affinis; assembly: GCA_029706075.1. NCBI lineage: Eukaryota > Metazoa > Chordata > Actinopteri > Notacanthiformes > Halosauridae > Aldrovandia > Aldrovandia affinis. Next base: position 2,254 of record JAINUG010001370.1, on the reverse strand, counting down.
TCAGATGTGCTAAACTATTTTCACACCCTTACATAACCAAGACCTTGGTGAACAAACGCACATTGGCAAAACAATTCGTCACTATAGTTTAGTGTGTGCTTTCACATCTTTTGTGACAGCAGAAAAATTTACTATTTTTAACTTGTGTGTTTGTAGATCTATTTACAAGCTGCATATGATACTGACCAAACTATTGATGGCATACAAATGTAGCTGTGATTGTCCTTCAAATAAAAATATCAAACACTTTGGAGTAAGTGTGTGTTAAATTGATGAAATTGAGATAAATATCAGACCATGCCAAAATCTAAAAACATTAAAAGCTTAGCACGGACCTCAGGGGGTTAAATAGGCCTTGAAATGGCCTTCAGCTGGTCGTTAGTCCCGTTACTTTCACTCGGCTCAGGTGTTTCTGTGGTCTGCTGGGAAATGTAGTGTTTCCTGGCGCCCATGTGTTGTAGGCCAGGCAGCCATTTTGTTGTGCAGCCCCTTGGGCTGCCACAGTACATTTCTTGGAAAATCACAAAAAACATAAGTGTATAGCCTTGCCTCCGAAGTGAAAAATCATGAATTTTAAAGTTCTCATTTTCCAGCTTAGATAGATGCAGAAACATATACAATTACCCCGTATGAAGAAATACGTTGGATAAAATGCATTTGAAGACATTTATCATGAAAAGTACATTTCTTGGAAAATCACAAAAAACATAAGTGTATAGCCTTGCCTCCGAAGTGAAAAATCATGAATTTTAAATGTCTCATTTTCCAGCTTAGATAGATGCAGAAACATATATAATTACCGCGTATGGAGAAATACGTTGGATAAAATGCATTTGAAGATATTTATCATGAAAAGTACATTTCTTGGAAAATCACAAAAAACATAACTGTATAGCCTTACCTCCGAAGTTAAAAATCATGAATTTTAAAGTTCTGATTTTCCAGCTTAGATAGATGAAGAAACATCTGGAATGACTTACTATGAAGAAATATGTTGAATAAAATGCATTGATCATGTGGTTCTCTGTGGTTCAGTTGGTAGAGCATGGTGTTGGCAATGCTTAGGTTGTGGGTTCAATTCCCACTGGGGCCACATGTACTGAAAATGTACGCATTCACTACTGTAAGTAGCTTTGGATAAAAGTGTCTGCTAAATGGCATATATTATTATGAAAAGTATCTTTCTTGGAAAATCACAAAAAACATAAGTGTATAGCCTTGCCTCCGAAGTGAAAAATCATGAATTTTAAATGTCTCATTTTCCAGCTTAGATAGATGAAGAAACATCTGGAATGACTTACTATGAAGAAATATGTTGAATAAAATGCATTGATCATGTGGTTCTCTGTGGCTCAGTTGGTAGAGCATGGTGTTGGCAATGGTTAGGTTGTGGGTTCAATTCCCACTGGGGCCACATGTACTGAAAATGTAAGCATTCACTACTGTAAGTAGCTTTGGATAAAAGTGTCTGCTAAATGGCATATATTATTATGAAAAGTACATTTCTTGAAAATCACCAAAAACATAAGTGTATAGCCTTACCTCCGAAGTGAAAAATCATGAATTTTAAAGTTCTCATTTTCCAGCTTAGATAGATGCAGAAACATATACAATTACCGCGTATGGAGAAATACATTGGATAAAATGCATTTGAAGACATTTATCATGAAAAGTACTGTGGTGTCCCCAGGGGTTGGGCGACACTCACGGACCTTGCAGAGGGCGTAGGCAAGTGCAAGAACAAGGAGGAGGCAGTAATATAAACCAAAATGATAATTTATTATTCTAACACGAATAATGACAACACAAAACAAAGGGTGGGGTCTTCAGGAATACAAACAAAGTCCACAAATCCTTATCTCGTTGTCCAAGTCCGTTCCGTTGTCCAAAATCCAGTTCCAAGTTCCGTAATCCAGTCCGTAGTCAAAAGCCAAAGCAATCCAATTTCAAAGACACACACACAAAAACACACTCCAACACTCTCTTTCCTAATCCTGGCTGATCAAACAATTTCACAGGTATAGTCTCTCTCTACCCACACAGCAACTACTCTCCACTCACGTTCCTACTCCTCTCCCAGTGTAGTGGGAATCAACCCTTTAAATAGGCCTTGAAATGGCCTTCAGCTGGTCGTTAGTCCCGTTACTTTCACTCGGCTCAGGTGTTTCTGTGGTCTGCTGGGAAATGTAGTGTTTCCTGGCGCCCATGTGTTGTAGGCCAGGCAGCCATTTTGTTGTGCAGCCCCTTGGGCTGC
>JAINUG010000137.1:2820000-2848115 GCA_029706075.1 Aldrovandia affinis | reverse complement strand
CGATCTTTATCAGCCGTCACCGTGGAAACGACAGGCAGCAGCTTACGCTGGCACTTTGGCCCCCAAAAACAAACTGGTCCACATGCTACACGTCTCCTCCCAAGATCCTAATTAATACCACGTAATTAAAGGTCCTCATCGCTTCATCACCAAGAGAGAGAGAGGAACGCTCCTCTCGTTCACTGGCCAAAGGGATTCAGGAGGGGTAGTGCCAAGAGCATCAGGGCTGAAACAACAAATTGGAAGAATATATAGAGTATATAGAGTATATAGGCTAGTTACATCTGACTCGAATAACTTCCCAGGCCCTTGGGAAAAGGAGACTGTATATACTGTATCATATAATACATATACCATGTACACACACACACACACTCACACACACTCACACACTCCCCACACACACACACACACACACACACACCAGTGGCTCTCAATCGTGGTCTTGGAGAGCCGCAGGGTATGTTGGTTTTTGCTCCTACTCAGCACTTAATTGATCAATTAAAGCGGCTTACAGCATAAATAACCCACCTCACCTGTTTTCTTGTGTATGGATTGGCTGCTGACTTTAAGGTGAAAACAAAAACAATAATCCCCTCTGGCTCTGCAGGACCAGGATTGAGAACCACTGACACACACAAACACACACACACACTGTGTGTACACACAAATAACCTCCATCCTGCCCCCTCTACGGCAGCCTTTTCACAAGGGATACTGGCGTCAGTGTGACAGTGTGCAGAGTCAGGACCGTGCCCTGCAGACCTGTGCGGTTTGATGTTTTCAATGGAAGTGTGGCTGTGAATGCAGAGAGGCACAGGAGAGTGGTGATGGGGGGGCTGCAGACTGCTTACCGAGTTCAGAAAGATCCAGCAGCAATTTACGCTGCTCTAAAATAAGTGAAACAAAATCACCTATTGCAAAATGACAACGACAAATAAAAGGGACGTTGGGTCCTATGGAACTCTGCCACCGTGACGTTCATCCACACAAGAGAGCTTTCTGCAGAGGCCACTTCCGCTGGCGATTTCTCCCGAGGAGGAGGAATCGCACATATTTAGAACAAATTCCAAAATTTAATACACTGTAATATGTCCCTCTGTAATATGACTAAATTTTGGATAGCATGTTTAAAAATTTTACCGGAGTTAAAGTATTTCCAATACATATTTGAGCAGGCTATTCCGTGTTGAATGGAGGGGGGCGGGGGTCACGGCTCTCAGGACAAGTTATTCCGCGTTGCACCCGGCTCTCCTGAAGGAGACTGCAGGCGGATAACCTTCAGCTCACGGTACGAAGGATACCTCCTCACAGCGAGGATAAAGCAGGCGATGGCCTGGACCGATAAGAGACCCACGAAAGGGAGACTCAGTGAGATGAAACGGACACTCAACAGGGGACAGAGTCCAGAGCGAGGAGAAGCAGACAGCGCCGCAGCCAGAGAGAAAATAATCATATCATATAATATACACCATTTATTAGACACTTTTATCCAAGGGACTTACAGTAGTGAATGCCTACATTTTTCAGTATATGTGGTCCCAGTGGGAATTGAACCCACAACCTAAGCATTGCCAATGCCGCGTTCTACCAGTCAATGGCTGTGTAGTGTAGTGTAATGGTTAGGGAGCTGGGCTTGTAACTCAGAGGGTGCAGGTTCAAATCCCAGGTGGGGCACTGCTGTTGTACCCTTGAGCAAGGTACTTAACCTGAATTGCTTCAGTAAAATATCAGCTGTATAAATGGATTGTATGTAAAAGAAATGTGAACTGTGTAAGTCGCTCTGGATAAGAGCGTCTGCTAAATGCCTAAAATGTTAAATGTATACCTACTGCCACGCAGAAAAATGCACTTGAGGAGAGTCCAAGTCACTTACCAGGGGCTCCTCCTCCCACCCCCCCCCCCACCCCCCCCCCCCTCTTCCAAGCCATCCCAGCCCTTAATATGGGCCATTCTTATTCCCTCAGAGAGCAGGGGAAGTGTTTGGCTCACACTGAACTGAACTGGAGCTCTGGTTCACCCCGAGTAGGGGGAAGTGAACGTTTCCCTCAGATGGAGGACCCCAACGGGCGAGGCGAGAAAATGAAAGGACTCCACTTCAGACGGAAGAGAAGAAGCAGGGGAGGAAAGAGGGGCGCACATCAAACACGGGCCGCGGGGGGGAAGGGCCCAGTCTGTGTGTTCAGCAGCCTGAAGTCTGCACTCAAATAATGTGGGCTTCTTTATGCCACGTCTTTAGATCTGTTCATTCACAGATTCATCGCTATGGGAGAATCTCGTCTGTTTGCTCAATGCTCCCCTTCCAAACACCCCCCCTGCCTCCCCTAAGATCATTCTGATCCTATAAATGTCTTTAAATTACAGCAACTCTTTAATATGGCAGTTTAGACATGCCTGTTTCCTCCCAAATAGATCACCACTTAAAATTTGGTCCAATTACAGTAGCTCACAAACAAAAAGACTGAAGAAAAAAAAGTTGGGGTATTTTTTTTGTTGTTGTTTGGAAGGGGAAACGGAAAAATAAATTCCTGGGAAAAACCACTCCAGTGGAGCAAGCAGTGGTATATATATTTTTTTACAGGTCGACAAACTCTCACTCATTAAAAGGTAGAGGGAGCCGGTGCCAAATCCGCTGGCAAACAACACCAGAAAAGAAGACATTTTAGCTGTGCACCTAACTGATAGCACTGCCATCTCCACTCATTTCCCCCAACATGATAAATGAGTAAGGACAAGGCTCGGCAAACAGAGAGGGCCCAGGCCGCGCGCGAGAGAGCTGCACACCAGTGCCTCTGATAAGGCCCATTTCTTTAGGGAGAAATGGACCATGGGCAGGAGCACAAACACGAAAAAAAAAAAAAAATCAATTTCCCCGCTCTGAAACCCAGATGTACCTATTTACAAGCGCTCGCGCTCACCACTGCCGAACAATAAACATTCAACATCGGCCGCAGCCACGGACACTCACATTATTTTCAGCCTTTTTTGTCTCCCGTTCACAATGGGGATCAGAAGTGTGCGGGCCGCCTGATTAGAGGCACCTCTCTAAGCTTGCTTTAATATAAACAAAATTATGCATTTTAAAAAGAGAATGAGGAGTGATAAATTCCGGCAGGGAGCGGTTGAGGATTTGTAAAATGACATAACCCTTCAATTATTTCCCAGCACTTAATCTGAGGGCGTTTGTGAATTACTGCTGGAGTGGAGGGTCAATCAGCGCCCCAGTGGAGCGGCAGCAGAGGATTCACGCCTCTGTGTGTGTGTGTGTGTGTGTGTGTGTGGGTGTGTGTGTGTGTGTGTGTGTGTGTGTGTGTGCGTGTGTCTGTGTGTGTGAGAGAGAGTGAGTGTATGTATGTGTGTGTGTGTGTGTATGTAAGTGTGTGTGTGTGTGTGCGTGCGTGTGTGTGTGTGAGAGAGAGAGTGAGTGTGTGTATGTGTGTGTGTGTGTATATGTAAGTGAGTGTGTGTGTGTGTGTGTGTGAGAGAAAGTGGGTGTGTGTGTGTATGTATGTAAGCGAGTGTGTGTGTGTGTGTGCGTGTGAGAGAGATAAAGAAGAGAGAGCAAGAGAGCGAGCGAGAGAGAGAGAGAGAGAGAGAGAGAGGGTGGGTGTGAAACTGCCTTCCTCCGCAGAGCTGGTGCTGCACAAATGGCGCTGCGTTCGCCCCGCACATTGCAGGGGATAAATAAGAATACAGACGGCCTCCCGGACAGGCAGTAATGAGGTGTGGCCAGAGCTGGACGTTTAGACGATAGCAGAGTGAGCGATCACAGATTCCGGACACTTTAACTACACGGCGGGTCAATCTGGTTAATGAGCTTGCTCATTTTGTTTCGGTAATCCGCAATCTTAATTCATCCGTTTCGGCTGAATGGGGAACTTTTCGTCAGAAGAACCGATCGCGTCGGATGCATCGCATCAGAGATGTGGAGCCCTGCATGCGCTTCCCATTTATTTGTTTTGGGACAAATTTCCTGTCGGCTACCGCTGTTCCTGTATTGACAAAATGTCAAAATTCACGCTGACTAAGTGCCACTGGTCCTTTTGACGTCAGAAACAGGCATTTTGGAATTTTAAAAAGAGGTGAAGCTAGCACAAAGCAGCAACACATTTGCATGCACCTTTTGTTGTAACAAATATTTATTTTGACAAGTAACCACACAAAAATATAATGGCTTAGGCCTGCAAGCCTAAGCACACGCTGGAAAGTCAAAAGCATCACCAACACATTCTGGTGGATTACCCACAATTCAATGGGGGCTTCAATGCGACCGCAGCTGTGCAAGTGAATACATATTGATCACGTTGTCGTGCCATCTTCAACGTTTTTCTGCTGCAATCAGTCTGTTCATTGTGTTCGGGAGATTTCATCTTCCTGCTTTGTCAAGTAATCACACATAATTGCAGCAAAATTGCTCTGAAGAGCGCTAAACGGCGAAACAATTCAAACCGCTGGTGCTCATTTCATCCCGCGTGTTCCGTCGAGAACTTCCCTGAAAGAGAACAATCCCACGCCCGCTGCACAGCGCACATTCAGAGGCGCCGAAAGAAAACAAGCTCACAATTCACAGTGAAAGCTTTACGCTGAGATACTCCACACAGAACCATCCACAGGGATTCTTCTGTGCGGGAGAGCTGTCTGCAATGACCCGACTTAAACATGACTGCCTTGACAAGTGCATCGTGCGCATTCACAAAATACCTCTGTCACACGGATCTACTGTAGACAACTCCCAGTTAACCTTTCCACTGATAAGCTGTCATGCAGAACTCTAATTTATGTGCATATTGTCCGTACGCTGCAGACTTGGGAGAGGTACGCCACTGGACGCGGCGGGAGCTTGTTAGAAAGAGTTGATCTCAGACGAGCTGGTCTCTGGCATCTTTGCGGCGCGCAGGGCTAATGGGCCAGATCACAGTGCACTGGAAAGGGAGCAGCGCTGCTCACTCATTGTTATTCCGCCGGCGCTCCTGAGGCCCGGGGGGACATAATACCTGCAGCTCACCGTCTAAACCAGGGAGAGCCAGGTGAGGATTTGCGGAAGCGCTGTAACAGAGACGTTATTTGGTGCTGCCTGCATCGCTTTCCCTGGAAACGGGGGGAGCACTAAGGCTCGTGGGAGGAGCCACAGGCCAACAGGGTGGGGGGGAACTGTTACTATGAGAACGGACTCTTCTCCTCCCTCAGTTGGGCTTCCAAACAGCATCTAAATCACATTTTCCCAAACCACAGCTGGGCTTCCAAACCAAACCAAAGTTTGGTTTCCAATCGAGTGGTGCTGCCATACCACAGGCTGTTCAAGAATGGCACAGCGCTCAGGAAGCCCACTATTCTAACTGATAGTATTGGGGGGGAAAACTCTGAGACCTTTAGAAACAGAGAAAGGAAAAGGGTGAAAAAAACATTCAATATTTCCTGTAAGGGCTGGACAAGTCTCTTTCACTCTCGTGAGAAATGCTGATTCGCACGAGCGAACTTTGATTGGCTCAGGTCCAAATCCTACAACCTCTGCATCATAACTATGTTTTAACTGAAGCCTCATATTTGCGTGGTTTAAAGTGATGCCTGCGTGCTTTGACCTCAGCATGCGTGCCTGGTAAGCAAGATGCATACAAGTTGTCAGAGGCAAAGCTGTTAATGTGATCAGGAGTGAAGTGCTGGGGCCTCCGGCATGGTCCAGTGGTTACAACGCTCGACGCTGGCCACGGCGACCGGGGTTCAATTCCACCAGCCGCGTCAAGAGTCGGCTCTGGCCGGGAATGCCACCGGGGGCGGCGATTGGCTGTCCGCCCCAGGGAGGGGGGAGGGAAGCCGACAGAAAGTTTGCTGCGTACAGGAGTGGCTCTGGGGTACCGGGTTACGGTCGACGGCCTGGCGAGTGCCGTCTCGTAGGAGACAACACTTTGCCTTCGTCACTACCAGTCACAGGGCTACGGTAACTCACATTACGAGGGGGGGATTGACTTGAAAATAGCGGGTGTAATTGGCTACCAAATGTGGGATAAAATCAGAAAGCAAATTTATTTAAAAAAATGATTTTAAAAAAGTGTGATTGCAGCTGGATTTCATCTCCACCTCTGAGAGCACGCCTCCACTCTCTCATAGGTCTGTGTTCTCAGAGTTCGCACCCAACACGAGGTCTCTACAGGGCCCGGTCTGTGCCGGAGCCAGCCCAAGCTCCGATCCTCCGAGCTGCCAAATTGGGAGAAAATCAGATAAAATCTGAAACAAAAAAATAATAAAAAAAGGAGTGAAGTGCATAATCCCAGCCCATGACATGCACTGTCTTGTCTTTAGCACCATTCCCATGGTGTACTATAAGCCTTAATGGGAGTTCCCACTGGGTCTAAATGCCTGCAAATTGTCAGGGCCGGCTGAACGTGTCACTGAACGGAAAACAGCTGATGATGGGGAGTAAACTGGCTTCGACTCCTGCGACTAATTACAACGATCCTGCCGCAGTTGCGTTGACACAATTCACAAAGACGCTGTCAATGGGAGGCTGCTGGGAGCCAGCTGCATTCCTGATTACTCCCTGTGTGCCACAGCGCTGACTGACACACAAGGATGTCCCGATGGACAATAAAGTAAATCAATTAATCAATCAATCAACCAACCAACCAATCAAGATGTAGAATCATCCCAAAGAGCGGGCGACTTAGCAACCTTGTCGCCTCGTTTCACTTCACCACCTGCAAACGTGCAGCGCAAACGATGACGTTCTTGCAAGCACCTCCTCTGGCAAACTGACTGCCCCATCCCTCCGGGCGCCTGGCAGCCGTTCCTCGCGGTCTCGCCTCTTCTCCGTCCTGGTCCCTCGCTGGTGGAACGACCTCCCGCAATCGGTCAGGACTGCGGAATCACTTGCGATCTTCCGCAAGAGACTCAAAACCCACCTTTTCAGACTCCACTAACATTGAACACTGTCCATCTAGTCAATCTGTCGTCACCACTGTTTACTTGTTCTACACTATATAAAAAATAAAAAAATAAAAAAACGAACCTTTTCTTTCCCAGTGTTACAGGTATGATACGCAGATGCCTGCAATGATGTCAATCGCTGTATTACTGCACTGATCTTGTGCGCTAACTATGATTGTTCTTACCTTGTATTAATGCACATCTTGTAAGTCGCTCTGGATAAGAGCGTCTGCTAAATGCTTAAAATGTAAAATGTAAATGTAAGTGCTTGGAACACACACAAAGAAAACTATACAAGAGTAAGCAGAGAGGCACGCATGTCTGAGGATGGAAACCCTTTGATAAGACGCAAACTATGATTGTTCCTACCATGTATTAACGCACATCTTGTAAGTCGCTCTGGATAAGAGCGTCTGCTAAATGCTTAAAATGTCAATGTAAATGTAGACGTGGCAGGGTCAAATCGCAATGGACCTCTGTGTGGGAAGGAGCGATTGTTTTATCCCGTTATGGCGTTTGCAGGGCTCTGGTTAACCCCACCACTTTAAGCCTCCTTAGGGGTTTAAAACCTAACCTCCACAAAGGGTCCGGTGGAGTTTAGGTCAGGAGGAAAGTAGATGTCCAGATTCAAACAGTTTGGGATGATTACGACGATTTCCTGGGACATCGCAGGACGGGAAAGGAATACACAACCTAACGAAGCGAGAGAAAGCAGAAAGGGGGGCGTTTGCGGGGACAAGGGACAACCAATCAAAATGCAGGATTGTCCCGCTGGTCACTCTAAAAATCAACTGTGTATCACAAATGGCTTCTCTGTGGCAGGTGGTCGTCTCAGTCACACGCTCTCGTTTCCCCTCTCTGAGAGAACCCGGAGCCTCCTGGGCCCAGGGCGGCAGCAGGGAGGAGTCCCTCCCAGAGAACGCGAGATCAACATGGAGACGACAGTGGACTAGCCCACCATGTCCGCTCCGTCTTCCTGTACAAACACAAGGTGTGGTGTGGGTGGGTGGGTGGGGGGTGTGTGATCATAGACCTGTCATGTGACACCCCACCCCCCTCTCCCTAATCCCAACTACTCAGCCCCCAGGCTAGCAGAAAAAGCCCAACCCGATCTGTGCAATCAGCACAACCAGGGACGAGGGATTGTGGGATATCTGCTGCCCGCTGCAATGGAAGTAGTCTCTGACACTTCGCGTGCAAGCCACCATTCCGGCTCTGTTGTACCCACAGTTTCCAGATCCCCCGAGAGCCGCATCATAAATCTGTTGTTGCCCGATGCTCACAGCTAAACTATTCTTTTGTGTGTGTGTGTGTGTGTGTGTGTGTGTGTGTGTGTGTGAGTGTGTGAGTGTGTGTGTGTGTGTGCGTGTGTGTGTGAGTGCGTGCGTGTGTGTGTGTGTGTGTGAGTGTGTGTGTGTGTGTGTGTGTGTGAGTGCGTGCGTGTGTGCGTGTGTGAGTGTGTGTGTGTGCGCGTGCGTGCGTGAGTGCGTGCGTGTGTGTGCGTGTGTGTGTGTGTGTAAATCCCACATGGGGCCAGCGCTCGGCGCTGAAGGCTCGCCCTCGGAGTAACGCTGGCGAGCGCACGCTTCACCCGCCCATCAGTCACCGCGGCGACGTGGTCTCTCCACACGCATGCTAATCACAATGTCGGCGGAGAGAGGAGGAGAGCGTGCCGTGTGATTTACCGCTTTACCGCGATTAACACGCGACAGGGCCAAGACGTGAACACGCAAAAAACACAACGCTGACTGGAGTGGCAGTCACGGCAGTAAATATCAACAGGGAAGGGTTGTGTGCGGACCGGGGGGGGGGTTAATTACTGCAAGGCGTCACCGTTTAAAAAAATCAAACCTGGGGAGGGCGGGAGACCCACCAGCAGCAGCCACACGGTGATCCACACACACGGCGTGTCTGGGCCTCTCTCATTACCAGTATATCTGCCTTCTTTACAGGCCGGACAGACAGGGGGAGGGGGGGTGAGAGGGTGAGAATCATACCATCCAGAGCTCAGTGTGACAGGAAGACATCAGGCCAATCCCCAGTGCACTAATTACATCTGTACAGCGCTGTGTTAGAACGGCCAGGAGAAGGAGGGAGAGGGAGAGAGGGAGGAGGAGAGAGGGAGAGAGACAGAGAGAGAGAGAGAGAGAGAGAGAGAGAGAGGGAGGAAGAGAGAGGGAGGGAGAGAGAGGGGGAGAGAGGGAGGAAGAGGAGAGAGAGAGAGAGGAGGGAAGGAGGGAGAGAGGAGACAGAGGAGAGAGCGAGAGAGAGGGAGAATGAAGAAAGGAGGAGAGGGGGAGAATGAAGAAAGGAGAGAGGGAGAGAGAGGGAGGAGAGAGAGAGAGAGAGAGAGAGAGGGAGAATGAAGAAAGGAGAGAGGGAGGAGAGAGAGAGAGAGAAAGGGAGAATGAAGAAAGGAGAGAGGGAGGAGAGAGAGACAGAGAGAGAGAGAGAGAGAGAGAGTATGTGAGAGAGAAAGAGATGGAGAGGGAGAGAAGAGAGGGGAGAGGGAGAGAAGAGAGGGGAGAGGGAGAGAGCGTGAGAGAGTGAGAAACGGGAGAGAGAGAGAGATTATTCCCATCCATTGTATGTTGACAGCAAAAAGAACAGTGAGGGTTTTGCGTTGGTTCTGCAAGGGAGGGGGGTAAGGATGGATAAAAAGTGATTCAACCGGAACAGTCTCGAGACTGAAACAGGGGAGCAGGGGGCCGACAATCGAACGTGACAAACGAGTAAAAAGGCATTTTTTAAATAAATACATCCAGAATGATGATTCTGAACTCCCTTTTTCCTAAATAATATGTCTACACAACATCACTTTCAAATGACACTTGTGCCATAACTTCCATTAGTGTCTGAGGCCCTGAGACACACAGCACTGAAGGTGGATGTCACATAATCAATAACTGTGATAGATTAATCCGTGTGACCTGTGTATCAGCGGCAGCCTTCAGTTCAGAGCCCAACATCCCTCTGACCGATCGGGTTATGGATCGATCGGGCTATTGATCGGTGGTTTGCAGAGAACGCAAGCGTGTGAAGGTGGCGTACGTTGTCAAATTACTGCCAAAAGTATTGGTTCACGCTTGGCGTTCCTCAAGACTGTAGGTTCTATAGCACGGGCAGCAGTGTAGTACGATGGTTAGGGAGCTTGGCTTGTAATGCAAAGGCTGCAGGTTTTCCTTTAAAAAAAATTTGGTTTCTGATATTATCCCATTTTTCTCCCAATTTAGTAGCCAATTACACCCGCTATTTTCAGGTCAATCCCTCCCTCATAGTTCGGCGCCATAGCCCTGTGACCGGCGGCGAGGAAGGCGAAGTATCATCTCCTCCGAGACGGCACTCGCCAAGCCAACGACCGTAACTCCGGCACCCCAGAGCCATGACTGAACTAAACAAGAGTAATTGTAACTGAGTTTTCATACATTAAGCTAAGTGGTATGTGCACATCTGAAGTATTATTTTCATAATAGACACGCACTTAATTATCAATGCATTATTTGCTATTAAGTGAAATGTTTGCATATTCTTGTATGCTGTGCAAATACACAATGTAGGGCGGTCGTTCTGTTCAGCTCCTCCAGTGATGTCATAGACACGCCTCTATCCCAGCCTCCACATTAAAAATACATTTTTCAGTCAATATTTCTGGTCTTTGATTCCATAAAGGTGTTTTTGTGCCACCGGTTTTGGGGGTGAATTGTGTGGGTCTGACGTAACCCGGTACTCCAGAGCCAGTCCTGTGCGCAGCGAACGTCCTGTCGGCTTCCCTCCCCTCTCCCTGGGGCGGACAGCCAATCGCCGCCCCTGGTGGCACTCCTGGCCAGATCAAAACTGATCATTTTATAATAATATTTTATAATAATATTATTATTATTATTAATATTATTGGTATTATGGTCACCGTGGCCAGTACTGAACATTGTAACCACTGGACCACACGGGAGGCCCCCATAAACCAGGATATTTATGATTCCAAGAGCCACCCCAAACTCAGGCCGAGTCATCAGGTTTAGAGAACGCACGCACACGCACACGCACACACACACGCACACGGGCTGTGAAACGGACGGACACACGTCTCCCTGATCTAAGCAATTAGATAACATACTGAACCAAAATAAATAACAATGAATTAACGGCCAGCGATTATCCGGAGCCTAAGAAGCGTCGGGGCGGGCGTTAATGTGTCCGGCCGGGCAAAGAGCATTAATCTGAGAGATCATAAATAACGCTCTCGCGCGGCAGAGAAAAATGATCCGAGAAAAACACACGGAGGAAAACCATTACATATTTAGAGGAAGGGACCAGTTGATTACAAGAGCAAGTCTTTTCTCTTCCTCTTCTCCTTCTCCACAATCTGTGAAGCGCAGGCCCTGTGAACCCGGCTGCTCGCCGCACACTGGAGACACTCCAATAAACACACGATCCAATCACACTCCGCTGTGCCCCCCCCGCATCGCCATCATCGCCATAGTCACACTGCGTCAAACTGCCTTTCAGCAGGGGGAGGGAGGGAAGGGGGGATAAATTCTCCACTTTAACCCCCTGCATTTAGAGCCACTGTTCTTCTCCATCTCCATAAAAGCTAAGCAGTGCTGATAGAGCGCCATCAGAGCCGATTGGGTTAGAGCGGAGCGGCGCCCATTCATTGGCTGCCAGAGCCGTAACGCGCTCTGATGGCGCTTGTTCTGAAGTGGGGGGAGAAAGCAGGACTGGCAGAGTGCAGGTGGTGGAGGGACCCCCCCCCCCCCCCTTCTTCCCGTACACACGTAGCATGGCCCGATTCAAACAGTCCAAACGCTGGACAAGCAGTAGGGGGACGAGGCGGGCGGGGCGCTGATGATATTGTTGGGCGGGGAGTGGCGGTGGGGTGGGGAGGAAACATAGCCAAATGCCGCCTCCGATCGGGCTGACGACCGGGGCCGGTCTGGTAGAGACGCAGGTTTCGATCCGCGTCCCTGACGGGCAGCGCACACCACTCCGAAGCGTGGTGCGTTAGACCGCTACGCCATCCGTTAACCACAGTGTTTTAACAGTATTATTGTACTTTGTTTATTATTTTATTTCCCACATCTATAAAAATTCAGGAATAATCAAAATAACAAAGCAAGAGAAAGCTGAAACCATTTCTGTGTTTGTTGACATTAAGGGGGTGGGGAGGGGTTGGAGAAAACTGGACAACATCTGGGTCACCCTTGGCTCCTCAACACTAAACCCCCCCCCCATTGTCCTCTATACCGCGCACAAGGCCGCAAAATTAGGCTGAGCAGGCAATGCCACCGAGCACATGCACATAACTAAGCGGTCTTACTCAGTCAATTTACCAGAAAAAATAAAAAAGTCAGAAATGGCGAGGGAGCTGAGGGTGCTTTTAAAGCACGACAGGAGCGAGTAAAGCCAGTGATGAAGGCATCTATGAAACAGGAAGAGGCAGGTGACGGGGGGGAAGAGGGGGGGCTGTTTGAAGTCGCACCAGTGAACACAGACGGAGAGAACGAGGGCGTCTCATCTGACAGGAGCTCCAGCGCGCTGGGGAGAGAGGATATCAGAGCAGGCAGTTTCCCCTCCTCAGAAGCAGCTCCTCCAGGTTCCCGGGGCGGGCAGGCGGGCTGGGGGGTGCGGGCGGGCTGGGGCGCACAGCGAGAGAGGGAGGGAGAGCTGCCATGTCCCACCAGGGGGAATGAGTCTGAGGAGTTCAGCTGCCATTCAGGGGGCAAGATGACCTGCATCGAGCAGGGCAGGCTCACAACAACGGACGTCGTCCTGCATTTTAAATGAAACCACATCATTCCGCCATATACATATATATATATATATGCACATAACATACACATACATATATACACATTATATATAATATAACATATAACATATAATCAATGATATAATCACCCCACCCCACCGCCCAAATATTATCAATGGCACAAGGGTCTCTTCAGTTTTCTTCTGCTTCGCTAGTTTGAATATTCCTTTCCTGTCGCGTCCGGTGAAACCACCCTGCCTGTCCTGCGCTTGGTCACCCTGGCCACCTTGCGTCCCGGAGACAGCAGAAACACCAGAACTGGGCAGGACTGGTTTTCGGAAAGCCGACGGGCCTGTGGTGGGACATGCAGGCCCCCCGTATCGCTTACACCAAAATGACGAGACCGCAGAGCATCACTACCAGGAACGTATCCCCCCTGACCATCTGGTGCCACGGAAACCACACACCAGCAGCAGGGCGCAGGGGAACAGGCCGTTTATGACGCTCACCATTCCCTCATGCAGTTCTCTCTCTCTTTTTGCTGTCAAGATACAATGGATGGGAATAATCTCTCTCTCCCCCCCGTTTCTCTATCTCACTCACGCTCTCTCCCTCTCCCCCATCTTCTCTCCCTCTCCATCTCCATCTCTTTCTTGCTCACACTCTCTCTCCTCTCTCCCTCTCTCATGCTCTCTCTCCCTCTCTCTATTCTTCATTCTCCCTCTCTCTGTCTCTCACCCTCTCCCTCCCTCCCTCTCTCTCTCGCTCACGCTCTCTGCCGAATCCTTTCATTCATTAATAATTAATAATAAGCAGGGGAACAAAAATGTGATATCGACCCCAAAGGCTAATGATTTTCCCCAGGGACAGGCCCCCACAGCCTCCCATTGAGGAGCGTAAATCCTTCCTCGCCCTTAAAGCCGCTCTGCACGGCCCACGGTCAGCGCGTGAGGAGTGTGGAGGAGCAGCGGTGAGGAGTGTGGAGGAGCAGCGGTGAGGAGGAGCAGCGGTGAGGAGTGTGGAGGAGCAGCGGTGAGGAGTGTGGAGGAGCAGCGGTGAGGAGTGAGGAGGAGCAGCGGTGAGGAGGAGCAGCGTGTGAGGGAAGAGCGTGAGCAGAAGGCTGGATATTCGTCTCCTGGGTGGGAGCCCGCGCTGCAGTAATACCCTGGGGCAGGTTACATTACCTGCACTGCCTCACAAAATATCCAGCTGCACAAAATGGGAGGTAAAGGGTAATCTATGCAGGCCAACGCTGCTTAACGGAGAGTAGAACCTTTAACAAAAGGCCACAATTTGCCAAAACGCACAGCACAGCTAACCAGCAATACAAACATCTCCACGGAGAAAAACGTGGAATAAATAAAATATCATTTTGGTAACATTTGAAAGACATTTGTGAGCCCAAGGTGTGATTGTGCATCGGTTATACTGTTACTTTGCTTCCTATGAAGCAGTTCATATCATGAATGTGTCAAGACTCTCAACCTTTAGACTGAAAGATTCAAAGACCTTTACGAGAGGTTATTTTTAACAGCATGCAGACCGGTGAACAGTGTCTTAAGGTTGAGCTAGGAGACCACACACACTAGAACAGTGTCTTAACAGCATGCAGACCGTGGGGCTCATCCACACACTAGAACAGTGTCTTAACAGGGTGCAGACCGTGGGGCTCATCCACACACTAGAACAGTGTCTTAACAGGATGCAGACCGTGGGGCTCATCCACACACTAGAACAGTGTCTTAACAGGGTGCAGACCGTGGGGCTCATCCACACACTAGAACAGTGCCTTAACAGGATGCAGACCGTGGGGCTCATCCACACACTAGAACAGTGTCTTAACAGGATGCAGACAGTGTCGTGGGGCTCATCCACACACTAGAACAGTGTCTTAACAGGATGCAGACCGTGGGGCTCATCCACACACTAGAACAGTGCCTTAACAGGATGCAGACCGTGGGGCTCATCCACACACTAGAACAGTGTCTTAACAGGATGCAGACCGAACAGTGGATGGACTCATCCACCACACACTAGAACAGTGCCTTAACAGGATGCAGACCATCCACACACTAGAACAGTGGGATACCCGTGGGGCTCATCCACACACTAGAACAGTGCCTTAACAGGATGCAACCAGTGGATGCAGACTCTCATCCACACACTAGAACAGTGTCTTAACAGGATGCAGACCGTGGGGCTCATCCACACACTAGAACAGTGTCTTAACAGGATGCAGACCGTGGGGCTCATCCACACACTAGAACAGTGCCTTAACAGGATGCAGACCGTGGGGCTCATCCACACACTAGAACAGTGTCTTAACAGGATGCAGACCGTGGGGCTCATCCACACACTAGAACAGTGTCTTAACAGCATGCAGACCGTGAGGCTCATCCAAACACTAGAACAGTGTCTTAACAGGATGCAGACCGTGGGGCTCATCCACACACTAGAACAGTGTCTTAACAGGATACAGACCGTGGGGCTCATTCACACACTAGAACAGTGCCTTAACAGGATGCAGACCATGGGGCTCACCCACACACTAGAACAGTGCCTTAACAGGATGCAGACCATGGGGCTCATCCACACACTAGAACAGTTTCTTAACAGGATGCAGACCGTGGGGCTCATCCACACACTAGAACAGTGTCTTAACAGAATGCAGACCGTGGGGCTCATCCACACACTAGAACAGTGCCTTAACAGGATGCAGACCGTGGGGCTCATCCACACACTAGAACAGTGTCTTAACAGGATGCAGACCATGGGGCTCATCCACACACTAGAACAGTTTCTTAACAGGATGCAGACCGTGGGGCTCATCCACACACTAGAACAGTGTCTTAACAGAATGCAGACCGTGGGGCTCATCCACACACTAGAACAGTGCCTTAACAGGATGCAGACCGTGGGGCTCATCCACACACTAGAACAGTGTCTTAACAGGATGCAGACCGTGGGGCTCATCCACACACTAGAACAGTGTCTTAACAGGATGAGTCACCCAGCCGCCCCAGGAGAGCGCTGTATTTCTGAATGCCGGGCCTCCCTGGGGCAGTGGGAGCCCGGAGGATCCAGGCTGTGACGGCTCCATCTTCTCTGTGAGGATCGGAGCAGGAAACGCTTCCCCGCTCTCCTCTCTCTACGGGTGGTCCCCAGGTGATCACGTGACAAGAGCCAACCAATCAGCCACTCCTCTTTTAATTGCCATTAAAAACGAAATGCTTTTGTTTCCGTTCTGCACCAGCAGAGGAAGTTGGTTCAAGAACAAAACAGATGGCTTTGGGGGAGGAGGAGAGTGCAACTTCCTGTTTATTTTGTATTTTTGAAAAGCATTAAAAACCACACAAAAATAAGAGTCACTCCTACAGGCTGCCAGACCCCTGACTCAATGTGCTGAGAGCAGCAGGCCTAACTCCTATTCCTCTGCTCCTCCTGAGGAATCGATACTCGAGAAAGAATCGCCGAAAATGAAGGTGCCTCTTGTATTCGACGCCACGCCAGGGGATCAATGCGTGCCGTTGTGTGACTGTGTCTATTTAACTGGCCACAGACCGCCGATGACAGCACAAGGGCGAGAGAGAGAGGAGGAGGCCAAACCTGCGGAAAAGGTGCCATTTTCCACGGGTGAATACCGCACCGCTGGAACATCGGAGAGCCTGGAGGACGGGCCGATTCCAATCTCTACGGAGGAGATCACAATCTGCCACCGAGGATAATAAGACGCACGAATGCATTTCTGAATCTGCAAGCCAGTGGAAAACAATGCAAGCCTAAAAAAAAAAAAAAAAAGATTCTGAAAGGGAAAAGGCTCTTGTATGTACACCCCCCCCCCCTTCTCCCTGGCCCCTGGCCTACCCCCCCAAAAAACTCAAAACCATTTCACCTGAAATGAGGGGGGCAGGGAGGCGAGTAATGAAAGAGAGAGGGGATTGCTTTCATGTGTTAAAAGCATTATCTGGCCAATTCAAGGCAAAAAAAAGCGGAATGCATTTAACTCCACGCTCGTACAATATTTGCATTACCGGCGGGCCCGGATTCCCCTCTTGAATATCAATGCGCGGCGGTACAGAGAACAAACCTCCGCTCCTTTTATGTTGTAATCGCTAATCGCAACTCTGTGGTCCCGCTTTCCCTCACAAATGTCAAATCAAGGAAATTCAACGCGCCAGATTCATCAAACATCCAGGCGCTGGATTTTAACCGTTTAACCTCGCTCTTCAACTGTTGCCCCCCGACTGTTGGGAAGGGGGGGGGGGGGGCAGGAGGCGCTCTTTAATCTGAATATTTTTACGGATTCAGAGACAGGGGCCCGATTACCAGTTTAACCTGCGATTTAAGCGGGAGAAGTTTCCATTTTGGCTCTCCTGCCACAAATCCACAAAGGCACGTGAGCAGTAGCGTCTGGGAGCAGCGGAAATGTCATACGCAGAGCCGGCAGAACAAGATGGCGGCTTTTTGCCGGGCAGGTCAGTTACAGCGCTCACCATTGTCACCATGAGTGAGTGAGTGAGTGAGTGAGTGAGTGAGTGAGTGTGTGAGTGTGTGAGTGAGTGAGTGTGTGAGTGAGTGTGTGAGTGTGTGAGTGAGTGTGTGAGTGTGTGAGTGAGTGAGTGAGTGAGTGAGTGTGTGAGTGAGTGTGTGAGTGAGTGAGTGAGTGGTGAGTGAGTGAGTGAGTGTGTGAGTGAGTGAGTGTGTGAGTGAGTGAGAGTGAGTGTGTGTGAGTGAGTGAGTGAGTGTGTGAGTGAGTGAGTGAGTGAGTGTGTGAATGAGTGAGTGTGTGAGTGAGTGTGTGAGTGAGTGAGTGTGTGAATAAATGAGTGAGTGAGTGAGTGAGTGTGTGAGTGAGTGAGTGAGTGAGTGAGTGTGAGAGTGAGTGCATGAGTGTGTGTGTGTGTGTGAGTGAGTGAGTGAGTGTGTGTGTGAGTGAGTGTGTGAGTGAGTGTGTGAGTGAGTGTGTGTGTGAGTGTGTGAGTGAGTGAGTGAGTGAGTGTGTGAGTGAGTGAGTGAGTGAGTGAGTGAGTGAGTGAGTGAGTGAGTGAGTGTGTGTGTGAGTGAGTGAGTGAGTGTGTGAGTGAGTGAGTGAGTGAGTGAGTGAGAAAGTGAGTGAGTGAGGAAGGGAGAGCTGGGAGAGGGGGGCACTGGGACGTCAAACCCGATGACCTTGGAGGGAGCTGAGAAATTGAAGGGTTCGTCGAACACAAAGAGCTGGAACAGGGAGGAGAGGAGGGGGGTGGTTTTGAAATAAAGTACATTGCTGCATATTTGTTCACGCAGGTGAGGAGACAAAGGGAAATTAACCTGTTTTATCTGCACACCCCCTCCCTCCCTCCCTTCTATAATCACAGTCATTAGCTGCATCCTTGTGATCTGAATAATTATAATCAGGGTGAGAACAGGGAGAACACATCTGCAGAGTTTACTCCCTCCCAGTCACAGTGCCGCTGCACCACACCTCCCCCAGCACACGCTCCCATCCTGGACCACTGCAGCGTTTAAACTCACGAAACTACAGGGCTGGATACTTCATGGGGAAATTAGAAATGTGATCATAAACGCAGTTCTGCCTGCTGAACACAAAACCCCTTTAGACCTGTGTATTGTGTATATTTATTCTTAATATATTATAAATATATAATGTATGATTAAAATTATATCAAAAATATCTATTTTTGGCCTCCCGGGTGGTCCAGTGGTTACAACGTTCGACGTTCAACGTTCGATCCCACCGGCTGCGTCAGAGTCGGCTCTGGCTGGGAGTGCCACCGGGGGCGGTGTTTGGCTGTCTGCCCCAGGGAGGGGGGAGGGAAGCTGACAGGACGTTCGCTGTGCACAGGACTGGCTCTGTAGTACCGGAGTTACAGTTGACAGTCTGGTGAGTGCCGACTCGGAGGAGACGATACTTCGCCTTCGTCACTACCGGTCACAGGGCTACGGCAGCGAACTCACAATACGAGGGGGGGATTGACATGAAAAATACAGGGTGTAATTGGCTACTAAAATGGGATAAAATCAGAAACAAAATCTTTAAAAAGATATAAATATATCTTATATCTTTTTATCATTAAAATATTTTCGTGCTGGATTTTCTTCGACAACAAATCAATAAAATGAATACACCTCCTCTCCAAAATCGACCACATCTTTTTTAATCAGCCCAGCCAGTGCCATAGCTGCCTTGGTCAGATCAATAAATGCGATCCAATGTTTTTCAACGGCAAAACCTATTCTGTCATGCCTTTGATTTGATGTGAACCGTGCGACCGTTGTGCCACATTTTGACATCACCAAACCTTCGAACACAATGTACAGCGAGTGCAACACAAAGTCTTCACATGGTCGACGGCATACTTAATGACTGTGTTGCAGAAATCCATATCTGTACTCCTGAGCACATTAGTGGCGGTCCATGGCAGGTATCATACATTACACTTAAATGGCTCTGAAGTCGATAGGAGGAGGAGACTGGCTTTACAGAGCATTATGCAAAAAACTACACACACACAAGATGCCAAAATTATATTATTATGTAGAGGTATTTTTAATAAACACAAACAGCTATAATAATAATAATAATAATAATAATAATAATAATAAAGTGTATCCACATATAATATTATTATGTAGAGGTATTTTTAATAAACACAAACAGCCATAATAATAATAATAATAATAATAATAATAAAGTAAGTGTATCCACATATAATATTATTATGTAGAGGTATTTTTAATAAACACAAACAGCCATAATAATAATAAGAAGAAGAATGATAATGATAATGATAATGTATATAAAGTAAGTGTATCCACATGCATGTAATAAATGTTGTTCTTCACTTTGCTCATGAATTGATAAACTGTATATTTGAAGGCATCTTGATCACGTAATTTTAGGATGTCATCGGACTAAATCTCCTGTGGAAAAAAGGCTTACGCAAAGACCCACAGCCCCTTCCCACTCTGCTCAGGAGCGCCACAAATCTCCCTCGCTCTTTAAGGAGAGGCTTAAGACAAAGTCGTCTGGCCTCAATTTGTCAAACCGTGTGAAGTTTTCCCAGTCCTTTAATGAGCACGTCCACTGGTGTCCGCACCTTGCGGTAGAGCCCCACGTCGATGGCTTTTGTGTGCCATCCTCTGGGCTGAAATAGTCACTCCTTCATTTTGTACAAGCAGTATCCAGGTCCCGATGAGAACCAATGAGGAGGCAGAAGCATGTTTGATGGATTTATATGAACCAATCAGAGCATCAATGCTCTCCACACAGACACGCCTCTTCTCCGATCGGTGCTAGTTCTCTCCTGTAGCACTGCAGGGTGTGAAATGGTCGCTAGCTCAAGTGCATCGGAGGAGTGTGCACACTTCAGCTGCAGTGCTACGGGAGGGCAGGTTTTGGTCAAATTCGGTTTTCACACTGGCAACCTTTAGATTTAATTACATTACATTACATTACAGGCATTTGGCAGACCCTCTTATCCAGAGCGACGTACAACAAAGTGTTAACCGTAAAGAACAGTTTAGCTGAAAGCCACAAAGTACAGTTCCTGCAACAACCACATAGTTAAACTAGGACCCTGTAGGTAAATAAATAAGCCTTTAATAAACCTTAAACGAGTAAGTTACAGGGAAAAGAGTATTGTGACATTGGAATGAATCATATTATTTGTTAATGCACGGTGCTCAGTTTGATGGCTTGTGGGCTCGGTTAATGGGAGTAATTGAACAGGTGGGAGTTTATGCACGAATACGGCTACGGGCTCGGCACGTTCACCAAACAGGCTCGTAAAATAAACCGAAGGTCAAACCTGAGATGTTTTAAAGTCTCCAAGTGCATGACATATGCTCATGTGAAAGTGTATACTTTTAGAATTTTAAAACATGGTCGCGCAATGGCGGCCGGGCGCAAGAGCGCCCTGTTCTTGGAGATATGCGCTCTCGTTTGAACGAGGCTGTGCTTGCCTTTGCAACTCAAGACACGGTGTTTATCTAAGGGCACATGCATTGACAGCGAGTCAGCCAGACGACGCAGTGGCGCGGTCACGTGTGTCCTTATCAGCGCTCCTCACTCGGCACGCGAAGGTTCGCTCCCACGCTGCCGCATTCAGACCCAATTCCAATTAAAAATACACACTAATTAATCGCTATGGATATTAGCATCCACTCTGTCCAACGTTACTGCGGGTTTCATGTTTTACCGTGAGGAAACCGAGAGAGAATATTTTCCTATCAGGGGCTCTACCAACCCTGGTCATGGAGGGTATGTGCTGCTTTTCCTTTCACCTTGGTGGTGAGTTAGGGGCGGCGGATAGCGTAGCGGTCTAACGCACCGCACTTTGGCTGGTCCGGTGTGGTGTGCGCTGCCTGTCAGGGACGCGGTTCAAAACCTTGTCTCTACCAGACCGGCCCTGGTCGTCAGCTCCGATCGGGGGCGTTTGGCTGTCCGCCTCCGGGGAAGGGGGGAGGGTGAGCCGGCACAAGTCCGTCGAGAAGCAGGAAAAAGGCGTCCGTGGTAGAGTTCCGTCTCGGAAGAGGCAGATCTATCGGCCCGGAAAATAGTGTCTCACCCCGGAGGACGGGTGGCGGACTCGTGGGGGAGGGGAATTGAGATAAACGAAGGGCATAATTGGCAACCAAATGCAACAAAAAACTGGAAAAATTTGAAATAAATGTAAAAAACACTGAGTAACCAGCAGACCTGCACGGCTCTCCACAATATGAATTATGAAGGGTTGAAGAGCCCTGTTCTAAATGAAGCAGATTAAATATTAAACTTTGGCCACCCCCCCACCGAGTGATAAAGGCACTTGTTCTAAGTGCAGGTTGCCCACTGCAGCCTGGGTTTGAGCTGGGAGTCAGATTTTGGGGCAGCAATTGGCTGTCTGCCCCCAGGGAGAAGGGGGGGGGCAGCATGAGTTTGCCATGTGCAAGGGTGTGTGTCGGAGTTACAGTCGAATGGCTTGGCGAGTTCCGTCCGTCTTTGTCACTGGAGTTGCGACAGCAAACTCGCAGTATGGGGGTGTGGGGGGTAGTTGATCTAGAAGAGGGTATAATTGGCAGGGACTTGGCGGAGCGTGGAGGAGCTTGACTTTTAGCACCAGTCTACGCCATGCTATCATTGACGCTTTGTCATAACTTTGACGGAAGTGAAAGGCAACTTATTTTTATCACCTCATGAAAGTGTGTGGGAGGGGAGGGGGACAGCGGTGGGCCGATCTTTTCATCTTGTATTCAAACTCACTTAACTTGCACTTGAATGGGCTCCCGATGCAACAAAATAATGAAGGCCCAAACAAGGGGAAGCATCTAACTTTCAAAGACCATAAGGTTTTAAAGAAGTGTTCGAAGGAAGTCTGCGAGGAGATCGCAGGTGTACAGTAATTGGTGGCCTGGTTCAGCAGCGCTGCCGTCTCATTGGAAAGAGAATAAGTCAATGCGAGTGCGTTAGACCGCTGCGCTATCCGAGGCCCCTACAACCCCCTTTTGGGATAACATTGTACACATACATACACACATACACACATATATACATGCATACACACACACACACACACACACACACACACACACACACACACACACACACACAAACACACACACACATTAAATAACAGATTCAAAAGGAAATAACTAATAACTAATAACTAAATAACTAAATAACTAATATCTGGTTCTCTGTGGCTCAGTTGGTAGAGCACAGCGTTGGCAACGCTTAGGTTGTGGGTTCAATCCCCACTGGGGCCACATATACTGAAAAATGTATGCATTCACTACTGTAAGTCGCTTTGGATAAAAGCGTCTGCTAAATGGCGTATATTATTATTACATCTCCTCCTCCACTGCGATTAATGCAAGAAACTTAACTCAACTCTTCCCACCTGGCAGTATAAAGATCTTCATTCAAGAAAATCATTGGCAACATCACAGCATCAGCCATAGTGGTAGAGTGCCTTACTTACACACCGAAGTCCGTTACCCAAGGTTCGGGAGATCAAACATCCACGCGTGTAGCCCTGGGCGCTCAGACACGGCGCCCGCTCACTTCAGATTCATAGTGCGTCTGCTGACCTGTCCTCCGTGAGAAACATCACATTTATTGCCAGGGCAACTTCATAAAGAAAACAATACATTAAATATGACAGCCGCAGACCAGCATGAAGTGAAGTATGGCCGCAGACACGGCAGCATATACAACGGCTTCACAGGAAGACTTGAGAACAAACCTGAAAATCACATCAGTTGCGCAAGGAGAATACGTACGGACGTTTCACATCGATTCCCATCATTTCAATTCACGTCATCTAATGGTAGGATACAACCGTGTCCAATGATGAAGCAAGTTACCGCAAGCGGAGTAAAAGAACCACGACACATTTTAAGGCTACGGCTGATGATGCGTACCAACGGCACGATGCCCAATTTGGCGTAGCAGTCACTCCCACAACCGTCGAGCACCGCAGTGATTAAATGCTTCCCATCAGTTAAGCAGGGAAGGAAGTGTGACTCAGATGTCAGTAAACCCTGGTTTTCCTCTGGATTACTGAAATCCTCTACAAAGAAAAATAGATTACATAAAAGATTTCTATCGAGTCCAACTCAAGTCTAAACTGATATCCATTAAAAAATTAAAAAACAATTTTTCACGTCTACTTTGTGTAGTGAAAAAAGCTACGTTTCAGATCAATTCAAGGAGTCTGCTAACAGCATAAAATCGACCGCTGGATAAATCATTAAAAAAAGGCTTCTGAAACAATTCCGTCTCACTAACCCTTTTGATGTTGCAAATGGATTCAATGAATACTTTGTTAATGTGGGAACTCTAATATTTGAACACTTTGAGGAGGTTTTTTTTACGGTCTTAGTAATTCAGTGTTCTATTTAGGAATTGTTCTTTGACAGTGCCATTGGCAGCCAATCTTATCCGAGAAGGGCCTGGTGTGGGTGGAGGTTTTTGTTCTAGCCCAGCACTGCAACACCTGATTCAACTAATCAACTAATCGTGGTCTTCAATCAAGACCATAACGAGTTTAATCAGGTGGTTTTGTGCTGGGCTAGATACAAAAACCTGTACCCATACCAGCCATTTTCAGACAAGACTGGACACCCATGCCTTAGCAGTCAACATCTCCACCCCTTCATCATCTTCATAATCCTCTCCAGCACAGTCAGTGCCCAGCAGCTTTGCCATCTCTCTTTGTTTAGTAGGCATCGTAAAGGCCATTACCTGGTCCAAGGCCATTAAGTTCAAACTCAAAATAAGCTTGAATTTGAGTTTGAGCTTAATGGCCTTGGACCAGGCAATAGCCTTTACGATGCCTGCTAAACAACAAATGTCACGTACAAATGTCCTTCGTCACTAATGAAATGATTTCTCACCCTTACGTTTTTCCGGGTTTTTAAAACGTCTCCCAGCAACAGCATTGTACAGTGCCACCAGGGGCTCAAGGTCAAACCCTCAGCCTCACAAACTCAGACACTAACAAACAACTTAAAAAGGGAATATTTTAAGCGTTTTGGCTTTCTGTTGAAACAAAGACGCACTGTGTGTGTCCAGTTCTGGTTATGTCAAACGGGCGCAGTGACAGGAAGAGGGGGCTTGGTGTTACTCAGAAGACGGATGAGTCCTTTAATCACCCTGGGGCTGGGCGGGGAGCTGGAGACGAGCTGGGGACGAGGCGGACACCGCTGTGGTTTGCCTTCCATCTGCCACACACCACACACTTCAGGCACATTCGAAAAACAAACAACAAAAAACTGTACAAAACTCATTTCAATATGACATTTTTCCTCAAAGGCAAAAGGGTTTCAAAGCATCAGCCCAAGCAGAAGGAACGCACCATTTCGACTAAAAGGGCTGAAATGATAAATAAGGACGAGGAGGCAGCACAGCTCTGAAGTCTGCTGTTAAAAGTCACCTCGAGCAGGGGGGGGCGGCGGATAGTGTAGCGGTCTAACGCACCACACTTTGGCTGGTCCGGTGTGGTGTATGCTGCCTGTCAGGGACGTGGTTCGAAACCCGCGTCTGTACCAGGTTCAAAACCCGCGTCTCTACCAGACCGGCCCTGGTCGTCAGCCCCGATCGGAGGCGTAATTTGGCTGTCCGCCTCCGGGGAAGGGGGGAGGGTGAACCGGCACGAGTCCGTCGAGGAGCAGGAAAATGGCGTCCGTGGTAGAGTTCCGTCTCGGAAGAGGTGGATCTATCGGCCCGGAAAGAGTGTCTCGACCTGGAGGATGGGCGCCGGACTCGTGGGGGAGGGGGAATTGAGATAAACAGATGGTATAATTGGCAATCAAATTGGGAGAAAAACTGGAAAAATGTGAAATAAATGTATTAAAAAGGTCACCTCTGGAGCTCCAGGAACAGGTGGAAAGTTCCGGAAAGGACTTTGGTTGACGGACCAATTTGTAACCTTCGATCTTGAAAGAGTTAAGACTTGCAGCGTGCTTGCCATGTTGAAGCGCAACATGAAGTGATTTGAAATTAGACCAAAAATGTCATAAAGAATGAAACCCAATGCATAAACAATACTTTTTTCTTTTTTTTTGTAACGATGCACTTTTTATGTATGCAAACAGAATTTCTGTGAAGAGAGACAATAAAAATATCTAATCTAATCTACATTTACTTTTTAGGCATTTAGCAGACGCTCTTATCCAGAGCGATTTACACAGTTTACATTTCTTTACATACAATCCATTTATACAGCTGGATATTTTACTGAAGCAGTTCAGGTTAAGTACCTTGCTCAAGGGTACAGCAGCAGTGTCCCACCTGGGAATTGAACCAGCAACCTCTGAGTTACAAGCCCAGCTCCCTAACCATTACACAACACTGCCTGCCTAATGTAATCTAATCGAATCTAATCTAAAGATTCAATCAAGCATTGTACACTGTTAGCCTAACTCAGAGTTTATAGAAATTGAGCATTCAACAAATACACGTGAGAGCAGTTGCTCTACAGACATGATCGTTTCACCAACACTGAAGCGCCGCAAGATTTCCATACTGAAACCGTTCCCCGTGTCATATAGCTTTGCATAAATCAACAATTAGCCTAATCACTTCACATCCGCGCACACCGAGGCCAACCGCGGAATGAGACGCTTAAACCGTCTCGCGCGTGAATGGGGAGGAGGGAGGAAACGACCTACGGAAGGGAGAGGAAGAAGAGGAAGGGGAGAGAAAAAAACCCGTGGGATTATTTAAAGAGCTTAAAATACCCTTCTGTGATTTGCCGCAGCGGAAGGTACATTTCTGTGGATTAGGCGCGCAGCTCGAGACGAGATGGAACCGTGCGCTGGTTAATTTGGGCGCTTTAATGTGATCACACTTTTTCCCAGAACATCGTGTAAATACACGGGACAAGCTGAAGTCAGTAAGAGGAATTTCCGCCTCCCCTGCGATTGTCTGATTTCCACGGTTGCAAGCAGAGTACAGGAGTGAAGAAACACAGTGTTCATGCATGTTCATGCACATGGGGGGAATATTCCACTTGGTTCCTCTCAAGAAAAGAAGATTTAAAAAGATGGCGGCCTCATCATGGCGGGTGTGTGTGTTTGCGCCTGTGCAGGATAAAGCACCAACACAGTCAATGATTCAGCTTATTAACAATTCACACAGCCACTCCATTTCATACAAGAGAAAACATTCAAATCGATAAAATGCATCTTAAATCTTAACAGAATGCAAAACGTAAAACACAGAATGTTAAATGTTTCTTGAAAGAGAACATTTTTCCCCATTTTAAGAAACCGTCCACTTTAAACAAACTTCCACTTTCCTAAAACAAAATATAAAAACGTTATGTTTTGGGGTTTTTTTGTCATGTAAATATGTCTTATTAAAGTATTCCACACTGAATGAGCCCCCAAGATAAGACTGTAAGGAACATGTGCACTGAGCTCCCCCCTTTCACTGTACAGCGCCCTAAGACCATAAGATAAAAAACCCTATATAAATGCAATCCATTGTCATCATCATCATCATCATCATCATCATTATTATTATATAAAAACAGAATAATATTGGTAAGACGCACAATTGTGTGATCTTAAAATAAGGAATAAAGGTTTACAACTGAACAAGCCACTGAACAGAAGGAATCCATTTCCCCCTGAATGTGGGCAGGTGTGCCCTGTCAAGAGTTCAGCGGGTCACACGCCTCCCCAAGCTCCCTGACAGACTGCTCAACCCCTCCAGGCCCTGGCCACTCACAGCGTGGCTTACTAGACCCTGGCCACTCACAGCGTGGCTTACTAGACCCTGGCCACTCACAGGGTGGCTTATTAGACCCTGGCCACTCACAGCGTGGCTTATTAGACTCTGGCCACTCACAGCGTGGCCCTTGGCCACTCACAGGGTGGCTTATTAGACCCTGGCCACTCACAGGGGGCTTATTAGACCCTGGCCACTCACAGGGGGCTTATTAGGCCCTGGCCACTCACAGCGTGGCTCATTAGGCCCTGGCCACTCACAGCGTGGCTTATTAGACCCTGGCCACTCACAGCGTGGCATATTAGGGCCCTGGCCACTCACAGCATGCCTTACTAGACCCTGGCCACTCACAGCGTGGCTTATTAGACCCTGGCCACTCACAGGGTGGCTTATTAGACCCTGGCCACTCACAGCGTGGCTTATTAGACTCTGGCCACTCACAGCGTGGCTTATTAGACTCTGGCCACTCACAGCGTGGCTTATTAGACCTTGGCCACTCACAGGGTGGCTTATTAGACCCTGGCCACTCACAGGGGGGCTTATTAGACCCTGGCCACTCACAGGGGGGCTTATTAGACCCTGGCCACTCACAGGGGGGCTTATTAGGCCCTGGCCACTCACAGCGTGGCTTATTAGACCCTGGCCACTCACAGCGTGGCATATTAGGGCCCTGGCCACTCACAGCATGCCTTACTAGACCCTGGCCACTCACAGCGTGGCTTATTAGACCCTGGCCACTCACAGGGTGGCTTATTAGACCCTGGCCACTCACAGCGTGGCTTATTAGACTCTGGCCACTCACAGCGTGGCTTATTAGACCCTGGCCACTCACAGCGTGGCTTATTAGGCCCTGGCCACTCACAGGGTGGCTTATTAGGCCCTGGCCACTCACAGCGTGGCTCATTAGGCCCTGGCCACTCACAGGGTGGCTTATTAGACCCTGGCCACTCACAGCGTGGCTTATTAGGGCCCTGACACATTCCAGGCCTCCGGACCCAGAGGCATCGAGGTCAGGCCCTTTCCGGTCACCTCCCAGACAAGCATCCCCCTGTGGCGACAGCCGCCTCATCCCTTCTAATGCCTTCTGACTGCACACGGCCCCAGCTCTGAGCCAGACCGCCTCGCTCCCCACAACACAAACACACAACACTTGTCTCGTGTCATTAGGGAGGAGACTCGCAGCCAGTGAAATTCCAGCAGTAGTTCCCTTTTCATTCAAACTCTGTAAAGTCT
>JAINUG010000137.1:2800000-2817500 GCA_029706075.1 Aldrovandia affinis | reverse complement strand
GGTCCCACAGCCCCCTACCCCCCAGGAGGAAAAACACTTATGCCTCCAATTATCCATGGAAACAACCCCCTCCCTGCCCCCTGGCTCTCAGTGGACATGGCCCTTTGGAACGTTATGATCCCCTACGAAATATCCATTATTAATGCGCCAAGCGGAATCCTTCACCTCATTCACAAGGCTCACCGTTTTCTTATTTTTTTAGAATGCCAGGGGGCTTGTCCTGCCAATTCAGTTGGCTTTCAGTGCAGAGATGCACCCCCCGCCTTCCAGTCTGGTATCAAACCGTGAGAGTGTCGGCTAGCAGCCCCACAGGCCGGCGCATATCGAACCCGGGCCTCAGAGGAGACGGGCGCCCGCTAGCTGCTAGCTCCACCGACAGAGGACACTGCAGTAAGGAGACCACATTTGCTTCACAAATACAAATTTGGGTATTCCCAATTGGATGGGGTAAACAAAAATATGATACATTTATACAACAAACTATTGTACTTTGGTCATTTCAGGGTAACTTTGTTCCTTGCTTGCTTGAAAGGTTTAAAAAAAAAAACACAAAAAACAAAAATATGATCCATTTATACAACAAACTATTGTATTTCAACCAGCAACCCTTAGGTTTATGCCCAACTCCCCAATAACTACAATCCACTGACAAGTTAAGGAAGATAGACATTACTCCCTCACTTAGCATCACATTGTATTGAAAAACATACTAATTATATTGATATTCCCCTGCTGGTACAAACGTATTTTTTGCCACAGACCACAAATAAAAAGGTTCAGCTCGTCTTTAATCCTGAAGTAGAGTCAGTTAATGGCAAAGAATCATACGCTGCCTGACCTTCGGAAGTTAACTGTTCTCTCTTTACTGCTCTGCAGAGTCAAACACTGTCAGTTTTACACAGACACATACTCAAGAGTCCTGCGTCGGTTCTCCTCGGCTTTCAGGCTCTGTCGCGTGAAGGAACATCTGCAGCCCCTACGAGGCTTCTGTCCGCAGGTGTGACGGGAGAACGAGGTGTCGTGACATCAGAAACAATGGGTGGAGCCACCAGCGACTTCCCACTTTGAACCAATCACTGTCTTTTGTTGTGAAGAGCAACACTTTTTTTATTTATTATTATTATTTTTTATTTCAGATTTTTCCCCCGTTTTTCTCCCAATTTGGTAGCCAATTATACCCTCTATTTTTATTTTCAATTCCCCACCCCCACGAGTCCGCCGCCCGTCCTCCGGGAACCTGATTCGCATTCCTGGACCTATTTCCCGCTTCTTTCGAGACGGAGATCTTCCACGGACTCCATTAACCTTCTCCTCGACGGACTCGTGCCGGCTCTCTCTCCCCCTCCCCGGAGGCGGACAGCCAAATACCGCTCCGATCGGGCTGGACGACCAGGGCCGGTCTGGTAGAAACGCGGGTTTCGATCCGCGTCTCTGACGGGCAGCGCACACTACTCCAATCACACTGACCGCTGCACCATCCGCCAGGCCCCTGAGCAACACTTTTGATTGGTCCACACCCGTCATGTGATGGACAGTGTAGCTCCACCGATTGTTGGTGTCACGATGGCTGATTCTCCCATCGCTAGCGAGGAGCTCCAACCTGAAGTGTACCACAGCAGAGCTAGCATTGGAGCACCCTGAAGGCTTTGCATTATTGTTATGCAGATGATTGTAAACACCCTGCAGTCCTCTCCGGGGCAGAAATGATTAAGCCGTCGTGTTCAGGAGAGAGGATAACTCTCCATTCTGTGAGCTATTGACAGATGCATTCTGCAGCAGTAATTGGCATTCAATCATTGGATGCACCAACAAGGGTTTGTAACAGCTGGCATACAGATTTAAATTTATATATATATATATGTGTGTGTGTATATATATATATATAATTTTATTTTATTAAATCACAAAATGGGTGAGAGTAACAACAATAACAACGACCTGGGAGGCCAACTGTAACTCTGTAAGGACGGGGGAAATTATGCAAGGAGACATTTTTGTTTTTAATTAGGTGGGTCCGGTAACTGCACGAGGAGTGGAGGTAATAAGTTATGTCAGAGAGACAATTCAGCAATTTGTTGTTATCAGCGGGTTAGCAAAGCAGGAGTTTGAGTAACAAAGAGGGTAATTGTGGATGCTTAGACATCTATAAGTGGTGGCCTTAATTATTTCTATGGCTTCTTGGGGAGGCGGGAGACGGCCTGCTTTATGTTGTATGGTACAATGCAAAACACAAGAGAACAGAACTAGGTACAGACTTGCTCATGTTAACATACAATACATAGAGGCAACTGCCAAAATAAAGGAAACGGCAACATAAAGAGTCTTAATAGGGCGTTGGGCCACCACGGGCCACCAGAACAGCTTCAATGCGCCTTGGCACAGATTCTACAAGTGTCTGAACTCTACTGGAGGGATGCAACACCATTTTTCAGAATCTCCCATAAGTGTTCAAAAACAGGGCACCACCTCTCTCAGGTCCAGATACATGAGCAAAAGTACTAAATCTTGTAAATATCTTATGTTATTTTTTAAATATATATACATTTTATTTTTTTATTTATTTTTTATTTTCTTATTTTTTCTCTTTCTATTTTAAACTTTGATTCATGTTATATGTTTTGTATGTCTGCAACTAATTGTTTTTTTGCTGCCTGTCTTGGCCAGGACACACTTGAAAAATATATTTTTATATATAAATATATCTCAAAGTGGATTTTCTGGTTAAATAAAGGTTAAATAAAATAAATAATAAAAAAGTAAGAAATCCTGTACTGAAATACTGTGATTTACAGTTGCTTTGCTAGTGTTGAGAAACAATTATCAGCCAATCGCAACTACGATCAAAATTCATATGTGATTACGTATTTCTCCAGTTCATAAATAGATGGATGAACACAAACTGAAGGATGAGCGTTATCATTTTATCCAAAGAAGAAATGGAGACACGTTCTGTGTGGCTCAGTAGGTAGAGCATTGTGTTTTCAATGCTTAGGTTGTGGGTTTAATTCCCACTGGGACCACATACTGAAAAATGTGTGCATTCACTACTGTAAGTCGCTTTGGATAATAAGCGTCTGCTAAATGGCATATATTATATTATATTACGTAGAACATTTTGAAAACTGGGCGTGAAAACAGTGCATGTGGGAGGAATTTGAAACTGTTTATGTTAAACAGAATATTGTCACTCAGCACACACAGACCTCCATGAAACATACTCACAAGGGTATACAACGTGAACAAAATGGCCCAACAGCGAATGTATATTCAACACTTTCAGTCACAGGAAGAAAAAGTGATTTTTGTTTTTTCCAAAACAATCATTTATAAAACAAATTATACACAATGTTTGCTTTGTATTGTGGCTTAGATAATAATTTCACAGTTGGAATAACAATTTGTGGGAGCACGATTTTTGCTCTCCCACAAAATACATAATTTGCAAACTCGAATACATAAAAGTTTCATATCACAGAAAGCGGAAGCTTATGCAAATATACTGATGCAATTCATAGTCAAAATCCAGCAATTCGACTATTTAAAAAGGCAGTTGGAGGGGTGCCAGAAAGCAGCTCCGGCATAAAATAACCTCTGATTGTAACAAACAGTGACGTTATGTTCTGTGTTACGAGGTGGGGGGCCAAAAAAACGCAATGGCAAAACTTTGGAAGTTTCCATGAAACCTACGGCTTCCCTGCTGAAACAATACCCTCTCAAGTTGCACAATCAATCAAAACCGCGCACGGCGCGTAAAACCACAGATTGTTTGTGATAAATCTCAAGAAGGCGGCATTCTGAACGTGTGACGGCACGAGAATGGTGTTGAGACGGGTGAGAATCTCGTCTCCCGTGCCTGGCGATACTGGCAGCCCTGCGTCACCTCCTGCCCCCTACATTCGCGTTATCGACGAGCGCGCAAAGCAGAAGGCACAATTCGCCATGCTCACATGGCAGTAACTGTGTTTGCTCTGCTAGCTTAACTGGGCTGTATAAGGCACGAGGGGAGATTAGGAGATGAGCTTTTGAGTGCCGTTACGAGATAACGACACAATTCTCTTTAGATTGATGACAGATATTAGACAGTCGGAAGCCTTTGGATACTCGAGGAACGCACTACTCATAAGGTTATGATTATGAATGGGTCCGTGGCCTGACTGTGGCGCTTCACAAATATTTGTTGTTTGAAGCAACGCTACCCGGGGACAATTATAAATGAAGGAAGCTAGGCAGAGGCAGATTCGCCGAGGCAATGGCCGTTAAAAGCACCGTGTCAGAATGCTGAGCACCACTTATTCACAGATCATTTCATATTCCTTGGAGTCCCCCTTGTCACGGAAAATGGAATGTCTTCAAACATGAAATTCGTCCTTTCCTTTTTTTGTGTGTTTAAATATGCTTGCGTGCCTTTAAATGATATATTTATACCCTCACTTGTGTCACTGCAGGGTAGGAAACGTGCACTTACTATGAATTCATCTGATTTATTGCATTGGGCTGGGGGGGCGGGGGAGATGGATTCTGCTGGGGGCATTCCAAGCTTTACCCTGGAATTAAATTCAAGAGAGAGGGGAAAAAAGGACATCTAACTTGCTACGGGGGGAATAGAAATTCTTGCAGTTCACACACAAAGTCTTGCTCATCTCTGGAACTGGTTAGGAATTACACAACAGGAGTTCCCTCACTCCAGTCAAGGGTGCACTCACCCCCCCGTCCCCCCCCCAACCCAACCCCAGACTCTGTCCGATCTAAGGTGCAATCTTACATCAAGGTGTGAAGTCAAGTTCCAAAAATTCAAATATAATAATAATAATAATAATAACTCTTCTGGGTCACAAATTTTTTTTTTTAAATGCGGGGGCCTCCCACGTGGTCCAGTGGTTACAACGTCCGACGCTGGCCACGGCGACCGGGGTTCGATTCCACTGGCCGCGCCAGAGTCGGCTCTGTACACAGGAGTGGATCTGGAGTCTACGGCCTGGCGAGTGCCGTCTTGGAGGAGACGATACTTCGCCCTCCTTACTACAGGGCTACGGCAGCAAACTCACATTACGAGGGGGAGATTGACTTGAAAATAGCAGGTGTGATTGGCTACCAAATGTGGGATAAAATCAGAAACCACATTTATTTTAAAAAATGAATAAAAAAAAAAAAGTGATTGCAGCTGGATTTCATCTCCACCTCTGAGAGCACGCCTCCATTCTCTCATAGGTCTGTGTTCTCAGAGTTCGCACCCAACACGAGGTCTCTACAGGGCCCGGTCTGTGCCGGAGCCAGCCCAAGCTCCGATCCTGGCACGGCGCCACAGGGATTTTGGTCGTTCCAGGTCCTCTGAGCTCAACATCAACACCTCATGATGAACATGAAGAGTTTCATATTTACGCAGGCAATAAAACATCATTCTTACACTCGTTGCAGTATTTTGATTAGCATGTTGGTTATGGGCACAGAATTATGATATGCTGTCAGGATAGCCCTGTGCATTTTATGATCCTGTCCAGGCAAACAGCACATGGCCTGGCCCGACGTAAATTTCTGTCCTCTCTAAAAGACAAACTCACTGTCCAAATGCCCATGAACAAACATGGGCTTCCCTGTTTCAACCTCACTGATGGAACTCTTTTCCAGTCCATTTGTATAAACAAAATCACTATTTTAACGCATATTTTATGTAAGGTACACTTTGGACTTTTGGTTGTTAAGTTCTGTGTGTCTATGTTGGCTACCACAAAATCTTAAGGACTTTTATAATAATATTATTATTATTATTTCTCAATATATTACATATCTGTAAATACTGCCTCCAAAGACAGCGACCCAAATCGGTCCCTAAATTGGAACCAAAACCTCTGATGTAATCATTTGTATGGTGAAGGAATGTGTATTCAAAATGACTGATTCTGTGGATGAGCCCCACGGTCCGGTACCAAATCCATACCAGTGCCGACTGTGGCCAGCAGCCCTGCAGGGTGATGATTGGCGCTAGCGTCACCCAGGGAGGGAGGGATATGGTCAGCTGGTTTGTCCACATTTCATTGCTCACAAGCGACCCATGCTGGTCAATCGGGACACCCACGTTCGGCCTGTATAAAGCTGCACGTGAAGTGACTGCAGTGTGAAAAGAAGCGGCGGCTGACATCACGTGTTTCGGAGGAGAGCGTGTGCTTGTCTATGCTCTCCTGAATTGACAGCACGGGTTTCAGTGAGCGTGGCTCGCGAATCCGATCGGGCATTTCAAAATTGGGGTGAAAAAAGCAGGAAAAAGCATTAAAAAATGACTAATTCTGAGGCACACTGGAAGTCCGATTTGAGACGGAATGACCCGTAATCTCTTTTGATTGCAGTGTGAGGCCCATCTTATTATCGCTCCCTGTGGAGAGTGGAAACACTGAACGGCAGGAATAATGGCTGCTGCCAGCACATTAAAAATAATAGTAGTAATCAATAAAGACCTACTCAAGCCCAGTGTATGCAAGCTCGTACGGGGCTGGAATAAACTGCGACGAAGACGAGGCTTAAATAAACGACGACGAAGGGCTGGAATACTCCAAGTTCCAAAGTCTAGGATCAAAGAAGAATGACCAAAAAAGGCACTTCTTTTTTATAAAGCCTTCAGTCTCAAGATGGCCGACGCATTAAAGCACGTGCCTTCATCAGGGTGTGTGTCTCGGTTTCTGGTGTCTTTTTATTTTTGGTCATTCTTCTTGGAAACATTATAGACCCTTGATCCAAAGAGCACCCTGTTTTTTCTATTAATTTCTCTCAATTTAGTAGCCAATCACACCCTCTATTTTTCATGTCAATCCACCCCTCGTATTGTGAGTTCGCTGCCGTAGCCCTGTGACCAGTAGTGACAAAGGCGAAGTATCGTCTCCTCCGAGACGGCGCTCGCCAGGCTGTCGACCGTAACTCCGTTAGCCACTCCTGAGCCAACTTCCTGTCGTCTTCCCCCACCCTGGGGCGACAGCAAACTTCCTGGCCAGAGCCGGCTTTCCACCCCGTTGACAGTGGCTGACGAGGTTTTTACATTTTAAAAAGGCAAAGAGGCACTCTTATAGTCTTTCTCTTCCACAGTCTTGTGTTCGTTCTGTCTCAGGTCAAAGGTCACGGCAGAACCAGGGTCACCCAGGCCCTTGATTTCCAAGTTGAAATTGTGATTTAAATTCGTATGACTGCCAGGAAACTGATAACCAACAACACTACACTCCAGCATTGTTCACAAAACATTGTGAGCAGTGTTACACCATTTTTTTAATTGACCAAGTCATGCACATAATTAAGTTAATAAGCTAATTGGGTGCATTAGCACCAAGGATCAGTGCCTTTTCCATCATGGCAGTCTACCTTTCATCTATGGCAAGACCTCAATTACATTTCTGCAAATGTCTCCTTAATAAAGTGCAGGAAAACAACAATTTAGACTGCTAGACATCACAGGAAACATCGAGTCACTGCAACATTTCTCCTCAAACGCTGCTGTGTGAAAATACTCAATTTTAGAGCACTGAGTTATCCAAGTTAGAAGCGGATAACAATCTCTGCCAAAATATTGCTTTCATTTCCTCGATGTATAACCCAATCTACCCCAGATTGTTTCATATAAAAACTGGTAACATATCCAGCTTATCCAGCACAGAGGCCTACCCCCGATTTGAATTTCGCCGCTACTGTGCGGGCGTTTAGCAGCAGGTGGTGGGGGGGGGGATTCAGTGGGTTGTTGATCTCAGTTCACCCACACAAACAAACAAACAAACAAACATGCCCTCAGGCCCTTTGAGGTATCGCTCCTCCCCAGACCTGTGACTCCAGCGCTCCCGGTGTTGAGTTTCACACGGACTTGTGCCCCGCAGAGGGGTTAAGCTCTCCAGCGCCAACCAGGAAGGGAAACGTGAGAGCGAGAACAAGGTGCACCTCAGGTGGAAACCGCAGAGTCATTGTTCGTGGCATCCCCACCACCACGTCTCCTGACCCACCCGGGCCCTGGACTGGCACGCGGTCAGCACGGTGTGGGCACCAGGCCGAGGAGAACGACGGAGCCCCAGGGGAAATCGATACTCGGGGATCGCTGAACCAACAGCATGTTTTCAGCAGGGCTCAGCTGTTTTCCAGCTCTTTCCGAGGCTGGTTGTGGCGGCAGTGTAGTGTAATGGTTAGGGAGCTGGGCTTGTAACTCAGAGGTTGCTGGTTCGATTCCCAGGTGGGGACACTGCTGTTGTACCCTTGAGCTAAAGGTACTGAACCTGAATTACTTCAGTAAAATATCCAGCTGTATAAATGGATTGTATGTAAAGAAATGTAAACTGTGTAAGTTGTCGCTCTGGATAAGACCGTCTGCTAAATGCCTAAAATGTAAAATGGGCCTCCCGCATGGTCCAGTGGTTACAACGTCCAACGCTGGCCATGGAGACCGGGGTTCAATTCCCCGTCTCGCCAGAGTCGGCTCTGGCTGGTAGCGCCACCAGGGGTGGCGATTGGCTGTCTGCCCCAGGGAGGGGGAAGGGAAGCCGACGTGACGTTCGCTGCACATAAGAGTGGCCCTGTAGTACCGGGTTACGGTCGATGGCCTGGCGAGTGCCGTCTCGGAAGAGGCGTTACTTTGCCTTCGTCACTACCGGTCGCAGGACTACGGCAGCGAACTCACATTACTAGGGGGGGATTGACATAAAAATAGCAGGTCTAATTGGCTACCAAATTGGGAGAAAATCTGAAACAAAAATGTAAAATGTAAAATGGTTGGTAGCACAGGGAACGGGGAAAGTGGAAAGTGGATCAGAGCGGCTCTCTCCACTGCGCTCGCCCGCACAGCCTCACTCCCGGGCCTCAGTGGTTAGGTTGCTCCATAAGGTTGTGAGTTCCAGTCCCACAAACACCGTGAACTGAAAGGGTAATCCAGCAAAAACAAAACACAAAATACTGACGGATCACTTTTTAAAAAAAAGGCATTTAGAACGGGGCTGCTTGGTGACTCATCCAGTTTAAGGCACTGCTCCAGTGCGGGGGAAGGGGAAGGGAGGGGAAAAAGCATGAGGAGAAATATGCGACGGAAACGCCATACATACATCACAGACGGGGGGCGGGAAAAGAAAACCGCTGTGGTGAATGATACGCATGAAGCCTCTGACTGAAAGCAATGTACTTATCGCTCGTCATTAGAAATACATTTTTTTAAAACAACAGCGCCGAAGCTGATGAGCGCACAGCCCTCGTTCCATTAGTGCGCCAGCGGCAATCGCCATGACGCATGTTCCGAGCCCTCGCCGTCTGGGCAGACTTAAGAACATTTTCTTCAATCTACCTGCAGGAGACAAACAAACACATCAAGCGATATCAAATTAAAACACACGTCTGAGTAAATACTTGGCCGGTGACCTTTCCTTAAGCCTCTGCAGGCGAGCGAAATTCTTTCATTTGTATCTCTCTCAGCAGCGATTATATTTTATTACAGCTGCCAGGGAAACGAGCTGGCAGGAACTAATCTCCCGGAGAAAAGCATTTGAAACTTTGCGGTCTCCTACCATATAACGGAGGTTGTTTTTCCCTTTTGTTTTATTACCCTAAAAATTACAATTACAAAGCGTGGCGCGCAATTGCCAAAATGCTGGGTGCAGATGTTCATTTTAGGTCAAAACGCTTCCTTTTTGAAGTGCTGCTGTGCGACGGAATTTAAAATAGCCTTGAACTACAAACAGTGCACCCATGAAAATGTAAAAAACACACAAAAAAACATCCATCAACGGCTGTTTGACAGCGTATCCAAGGAGACAACATGATTAGCGCATAATCCCCCTCGACTCCCACAACATGGCACCTCCCACATCTTTTGAGATTGGAGAAAAAAAGGCAACGTTTTGGAAAAGAAGAGTGGCCTAACCAGAAATTCATTTCTTGGGGTGTTTAAAAATACAGAAGGTTGAGATGTTGTGGGCCTGTGTGTGTGTGTGTGTGTGACATCAACTAATTGTTGACCGCGGGGTGGTTTGCCACCAGCATCACAGATTAAGGGAAGCAGACTTACAGTTTGTAATTGTCATAAAACATTAAACATTTCAGCTGTAAACCCAACCCCCATCCCCAGCAGCTTGTTTAAACAGAAGGGAGATGTTGTGGGCCTGGGTTCGGTTCTGACATCACACCGCGGTGGGCCACCAGCCACAGAGGGCAAGGCCTTCAGTTAGAACAAGCAGCTTGTGTCAGGACTTCAGCAGCCATGGAGCTTAAAGAGCAAGGCCTTCAGTTAGAGAGAGAGAGAGAGAGAGAGAGAGAGAGAGAGAGAGAGAGAGAGAGAGAGAGAGAGAGAGAGAGAGAGAGAGCCCATGTGCAGTGCTGAGGTGAGGTCATAAAGAGAAGGAGAGAGAGGGAGAGGGGGTGAAGGAGAAAGAGAGAAAGAAACAGAGAGGACAGGGAAAGAAAGGGGGAGAGGGGAGGGAGAAAGAGAGAAAGCAAGAGAGAGAGGAGGGAGAGGGAAAGAGAGGAGGGAGAAGGAAAGAGAGGAGGGAGAGGGGGAGAGAGAGGGGAGGGAGAAAGAGAGAAAGGAGAGAGAGAGGGGGAGAGGGAAAGAGAGGGGGAGAGAGAGGGTGAGGGAGAAAGAGAGAAAGCAAGAGAGAGAGGAGGGAGAGGGAAAGAGGGGGAAAGAGAGGGGGAGAGAGGAGAAAGAGAGAAAGCAACAGAGAGGAGAGGGAAAGAGAGGGGGAGAGAGAGAGAAGAAAGTGAAAAGGAGATAGAGCCTGGAGCTTTGGAAATGGGAGACGGAGCACAAAAGGAGTGAGAAGGCGCCCATGGCGGCGTTTGGGAAGATTATTGGAAATGAAATGGAGAGATGAGGAGGCACAGCAGTGTGCCCCAGCAGGAGGAAACGCTGCGATACGGAGCAGCAAACTCAACACGAGGGAGACCAAAAAACCTTCCTCACTCTCCCTCTGAACACCGTTCCTGAGGAGGTGGCTCGAGCAGACTCTCAGCCCCACGGCATCAATTCAGACTCAATACAAACAATGAACCGCTCCTGAAAACGAAAACGGAAATCCTTACAGAATGCAACTTTGGCTTTTCTTCCCCCTCCCAAATTGGCAAGAGTGGAGCATTTTGCTTTCTCAAT
Organism: Aldrovandia affinis; assembly: GCA_029706075.1. NCBI lineage: Eukaryota > Metazoa > Chordata > Actinopteri > Notacanthiformes > Halosauridae > Aldrovandia > Aldrovandia affinis. The sequence goes on along the minus strand of JAINUG010000137.1, from coordinate 2,806,408 downwards.
GTGGGTGTCAGACCAAACCTGCTGACCACCAAAACAGGAGGGGATAGGGGTTGTTCTCTATAAGGGGGAGACAAGGGGGCTTGTCGCCTCTTTTGCCAAAAGAACATTACATTTCCATTTTAAGCATTTAGCAGACACTCTTATCCAGAGCGACTTACAAGATGTGCATTAATACATGGTAAGAACAATCATAGTTCGCGCATGAGATCAGTGCAGTAATACAGCAATAGACATCATTGTAGGCAGCTGCACACCATACCTGTAACACTGGGAAGGAGACATGACTGGTTGTGTGATTAGCGATGAGAGAGCGAGAGTCGCGGGCGGGATGCACCGGAGGCCGTCGGGCAGCGTCGCTCCCCTTATCTCCGGAGTGACATCACGGACACGCTCGCGAGTAGCAGGCAGCGGTGGCGGAGAGGCTCGGGAGGGAGGGAGAGTGAGCCGGGCCTTCGCCCGTAGGCGCGGCGGTGAGAGAGGTGTCAGTCGAAAGCGTGTGTTCCTCGGCAATAAATCAGCCACACGCGCCGGCCGGCCTGGGCTCTCCGGCTCCCTCCCTCAAACGACCCGGCGACAGCCGCAGAGGAAGAGGCCCTCGCTGCTCCTGTGACCGCTGGCTTTCACTCTCCCCCTCCACCTCCCCCTCGCTTCCATCACCTGCGCTTCACAGGTTCATACAGTATAGTATACAGTATATGCCATTTAGCAGATGCTTTTATCCAAAGGCTGGCAGTGTAGTGTAATGGTTAGGAAGCTGGGTTTGTAACTCAGAGGTTGCAGGTTCAATTCCCAGGTGGGGGCACTGCTGTTGTACCCTTGAGCTAAAGGTACTTAACCTGAATTGCTTCAGTAAAATATCCAGCTGTATAAATGGATTGTGTGTAAACAAATGTAAACTGTGTAAGTCGCTCTGGATAAGAGCGTCTGCTAAATGCTTAAAATGTAAATGTAAAAAATGTAAAGTGACTTACAGTAGTGAATGCATACATTTTTCAGTATATGTGGCCACAATGGGAATCGGACCCACAACCTAAGCGTTGCCAAAGCCATGCTCTACCTACTGAGCCACACAGAACCACTAAACAATAATAAGCATAGCTCTTGCAAACTTTGTGTAGAGCTGGCCATCGCGGGACCCGAGTCGCCCCGTCACAGTTTAACAGCACTGTGCCACGTTCACCGACACACAGGGGTTTACCATGCCGCCATTTTCAGGAGCTCAGCTTCATCACCGTTTATAAGGGGGTTGAGGGAATTTCCGTTTTCCTTTTTATTTTTTTCTTCGTTTTTCCCCCAGATTGGCTCCACGTGTTTTGATTCCCTCTGGGAAATGTGTCCACTGTGAAATGCTGCGTGACAACCTATTTGTAAATGGCGCTATATAAAAACTCAAATGGGGGGGTGCGGGTATTTTTAGTAACCCCTGCGGATATTCTGACTCCTTCACTTTCAAGAGGCTCAAAAGGAGGATTTGGCAGACAAAGGTAGCGAAAGCTTTCACCGAACTCCCACTCGCGCACGCACGTTTAGACTAACCTCCTGCTTCAGGGGGGAGGGGGAGGGGAAGGGAGGGGGTTAAAAATGGCAACTCAAAGAGACGGTGCACTAAAGACCTTGCTTTGAGAACGGCGCTGAATTCACTCACATTCGATGCACAGGCCAGATCCGGCACTGCTTTCACGGGGTGGAATCAGTACCGATTCAATCCCCGTCATTAATTCAATCCATGTCATTAACGGGTTATCAATGGCACTGATGTCAAAATGTTCAGGCGGCACCTCAGCGACACTCCCATTGAATCTGAAAACATTTCTAACCCTGAATGCCTCACAGGGAGAATCCCCCCCTTCTCATGGACTGGAGATGTGATTAGCTTGTGATCAAATGCTTTGCCTCAGAAGAGAGATGGGACAGTTCTGGGGAGACATGTTAGGGGGCTGTGGATGGAGAGAGCCACAGATTCTATATTAGCTCTATATACATTTACATTACAGGCATTTAGCAGACGCTCTTATCCAGAGCGACTTGCACAGTTTACATTTCTTTACATACAATCCATTTATACAGCTGGATTTTTTTTTTTTTTACTGAAGCAATTCAGGGTTAAGTACCTTTTGCTCAAGGGTACAATGGCAGTGTCCCACCTGGGAATCGAACCAGCAACCTCTCAGTCACAAGTCCAGTTCCATAACCATTACACTACACTGCCAATCCAATATACATCCCAATAACCCCTCTCCCCTTCTGCATGACAGGTTTTGTGGCAGAAACTTCGGTAATGACTGTGATTATGTCATGACTGATGTCATGTCACCATGACGATTTGTTCAATGGCTCTAGTGATGATCTCCAGCCCAGCGAACGCACACCCGTAAGTCACTCTGGATAAAAGCATCTGCCAAATAACTAAATTATAAATGGTAAAATTGTACTCAGCTCCATATCCCTGACATTAAGAGCTCCGTCTCCCTGCCGTTGTGTCTCAGCCTCTACTACATGAAACATTCAAATCACTGAAAAAAATATTTCGTGTCATCCTCTGCATGATTATGAAGGGGCATGGCCGAGGACAATACTGTGGCAATGGAAATTCTGCACTGGAACATGTTGGAATTCACATGAGAGTTTACACTCCATCTGGCCCCCCTTTTGGTGTGTCTTCCCCCCCTGATGTGTCTAAAGACAATGGTGCCATTTGGTGTCCTCCCCCCCACTTCAGTTCCTCTCTCCTTCCCCAGGTGTGATCTCCTGTCTTTGAAACCTCATCTTGTTTGAGTGTGAGATGTGATTGGCATCAGAAGGAAGGGTGTGGGAAATACATTACAAAGTATAAAGCATCAGCATTCTGTTTACATCTTTGGTTATTTGTCAATCTGTACTTGGAGGGACAAACCCAGTACGTTCTCGACTCTATTAAAAATATACATTTTGAAACACGGAAACAAAGACTTCAGCCTGCATTAATTTTTCTACTAACAAAGGTACGAAGGAACAACTTTAACTCTTTTTAAAGGAAATTCCACATCAGAACACAGCACCAAAACACCCCGGTTACCAACCGGAACCCTCCTGTAGTCAAGAAGCGGTAGTAGGGCGGCATGTAGTGTAATGGTTAGGGAACTGGGCTTGTAACTCAGAGGTTGCTGGTTCAATTCCCAGGTGGGACACATCTGCTGTTGTACCCTTGAGCTAAAGGTACTTAACCTGGATTGCTTCAGTAAAATATCCAGCTGTATAAATGGATTGTATGTTAAGAAATGTAAACTGTGTAAGTCACTCTGGATAAGAGCGTCTGCCAAATGCCTAAAATGTAAACGTAGATTAGATTAGATATTTGTATCGTCTCTCTTCACAGAAATTCTGTTTGCATACATAAAAAGTGCATCGTTACAAAAAATAAAAAAAATGTATTGTTTATGCATTGGGTTTAATTCTTTGACATTTTTGGTCTAATTTCAAATCACTTCATGTTTCGCTTCAACATGGCAAGCACGCTGCAAGTCTTAACTTTTTAAAGATCAAATTTTACAAATTGGTCCGTCAACCAAAGTCCTTTCCGGAACTTTCCACCTGTTCCTGGAGCTCCAGATGTGCCTTTTTTAACCCTTAGAGATCTATTTTGTCTCGTTGTCGAGGACAAAAGACGGGTCGTCAATTTTGTCGTCAGCAGCACTCTCGATGTCAGACTCCTTACCAATAATTTCTTCAAGTTCGTCATCCTCGACGAACAAAGAAATGTAAACTGTGTAAGTCGCTCTGGATAAGAGCGTCTGCTAAATGCCTAAATGTAAATGTAAATGTAAGCAGAGAGGACGGACGGACGGACGGAAGGACGGAAGGCGGGAGCCGAGTATGTGGTGAGTGTAAAAATGTGTGACAGGGCCTCTTGCGTGGTCCAGGACCGTGGACCGGGGTTCGATCCCACCGGCCGCGCCAGAGTCGGCTCTGGCCGGGAGTGCCACCAGGGGGGCGGCGATTGGCTGTCCGCCCCAGGGAGGGAGGAGGGAAGCTGACAGGACGTTCGCTGCGCACAGGAGTGGCTCTGTAGTACCGGAGTTACGGTTGACAGCCTGGCAAGTGCCGTCTCGGAGGAAACGATGCTTCGCCTTCGTCGCTACCGGTCACAGGGCTACGGCAGCGAACACATAATACGAGGGGGGGATTGACTTTAAAATAGCGGGTGTAATTGGCTACCAAACTGGGAGAAAATGGGATCAAATCTGAAACAAAATGTAAAAAAAATATATATATTTTTTTTTTTTCTAATCTGTGACAGAGCCGTCGCTATGACTCCGCCGCATGGCCCATTAGTTTGACGTGAGCTGTGAATCAGGGCCGTCCCTCACGCAAGCTCCAGATTGCGTGCGGCGGCTTTCAGGCAGAGCCAGAGGCAAGCCGCAGCGATCAGCCCTCAGTGGCACTCCACATGCTGGCGTCTGCACCGGACCGCGACAATCCAACTGACACCGAGCCCCACACATTCATCCCCACCGCCAACACGAGCACAGAGCAGTGCCGTGGCATAGCACGGGTGTTTCGGTTCAAGCCCCAACGGCGAGCGGGACGGACCGCTCTCCTGGCCGGCGGCGTTTCACTTGATCTACAACACAGCTGTACAAACAAGCCACGGCGTGAAACGAACGGCGTACAGTAAACCACCACAGATGTGCAAACAGGGAAAAACAACCAAGTCAGCCTGACATGAAGGACATCACTTCAGATTCTCGCAAACAAATTCCGAGCGTCAAACTCTGGGAAGTTGTTTTTTGGAGCCAGAGTGAAGCGGGCTGGAATGCCAGGTTGTGCCCTTGGGCAAGGCACTGAACACAAATTGCTTACGTACTGTAGGTGTCCAGCAGCATTAATGGATGTTATTTAAAACGTAAGCCACCTTGCACATAAATAACGCCATGCAGTGCAAGAGATGCCTCTCCCCTCAGCAGTGTTGCCTTGGCAGACACTCATTGAAGAGGGATTGAGCGGAGGCCACCAAGGTGGCCTTCTTTGGGAGCCAAAAACCAGAAGAGTGTGCTCTCGCTAATTGCAGCACAACATCAGTCACAGCGGACAAAAACAAGAGGCGCTCAAATCGGACACGTGCCCTGCACATTCTAGCCCAAAACATTGGTCCTCATCAATAAGACTACAGCCGGTTCAGTATACGAAACTTCATTTGGTGTTGCGTGTGTGTGTATATGTACACAAATGTCATATATTATTTGTATATTATTTGTATATTGTTTGTATTTTATGAGCAGCCTGGTCAGGCTCATAGTACTGTAAGGTTATGAGCAGCCTGGTCAGGCTCATAGTACTGTAAGGTTATGAGCAGCCTGGTCAGGCTCATAGTACTGTAAGGTTATGAGCAGCTTGGTCAGGCTCATAGTACTGTCATAGGTTATGAGCAGCCTGGTCAGGCTCATAGTACTGTAAGGTTATGAGCAGCCTGGTCAGACTCAGGCTCATTGTACTGTAAGGTTATGAGCAGCCTGGTCAGACTCATAGTACTGTAAGGTTATGAGCAGCCTGGTCAGACTCATAGTACTGTAAGGTTATGAGCAGTCTGGTCAGACTCATAGTACTGTAAGGTTAGGAGCAGCCTGGTCAGACTCATAGTACTGTAAGGTTATGAGCAGCTTGGTCAGGCTCAAAGTACTGTAAGGTTATGAGCAGCCTGGTCAGGCTCATAGTATTGTAAGATTATGAGCAGCCTGGTCAGGCTCATAGTACTGTACGGTTATGAGCAGCCTGGTCAGGCTCATAGTACCGTAAGGTTATGAGCAGCCTGGTCAGACTCATAGTACTGTAAGGTTATGAGCAGCCTGGTCAGACTCATAGTACTAAGGTTATGAGCAGCCTGGTCAGGCTCATAGTACTGTAAGGTTATGAGCAGCCTGGTCAGGCTCATTGTACACTATCAATCAATCTCAATCTTTATTTTTGTATAGCGCCATTTATTTACAAACAGGTTGTCACACAGCGCTTCACAATTGGCATTTTCCAGAGGGAATCAAAAAAACAGAAAACCATTGGAGCCAATGTGGGAGACTGGAAAATTATTCCCTGACCCCTTAAAAGGCGGTCGAGATGAACAGTGGGATACAGAGAAAAACAAAACAAATAGCCCTTGAGGCTCATGAGGCTTAACAGACCACCGGAAGGGCATTCTAAGTGTAGGGGTGGGGTGGACCTCATCCCTCCAGATACCAGGGCAGGGCGGGGGATGGAACCAGCAGCTAGGGTCTGGGCCAGCGGCATCCGGCTAACACATGGCAGGGGTGGGGGGTTGACTCTGGGGCAGGTACCACGAAGCCGGGGAGAAAAGAGCTTTATCACAGCTTTATACTAAATGTATAAAGCTGTGAGGTGAGGCAACATACTAACCTCAGGCATCCTTAACAGGATCCC
>JAINUG010000137.1:2777500-2795000 GCA_029706075.1 Aldrovandia affinis | reverse complement strand
CAGGCTGGGGAAAAAGTCATGAACAGGTTGACAGTGAGGTTTCCCCCAAAAAATATCATTGATGTCGCAGAATTTTTCCAAGCCATATTTATTTACTCCTCAGGTTAAGTGTGCCAAGGAAGGATCGGAGACTGAGAATAAACAACAGCAGATTTACAACATGGATGGCGTTTCCGCATGTTCCGCACTGATCTCTTGTGCGAACTATGATTGTTCTTTCCATGTATTTATGCAATCTTGTATCATAAGAGCGGAAAAAAATTGAAGAACATCGATTAGCGGACAGACCCGATATCCCCAATCCCCGATTAGTGTCCAGTCTCAGCTCCCCAAGACCTAATCGCACCTTGATCTGGGATTTCAGCGGTTTGGCATTGATTGAATAACTCAATAATCTACTCCTGCAGTTTGTCACCAAGAGCACGATCAACCTCAGGTTACTATTCTCTCAGATTACTTCCTGACTGTTGCTCGGGGAAACAGTGGAGAGGGTCACATGACCTGCCTTGACAGATGCAGGTGATGAGGTGTCCCACAAGAATAACCAAGACTTAATATGCAGGCTGATGTGTCAGACCCAAATAAGCACGTGTACAGCATGGATTTCTAGATTGTGACCACAGGCATGCCATCTTGGTGTAAACTGGCACTTAATAGCTCTCACTGAGACAAATTCACTCTGTGCTTTTTTCTACCCCCCTGTGCCAAGCTTGTAGCGGTTGCAGGGTCATTGACGAATATTAAATCATAATCACAGCTGTGAAGACATGTAGTGGCACCCCTTACTCCACAGATACAGCTCTGGACTACAACTCCCAAGAGCACCCCCTGCAACCTGCAGATACCCCATGATGCACCTGGCTACAGAAGCTTTCACTTTAGGGGTTTCATTGCAAGATGACACATCCTTTTCTTGCCATTGATAATGTACAAATGAGTCTCAGCACTTAGAAGCACTGCGTTTCTCCAGTCAAGTCAACGCTGTGCAATCTGGGCAGCATCAGTATGATAGTCTCTCCTCTGCACCACAGCTCATTGTGAACAGAGAGGTCATTTCACCACTTGAACTGCACACGGTCAGAACACATTCTGTACCTGCTTGATGCGCTTCTTCATCAGATAGCACTGGGACCCTGTTGCCACATCTGTAGTCATTATAGATCACCGCCTTGCTGCAACACACCATGTCCAAGAGAATACGAGAAAATAAGGAGTTTTTTTCCCCCTAAATTGGCTTCAAATGATAGGAATTTTGAAAATAGCGCATTCTTAACCACTGTGCGCTCCCAGGAAGTGGGCTTTAATCAATAACGATGAATCAATATCAAACGTAGCAATCTCTGAGGCTTATTTAAAGGCAGCATGTCCTGCTAGATCAAAGCCGTCCAATACATTTTCCCTGTGCTTTCATAAAAATGGTTTTATATTTATGATATCTGGTTGTCCGATCCAATATCCATTGATTCAATTGCCTCCCATAATTAATCACAGAAGAAGAAGGAAAAAATGCAGTTATAAAATGACTCTTTTCTCCGTGGACTGACTGAGCACAAGCCTCTCATTCTTAGTCATTATTCTCCTGTCTATCACGCTGGATGCAGGCTTATCAAGTCATTAATCTCTCGCCCTTGATCATAAATCAAGTTCACGCGTAACAGCCCACTCCAATGGGCAGAGCGCAGATATCTACATGACCGCATGGCAGAGGTCTAACCCTGTTTGTTTACTACTCGTCCATCTGCTTGGAAGATATCCCAGTTTTGCATAAGTGGATTAATTACAAAATAGTGTTACTCTGGGTCAGATCAGATGTACACACTTCTGTCTTCGGGTCTACAATTCACTTGAAATTGTCAGCAAAGATTCCTCAACCATTCATATGATCAAAAGCCTATCTTAGGCTCTGCAGTCCATGTGCTGTTTGAGTTATTGGTGTCACTATCAATGGGAGCTCTCATTGACTGTGCGGCACTGTAGTGTAATGGTCAGGGAGCTGGGCTTGTAACACTAAGGTTCCAGGTTCGATTCCCAGGTGGGGACACTGTCGTTGTACCCTTGAGCAAGGTACTTAACCTGAATTGCTTCAGTAAAATATCCAGCTGTATAAATGGATTGTATGTAAAGAAATGTGAAACTGTGTAAGTCACTCTGGATAAGAGCGTCTGCTAAATGCCTCAAATGTAAATGTACTGTCATCTTTTGAGATCCTAAAGCTCAAGATTAGTTCATGTGAATGATTGAGGAATATTTGCCAACAATTTTCAGTGAATCTGAGACCAAAGGTCATTGGATGGTTGACGACGGAATGACGCTGACGCTGTCACAAGGACCACACACAGTGTTAGGATGTGAACCTGTAACCTTGAAGGAAGCAAGCCCGTATCAATGTCACTGCCTCCCATTGGTGGCCACTTTTACCAATCAGTGTTATAATTCTGTGAATTCTGGTCCATGGTGTATGAAGATTATGTAGGTTTACTGGCGATACGGATACCCAGACGGTATTCAAACATCACCGTAAGATTATGCATGAATAATCTGCAGTGTGACCTCCACAGGAGGGCAGAAAGTAATAACTATTGAGCCCTCGGTGCATACCGTTCCCCATTACTGCAAAAGTTCAGACAGCAGAAAGCTCAAAGTGGGGGAGGTTAGCCAGTCCAATGACAGCTCCCGTTGTTTTTAATGTGCTCAATAACAAACCCATTTGAAATGCACCTAAAAACAAAAATTTCCATGCCAAGGAGAGAGCGGGACAAAAACAATCAAGTGCTATCACGCTGAGGTAGCGGTCAATCATTCACATTTTCCTGCATGTTTAAAATACGCAAATCATTTTTCCCCCTCTGGAGAAGCAGGCCAAATACCAAGTTCATGCATCATCCGTGGGGACTGAGGCACATTTTTACTTGCTGCACACAGAGTTGACATCCCAACCAGTTTGGGAGAAAGGACAAAAGGCGAATTATTTCACATTCCAAGAGCAACCTTTTAAAAAAAAATAAACACCTTGAACATATAATGTTTTTTATGCATTAGTGCCGTTGTTGAAGAGGCCTATATACAGCGAGTAGAACATTTGAACAATTCCCCAGTGGCATGATTGCTCCTTTCTTCTCCTATCAAACATCAGGTGAGGTCATAAGGATTATCAGTTTGTCTCCAGATTCCTGTCGAAAGGATATTACAGCAGTGTGTATGGGAAGGGCTGGGGTGTACAGGCTTTTGCTGTAACCCAGCACTAAGACACCAGATTCAACTAATCAAGGAGACCAACTTAACTGGAGACCATTATAAGTGGTAGGAATAAGGCTGTTTTAATGCTGGGCTAGAACGAATGGCTGCACCCACACCGGTCCTCCTCGAATAAGATTAGTGACCGCCTATATAGTGCAACGCAAGATAAGCTCAATGCACATCCTTCAAGATGCAGTGAACAGCGTTTTTTCGATCATGCCCGTGTTAGGAGAAAATGGCCTTTAATTTGAGAGCTGCAATATACCGCCACGGTGCAAAAGGGGCAGTGATGGTGGGGAGGGTCCGTCTTCCCAGCATGCACCACTCACAAACCTACCCAAGCGCCTGTTGTGTGTCATACGGAGGGGCATGTTTCCGAAGACATCTCAGATTGACTCAATTTCAGCTCAAGTTAATGGGGACCTTTGAAAGGCCTGATACTGGGCTAGCATCTACAGCCTGGGGAAATGTGCTTCAAATGGGAGAACATGGAGCGAAAAATGAAAATTGTGTTGACGCAGAAAATGCAATTTCCTTTTTTTCCAGTTAAAAAAACTAATAATGTAAAAAAAAGTTTTTTTACATTTAAAAAGCCCTGCAAAACAAAAAACAATTCACCTTTGCCTTTTATGTTTTTCATTCATTATTGAATGTATGCCTGATTACACATTCTGCATGAATTGTTTCTTTAATTTTCAATCACCTCTAGTTACCATAACCTTTAGGCTATAATAATCTGTGGTGAGAATACACCGTACTATTGTGGTTTTGGACACGTAAACAGAACCTCTTCATAGAATGAGTTTTAAAAGAGCATGCATGCATGGCCTACCTATCCGGATGCTTGCTGCTGCCAACCCTTTAATAATAATAATATAATATATGCCATTTAGCAGACGCTTTTCCAAAGCAACATACAGTAGTGAATGCATACATTTTTCAGTATATGTGGCTGCAGTGGGAATTGAACCCACAACCTAAGCATTGCCAACCCCATGCTCTACCTACTGAGCCACACGGAACCACCTACAGAGCCGCACCAACTTTAAGAGTTGCGTAATCATCGTTTATGATGACAATCAGTGACAACGCCATTTTGACTACACAAACCAACACATCGAAGATAGCTTGATTGCTTGATTGGCAGGCTGTTGCAACAGACGTACAGGAATTCTGTCAGAACCCGAAGCAGTCTAAAGGGTTTCCATGAATGAACTCAGCCAAGTAGGCTGTGGGAGAGTTGGGAGGCTAAACCCAGTGCACCTGCAATTCGGCGAATTTCACACAAGCGTCGTGCCACAGGTGTCCCCATAAATGGCAAGTTTGAGTGAACGTCCCAAATGGCCAGAACGAATCGGAAATGGCCGAAGCGAATCAGAAGTGTTAGCTTGAGAAATTGGCAGCGGTAGAATGCCGCGGGACACAAAAACCGGAGGGAAACACAACAGAAAGAGTGGCCGACTCCCAAACGTCATTCAAAACCGTATCCAACGGCAACGATTGCCATTTCAGAGCCATTACAATGGAGAACGGAAATGGTTTTTCACTATGGGATAGTGTTACAAATAATACTGAATAGTTCGCCAATTTCTGCACTTCTTGGAAATGAAGAGGCAGCACTCTCACACCATAGTGGATTGACAAGACGAAGGCCCTGGTTCACAATCTCACTGTCAGAATACACATAAAATATCTGGTCGAGAATTTGCAAGCTTTCTCTAGCCGTTTGTTCTGTTCAAAACACTACTTTTTGGGGAGCGCTGCCTCTTCCCTAATTCTCTCATTTGCAAGAAGTGGGGAAAACAGTGATTTACTTTGTTTTCTGGTGCCCGGCACCCCACTTGGGAGTTGATTTATTTTTCAATACTGTATAGTTCCCAGAGACAAACCATTTTGCACTGCCTGAGAGAAATAATTAGAAGACGGATAATCGTGTTTACTACAAAGACAACTTCTTGGCAGCGAGGATCAGCTGCGTGGTTCCTTTATTTAAGCTGATTGGGAGGGATACTGAATGGAACTACCGTCGTTACATTGTAAGCTGTAAAACGGTAAACTTTCTCTCACCCCCCCCATACATATTAGTGTGTGTGTGTGGGGGGGGGGGAGGGTATATACATAGGGGAGTATATACATGCTCAAACCCCAGCCAAGACCACAGATACCGCAGACTACAGCGCAGTGCAGTGTCACGGTCTCCTGGCCCACAGCTCACAGCTACATTCTGAAACCAATACACAGTGGGCAACCGAAAGACCAAAAAGCTTTCATCGGCAGACTATTCTGAGTCAACAATGGTGAAGGAAGTACTTTCACTTTTTTTTCACCTTCAATAGAACAGAAGTGCACACTTGGATTGCTTTAAACCAACGGGCGGAGGGGGGGGGGGGGCCAGGGGGTGGGGGGCTCAACCTGTGGATTAAAATGTATTCAGGTCTAAGGTGCACCTTGACAGCAACAATTAAAGATGTTTAATGTTAAATGAGCGAAGGTGGTGAAACTTCACTGGAGCACTTGTGTGCTTCCGATAGCTGCATCCCGAAACGATCCCTGCATTTCTTCTTCTTTTTTTTTTTTTTTTTGCCTGTGCGCATCCACTTCCTGGATCGCTCTGAAATGATTCAATGGCACATTACCGCGCTGCAGTGCTGCGGATCTGAAGTGCTGACCTCACCACCCTCTCCTGAAGAAACGAGCAGGAGGCCCCCACGAGGGGCTGTGCCAAAGCACCGCGAATTCCCCGGAGCAAACCTGCCCCCCCCCCCCCCCCCCCTCCTCCATCGCACTCCTCCATTAACATGACTAAGGGTATGCAGACGCATCAACCCAATCAGGGCATATGTTATACATACATTAAACTAAATTAAAATATTATTTACATTCACTAAATTGTGAGACATTTTTTTAACATACGTTACCTATTAAAATGAATAAAAATAGGTCTGTGGGTGGCGTAGCGGTAACCGAAGAGGCACAACTGATTCAAATGGGGGGGGCTAAAGAAAATAATAAAACATTAAGTATTTAAAAGGTGCATGCTGGAGAGACTGCTGCTGCTGCTGCTTTATAGTGTGACGTTTACTTTGAGTGCACCACCGATGCGTCTCTTCTGGACCGCAGTAACTCAGAGATAATTCTGAATCCCATTTATTTGTTGTTTGGCCCAAAAACACAGGAGACGTGCATTCTGAATTGTATTCACTGTATGCAGCATGACAAAATGTCCCATGGCACATGCCCCTTTGTGTCACGTTAAAGATCTGATTTATGAGGCCAGCTACTGTCGAACACTCTTAACCAGGGCTGGACACTGGGCACACAGACTACTGACAGCAGCAGATACAGGTATGAAGGTTAAGCTTGGTGCCAGTAGCCATGGTGATCGTAAGACAGAGTGAGTGGAGGCTACAAATGAAGGATCTCCTCACGTCAATGAAACCAAAAGCAAAGTATGAAACGTCCAATGCTGCAGGCCACTCGATTTGACTATCACACGAACGCCGATGGTCATTCAGACCAGTGCACGATTGCATGACATATTCATGCATAATCTTTATCTTCACTCTCGTGTGCGTTCGCCAGAAGTAGTATTTCCTTCATTCACGCTTGGCAATGCTGGTATCTGTGCTTTGTAAACTATTGCACAAGCTCAAGCACTTCAGGGCTACTAATGATTAAGCCTTCCACAGTCGTAACTTTGCTATTTATTAAACAAGATGCTAACGGGCCGTTTACGGGCTGCTCGTTCACATGCGTGTGTTCAGACATTTTGCGCTGATGCCCTGATCTTCGTGTTCCGCTGTGTGGGCTGATTTGGGGGCACGGATCACTAGATTGAGGTGTCTACAGAAGATTTGTGGACCAGCGCAGCGCCGGCTCCAGTGTCCGCGAACACATGAGCAGTCTGTTTCCACCAAGGCTATACAGAAGAGCTGGAAAGTGTGCCGTTTTGTTTCTTTTCCCTGGCAGCCTTTGAAGTAAGATATCACGTGTTGAGAAGATTGTGAAAATTGATTTATCGACTATTGTGTGTTCATCATACTTCGGAATGCAGAATATGCAGAATCATATATTCGCCAGGCGAGTCTGTGTGGATAAGGGCATAGCCATACAGTAGCAAACTACCTAATGCATACAAGTAGCCTTGTGCACATCCCTAAATAAATGCGGAATTGTCACATTTTTTCACGAGAACCATCTCGGTTTCTATACGATAGCTATACCTGACATGTTGACAGTGCCGGCTGTGTTTTTTCCCCATAATTTGCAAAGTCAATTAAGTGTGACAGGTCTTAAAACGAAGCGCAGTCGATGGTAGCGTGTTCTCCTTTGTGGACAGTGCGGGCGGAATTCCAGAATGTTAAATGATGATAATAGCTAAGAATCCATGCCCCACAGCTAAAATGTACACTTCCTGTTGAAAAGCGAACAATTCAATAAACTGTATGATATAATACAAGCGGCGGGAATCATAGGTAGGCTACTTATTGAGAACTGCAGGGTTACCGATTCGCATGTGTCGCTTTTGGTGTACAATCTAACGCCGACAAAAAAACATTTTTCACAAATCAAATCCAAAGCTATATCGTGCGGTCAAAGCCCAACCTTAAAACCCCATGTCTTTAGGGAAAACCAATCGACTGTCTGGGAACACGGCACACAAACACAAGAAATTGCAACAAGCTAGAGCGTCACGGTCCGTAAATTATGTGCCAAAACCCTGGCAACTTTCTCATGTCAGCAACACATGGAATCAAACGCGAGTTAGCCGGCCGCGTTTAACATTTAAAGGCAGGCGTTCCCTACTTGTCGTGGTGAACGTGTTTCAGAAAGGCGAAGGAACCGCGAACAAGTGCACGGAGACACTTCTTGTGAACAGACACACTTCTCGAGACAGGCCCTGTAACACAACACTGCACCGCGCGCGAAGAGAGGGCTCTCGTTGCCCACTGGCCCAACACACACACACACACAAAAAAGTTGCGATTAAATGGAAGTGAATGAAACCGACAGTGTTTCCGCCGCTACGGCACAACTGTGACACGGCTCGCCGCGGAAGCGAATTGCGCGAGATAGCCAGCGTTCAAGCTCGCAACTTTCTCCGCCGCGCCACTGACCGAGCGAAGATCGCTCGTGCTTCTTGTACACTCACCCAGCTGATATATACAAGTGCAGCAAGCGACCGACCACTTTTATATGTTTGAATTAATAAATAAAAAACCAATGCGTTTTCCTACCTCCTTCCTGGTCAGCCTGAAGGCAGGCAGGAATGTTTTTTTTCCAGCCCGGCATTTCCCTTGCAATGTGAGCATTCAGAACGCTTCAAAGATCAATCTCTGGCGCATTTCAATCTGTGCACAGGTTTCTCTCGTACGTACCCCCCCTGTCTCTCTCTCCCCTTTCTCTCTGCCCGGCGTAATTCAATGCCGTGTCTCCCCACAGCCTCGTTTTGGAGTAAGGGAGGGAGAGACCAGAAACCAGAGGAGAGCGCCGAGCGTAACCAGTGAGTTCCCAGCTCAGGTCGCGTCAGGAATATCCACACAGTAATAACGAAAGGACTTGGGAACAAACCTATCGTGTTGGGTTTTAAAATATATATAAAAAATTAAGTTAACCGTGTTGGTATGCCTTTTTTTTCCTCCCTATAAACCTTTTCACGTGACGGGTTAGGATCGCAGTGCTAATCCACCGTTTGAGGGGAATGGTCGGGTCCACGCGATAAGGCAGCCCCGAGCCGTTTCATTCATTCATTCATTCATTCATACGGATAGGAGGCATGTCGGCCGATCAGCAACACATTAAGGTTACTATTAGTTTCAAGTAAATGTTACAGAATTAAGAGGGAGCATACCACTGATATGCAGCCTAGAAGATTTATGGAACTAGGATAAAAAACAACAACAATGGCATGTATAGCCAACCATCCGAGTTTAAAATCACACAACGAAGACACTTGAATGAAAGGTAAATCAGTATTTAATAGAAAGGGGCCACTAATTGTGTTATTTAGATGCGCCGTTGCTATTCCGCACATGCGTGGAGCGAGTATGTTGCATGCCCATCTGAAGAGAGAGCACGGAAGCGTGACCATTATAATTGAAGCTGCACGAATGTCGCCGTGGACTAAAGAGCATGCTCTACTATTATTGAAATTTGTGTTCTAAATCACTGAACAATAATACTACTAATAAAAAGAGATTACATTCAGTTGTGCAATTCACATAGTTCTGATAGTAGGCCTTATTACCAATAAACGTAGTTAGTTTTATTTGCCAGTTTAAAAAAAGATCTACACAATGTGAACACATACCCTTGATACATGACATCACGTTAATGCACACAGCAAAATTGCCGAGGATAACACAAAAAAGTTGGCAAAAAGCCAACTTATTTCCACTGTGGTCCTCAAGACCATAAAAAGGGAAATAATTAAGCACTAGACTCCCCAGTAAAGGGAATTTCAATTTATGTTTAAAGTTGGCTAAGTTGGCTACTCGGGGTTTTCTAGAGAAGTTTAATATGAGTGTGCATGAATCTATTCTGTTGCAGACAGGGGGGTTGGGAAAATGTTACACTTGGACTTTTAAAAGCTTATTTCCTTCCATTTCTACATTTAATTTTGACATTTAATTGTTTTTCAATATTAACAATACCCACCTGCCTTAGTTGTTACATCCGCAACATAATATTACAAAATAAGTTATCTTCCAACGCCACTTAAAATGATTAAGACTGAAAATAAAATCTGTGATATGCAAAAAAACAAAAAAAACAATGGCGTGTCTGCATTTTTAGTAAGAGTAGCATGAGGGTCTATGGACAAGAGTATTAGGGGTGACGTGCCCTCCTTCCCTTGTTTAGAAAAATCCCGACAAATTCATCATGGTAACCCAAATCATTGGGGGTTGCAGCGGCATAACAACAGGGGCCCACGGTGTCCCACTCCACAGAAGCCACATTGTTCAGTTCAGAATAACATAATACTGAAAAAATCAGTCATGCTCAGAGATAGTCCTTGGATGGCCTGTTGCAGCGCTGAAATTTTAATATCTCATCTCAGTATCAGTGGGAGGCAAAGCGTCTGTCTCGGCTGTGTTGTGCGTCCCCCTCAATAGTGTTTCAGCTCAGTGATACACACACATACACACACACACACACACACACAAATTAATTATTTTTAGCTGCATAGAAGTTAGATAACGTACCCTTTGAAGTATGCTGATATTGTTTTGCATAGAGGGAGACACACCCCCTGCTGGTTTACATCAACCTTTTACTGATGGAGTTGGGTTAACATTCGCCTACAGCAGGGGTCCTCAAATCTGGCCCACGAATCCAAATCCGGTCCTGGTTTTCCTTTCTCTCAGGTAGTTTGTTGAACAATCAGTGCAAGTGATTGGCCAGAGTGTCCTCACACCTGACTCCCAGGTAAAGGGAGGGTGGAAAAGCAGCAGTGCTTAGCCCACGAGGACCGTGATTTGAGGAACCCTGGCCTACAGTGAAGTCACTTTGTTTGTAGGCTTCCAAGCCCAAAGGATGGAAGCCTATTGTTCTTGCTTGCCCACTTTTTTTTCAGTTTCTTTCCCAGCTTGGACTTCTTTTCTTTTTAAATTTATTTCAGATTTTTCCCCCGTTTTTCTCCCAATTTAGTAGCCAATTATACCCTCTATTTTATTTTCAATTCCCCACCCTCACGAGTCCGCCGCCCGTCCTCCGGGAACGAGATTCGTATTCCTGGACCTATTTCCCCGCCTTCTTTCGAGACGGAGATCTTCCACGGATTAACCTTCTCCTCGGCGGACTCGTGCCGGCTCTCCCTCCCCCCTCCCCCGGAGACGGACAGCCAAATGCCGCCTCCGATCGGGCTGACGACCAGGGCCGGTCTGGTAGAAACGCGGGTTTCGATCCGCGTCTCTGACGGGCAGCGCACACCGCTCCAAAGCGCGGTGCACTAGACCGCTGGGCCATCCGCCAGCCCAGCTTGGACTTCTATATCGCCACATTGCTCGATCGGAACGAAACCCGGCACGTATCTCTAGTGTGGTCTGAACATGAAATGTTTTGGAAACGTGTCCAAAAGCCACTCCCACTATGCCCAAAACCCACTTTTTTGCACCATTTTCGGTGAAACAAGCCTTGTTATAGTAATGTTATAATTGTGTTGCCATTAGTCCTTAGCAAGTGTAGTATCGAAATTGCGAAGGAATAAGTGATCACACATTTGCTTTGGCGGCCAAGCCCCCTAATGTTTGTGCACCACCCAAAAGATAGGTGTTTCACAAATCTCGCTTTGATGCGCAAGCCTACTACAGCACAAATCACAGGGTTTTGATATCTTGCACGCTTATAATAGACATGGACCCATATAAATTGTGTCTTCAACCATCTCCATTGCACACTCCATCTTATTTGCCATTTTGCTTACAACATTTGTTTTTTTGTTTCTGATTTTATCCTGTTTTTCTCCCAATTTGGTAGCCAATTACACCTGCCATTTTTCAAGTCAATCCCCCTCTCGTAATGTGAGTTCACTGCCGTAGCCCTGTGACCGGTAGTGACGAGGGCGAAGCATCGTCTTCTCCGAGATGGCATCCGCCATGCTGTCGACCGTAACTCCGGTACTACAGAGCCACTCCTGTGCGCAGCGAATGCCCTGTCGGCTTCCCTCCCCCCCTCCCTGGGGCAGACAGCCAATTGCTGCCCCCTGGTGGCACTCCCGGCCAGAGCCGATGCTGGCGCGGCCAGTGGGATCGAACCCCAGTCGCCGTGGCCAGTGTCAGATGTTGAAACCACTGGACCATGTGGGAGGCCCCACTATCAACTACCCACTCTCCACTACCCACTCCCCACTACCAACAACCCAATATCCACTACCCACTTCCAACTACCCAATACCCAATATCCACTCCCCACTACCAACTCCCCACCCCCACCATTGCCTCACAGCCAGGGCACCATCTCCACACCCACCCCTCACTGGCAAACAGACACCCTACCTTGGCCAACCATGCTTCAGTTCATCAGCTAATTTCAATAAGGCTGCCATGGCCCACGCCTTCCTCAACACCACCCCGGCCCCCCACACTCCCACCGTCTGAGTGCCTTCCGCCCGCTCCAGCAGAAGCCCAGAGGTGCAGCCAGCATGGTGTGGACTGGGCAGACGTAGCAGGAGAGTCAAACTCAGCTTTCAGACAGCTCTGATTGGCCTCCCTGGCTTTGATCTTATTCAAGGAGCGTGTTTCTGAGTGGCTGAGTGAGGCCTTGTTGCGTTTTTCCTTTCTGCTCTCTTGAGGGAAAGAGGAAACGGCACATGCCACATCTCATTGGCATATACCCTAGAGTACTCAAAGAACTTAGATTATTATATAAACCATTGACAGATACTTTTTATGTAATCCCTAAACACTGGAGAAATGCCAAATGACTGGAAGCAAGGTAGTGTAATTCCAATATATAAGAAGGGGGGCCGTACTGACCCAGGGAACTATAGGGCTGTCAGTTTAACATGCATCGCATGTAAAATACTGGAATGTAATATTAGGGACAAATTGGAATTATTCCTGAAAAAGAATAATATTTTATGGGATAACCAACATGGATTTTTAAGGGGGAGATCATGCCTAACAAACTTCCTGGACTTCTTTGAGATAGCTACAAAGTGCTTTGACTTGAACCAGGTTAATGATATTATATATTTGGACTTTCAAAAAGCATTTGACAAAGTATCACACAAGAGGCTCATTGTCAAAATTAATTCCATAGGAATTACAGGAGTTGTTTCAGAGTGGGTTCATAATTGGCGGCAAGGTCGAACACAAAGAATAACAGATGATACTAACCTTGGGGGTTCAGCAAACAGCGTGGAATCGACTAAGGTAATCCAAGATGATTTCAACAAAATCCAGAAATGGGCAGAAACATGGCAGATGACATGAGTATATAAAAACTAGAATGTTTTCAATATGAAAAATAATTAGGAATTGTAGTTGATCAAAGTCTATCCACATCTAAGCAGTGTGCTATAGCAGTGAAAAAGGCTAACAGGATGCTGGGATATATAGCAAAAGGTATTGAGCATAAATCAAAGGAGGTGATATTGATGTTATATAATGCCTTTGTCAGACCTCACTTAGAATACTGTGTGCAGTTCTAGGCACCACATTACAAGATATAGAAGCACAAAGTACAAAGAAGGGCAACTAAATTGGTACCTGGTATGAAAGGTAAAAGTTATGAGGAAAGACTTAAGACACTTAATCTATTCAAGTTTGGCAAACGGAGACTAAGGACTTTTTAAGGAGACTTTTAAGACTTTTAAATTCATAAAAAGGATTAACAACGTGAACAACCAAAGATTTTTTAAGATACGTTTAGTTAGCAGGACAAGAGGGCACAGGTGGAAATGAGTTAAAGGCTAATTCTGCATGGATATCAGGAAGTCTGTTTTTTTACACAGAAAGTTGTCAATGCCTAGAACAGTTTGCCAGGTCAGGTAGTTGAGGCAGAAACACCTGAGGTGTTCAAGTTCAGGCTTGATGCAGTGCTGGATATTTTTTAGACTGGGAAATGACAAGCCTAGAGGGGCCGAATAACCTTTTCTCGTCATTATGTATTCTTATGCTATGTTCTCATGAGAAGCAGGTAGGCGGGGCTCATTTTAGCTGCAATGAACTACCATGCATTTGCACTGATTGGATTTTTTATGGGTTTTAATTTTCGTTTGTTTGTTTCTGTGACTTCATTCTCATATTTCTCTCTCTTACCAACACAAAGCTGATGGGTCTGCCCTGCTGTCTCTCTCAGTCTGCTCTTGTACTTGAGATAAACCTCCTTCAGTTCATGGCAGTGTGGAAATTAGGGCCTTTCTCAGTTGTAATCCTTGAACTGTAAAAAGCCAATGGCCCCATATTTATTTATCAAGCCGTATTTATTTATCACACTCAGAGTAGGAGAGCTGATCTAGGATCAGATTCCCTCTCTCCATATCCTAAACTAATCTATTATTATTAGGCAGGCAGTGTGGCATAATGGTTAGGGAACTGGACTTGTAGCGTTAAGGTTGCAGGTTCAATCGTACCTTTGTACCCTTGAGCAAGGTACTTAACCTGAATTGCTTCAGTTAATATCCAGCTGTATAAATGGATTGTAAAGAAATGTAAACTGTAAGTTGCTCTGGATAAGAGCGTCTGCTAAATGCCTGTAATGTAATGTATTACGAGCTAAAAAGGCAAAACTGATCCTGGATCAGCACTCCTACAATATTGGCCAATAACTCCAGGCAGCTGACTGACCTCTGAGGCGGAAGCATAAACGCACATGATGATCTCATTAGCAACATAGTAACTGCATTGGGGGCTTAAGTGGTCGTGCCTTAGTTAACATGCTACAATAATACCCACATGTACAAAACAATATTGATTTAAATCTTTTCCAGTGCTCCGGCGGTGTGGCAAATCGCCCACCAGCATTAGAACTGCGCTGCCTTCCCCGTAATTGCATGTTGTCTCCAGTCGTCACACCTTCATGAATAACATGTCTCCATTTCCCCTACATTATTAAACATTCCCCTACATTAAAGTATTATTCCGTTCATTAATGGCTTCTGTTGTTCGTCACAAAATCTATACTGTGTGAGCTAAACTCCTTGAATGCTAACCGTGTGCTTGTTTTAATGTGTATTCTCTTGATTAAGTCAAATGCACAGTAATGCAGACATTTTTTTAATACTGGAGGATATGGCTGGCAGTGTAGTGTAATGGTTAGGGGAGCTGGGCTTGTAACTCAGAGGTTGCAGGTTCAATTCCCAGTTGGGGGTACTGCTGTTGTACCCTTGAGCAAGGTACTTAACCTGAATTGCTTCAGTAAAACATCCAGCTGTATAAATGGACTGTATGTAAAGAAAATGTAAACTGTGTAAGTTGCTCTGGATAAGACCGTCTGCTAAAAATGTAAAATGTGAATGACAACCGGATATGTATTTTTCAAGGCTGATGCCGATGCAGATACGTTAGAGAGCACAAAGGGCGATGTGCCGATATCTGCCGATTTACCTTCTCTTCTTTTGCCTGGATATACTTCAGTGGAGTGCTCCTACACTCGGTTGGCAAGATAGCTAGTTCATGTTAGCTAGCTAGCTGCCATTCTACAGACAACGTTGATGCAATCAACTTTGCAAGTAGTGAATGGGAGTCATCTTATTTTGCGCAATATTTAGCGCTCCAAATCAGAAAATGCTCTTTTAATTCAACTAAATACAGTAAGGGGGTTGCATTTACCTCAATGTGTCAGGGCTTTCGAGTCTGTCTGATATAGCTACATAGCAAACTTGCTCATTGAACATTGCGTGGATAAGTGACATTGGGTAGCTAGCTAGCTAAAATTAGTCACGACTGTTTGCAGGTAATTCCTTACTAGAGTGCCAATAATCTCTTGTCTTGATTATTGTAATAATGATCACAACTAGACGAGTTTAACATTTTCTGTAATATTCATATTAAATGGCAGTGGAAATGTATTTAGATGTGTAAGTGGAGTTAACCTCCTGCTTCCATGCCACGGTTGACACAACTTCCGGAGCGTTGGTTCTGTAACGCTCCCATGGTAACGCGATCCAAGTAGTCGCGAGAAGAAGCAAAATAAGTATGCTGATATTAAGGGAGCCTACTAATACAATAATAATTATCATTTGTAATATATATATACAGTCAAGCCGGAAAGTCTGCACACCCCTTTCACCCTTTCCACATTGTAGAAACATCTCAAGCAGTATCAGTGGAAACAAAATTCACCTCAGCTCACTTTTGGGTGTCATATCAAAGGGTGTGCACACTTATATTTTACATTTACATTTTTAATAAATTAGCACAAATGTCTAAAAACCTGTTTTCACTTTGTCATTATGGGCTATTTTGTGTAGAATTTTGAGACAAAAAATGAACTTAATCTATTGTAGAATAAATCTGTAACGCAATGAAACGTGGAGAGGGTGAAAGGGGTGTGCAGACTTTCCGGCTTGACTGTATATCGGCCGCATCCTTACCTGTGGATGCAGATGAGATATAAAATGCAAATATTGTCCCATCGGATTGATCGATCAGCCTCGGGCTACTACACAGGTGACCCCATGCATTGATTAAGCAGCATTCCCGCATGCACTGGGTCATGTATATGAGCTCTGGCTAGGGCTGGTTGTCTATAATTATGGCTAGCATGTCTGCAAGAGTAGATCTTAGCAGATTTTAAAGAGTGATGGTGATTGTTGGGTTGCGTTTGGTTGGAGCTTCAGTGACCAAGACAAGCAGTGTGAAACATCAGAAGGTGGGATATTTTTTCTGGGATAATCTGGGAAAATTCCAGAGACAGCTTATTCCACTTCCATGAGCTGATTGACTTTATCATGTAAGAATGGTGTCATATTCCTCCTGCGAAATTCCATGGTGTATTCAGGCCGTACTGGCAGCTTGTTGGCCCAACAACCTCTTAAGTGACTTTACATTGGGGCTTCCATTTTCTGTGCACTACCTTTAATTATGTATTCCTCTAAGACTGCGTTTGTTTTCTTAACAATGTTTTAAACGTTTTTAACAATGAGAAAATGGCAGGGGGGGATGAGTGAGACACGGGAAAGTCCTCATCATCTGTAAGATGATGTTGGTGTCTTGATTTATCATTTTAGTTGGGAAATATGTTTAATTGGATGGTTTTTCTTCCCCCTCATATATAGTTCCCCCTTGTCTACCGATGCTTACATTATGTATTTTGGATCGCCCCTGTTGATTTTATACAAAGAAAGATTGCAAATGTAAATTAATTAAAAAAAAAAATACTTTCAATTTAGAAATATTTGTAGACTTTTGATTTATGTAAATGTCACGTGAAATGCAAGTCTGCCTGGACAAGGTTGTCTGCTAAGCGACACAACAACAAACAGAGCATGTTCGAGCCACGATTCCCCCACACACACACACACACACACAAACACACACCGTAACGCTTTTACACACGTTTTGCCACTGTTGCCTTGGCGATAACACGACGCGGTAAAGTTCTCGAGGTGTGGGGACCGTGCCACGCCGCGTGAGCGGTGCCAAGAGCCGGCCGGAGCCAGGGAGCGCCTGGAGAGACCGCGTTATTAGAGTCACATTGATCCGGCGACCTCATCAGGCTGTTCCGCTGAGCCGTGCCAGGGGAGTCTGCGTCTATAAAATGAGTGAGTAATTGGAGAGAGACACTTGACTGCCTGCTGTCCTGCGTCAGGTAGAAT
>JAINUG010000137.1:2762500-2772500 GCA_029706075.1 Aldrovandia affinis | reverse complement strand
ACCCCTCTGCCCCTCTAAAATCATGGGAGAGAATCAATAAACAAGTGGCACCCTCACACAGGAAAGAAACGAATGCTCTCCTTTGACAGAGCAGTTCGGAATGAATCATAGTTGGGGAAGGGGCCACACCGCAACACAATTGTCGAAGGCCATAACCACTGTTCACAAGCTTTTGTGTCGCCATTTGCTAAAGTGCAGTGTGGGTCAGGAACAAGGGGGAAATGATCTTGGCTCCGAGTTAGTCGATAACGTAATTAAATCGATTTCCTTCCAAAAAGCCCTTTGTGTTGCCATCGGAAATCCACCCCTTGGCAATTTTATTTATTTATTTATTAATTTACTACATTTTCTTTGTCAAGATAATGGAAGCTCATTTTCAAACGTTTAATTTCGTTTTAAGGGGCGAAAATCACAACGGAGCAAAATCAAAGCCGACATCAATGCAGAAAGGATTTTTGACGAACATTAACTGAGCCATGGTGGGAGGAGACATCAAAGGACTAGGCCTCCGGGGAGTTGTCTGGGAAACCATTTATGTCATATTTCAACTGTTATCTACACTGCCGAGTGACAAAGAGCAGTGTCCTGTAAAACTGCAGAATTCGTCCTGTATTAAAAACCAAGACATTATTTTGACCCATTTCACAAATGAAAGATAATGGTAAACCGATACAGTCAAGACGATATGTTCTCCTACCTCGGGTGTTTTATATGTTCACTTATGTCCGGCGCAACCTCCTGCTTGGGGTTAGTGAATGGCTCTCCAGTTAGGCTGCCGATGTATGACTCACGGCACACAGTATGTCCTGGTGTAGCAATCAGCACAGGGAGATGAGGTGTAAGCTGATGAGATGCAGACAAAGAGAAGATCTTTAATTCCCTAATTCTAATTCCCTTCTTATTCTGCTGAACGCAGGGACTTCTGGCCATTTCTCTTTGCAATTGTTTCTGGCCAGGAGGGGACATGCTCAAAACTGTAATTGATTTTCAAAGAGTGACAACATCTCCCTCTTGTATTACCTGCAGAGTACCCATTCGTATACAGAGTGAGATAGGAGAGGAGAGGAGAGGAGAGGAGACAGCAGAGGATTTGATTTGCAGACAAAATGAAAGAGATGTTTTTCTTTTGCTTCATATTATGGGGAAATATATCAGTGTTCTGGGTGATGTCAGTCACATTATTTCGATACCTCCAGTAGTTCAGGGTACACAAGGTACTCATTCATGGTTGATTACCTTGGTATTGCGAATAACTATTTGCATAATGTCACTGTATTAGAGTCACTTTGTTAGATAGCAGGAAAAGCTTAGTTTTTTTGCATATATGCCCATTTGGGGACATATAGCCAGTCTGGTCTTTGTCTGGGTGGTCCATTTAAGACATTTCTTGTATCATCAATATAAAAATACCAACTGTTTGTCCAATATGCCAGTTTCTGCTACTTCTCTATTTGGCCATTTCCTGTCATTCAAAAACATGAATCCCTCACTACATGTTACATGGCACAATGATAGTTTATTGTTTTTTGCAATTTTATCTCCAGAATTATATCGATCGGGGGGGGCTGGCAGTGGGAAACCTGCACTCTGGGCAAGTGCCTTTACCCTCATGCTCTGCTAGTTTAAGACTGATTTTGTAGTTCAGATGAAGTTAAATTCATATTTAAACTTATTGAGTTAAAATAGGAATATGGTGATTTTTACAATTGTTGTTGTTATTCTTCTGCTTCTTCTTCTTATTATTACGGAGCATAGACCATATGCCTCTATGAATGTATGTCATGTGTTGCACAGACCTAGGTTTCATAGTGCCAGGTGTATCAATGAGGAAGAACAATGCATTATAAATAAAAGCAACAAAAGAGAGATGATGATAGGGCATATAACTGATATAGAGGTGGTTCTGTGTGGCTCAGTAGGTAGAGTGTGGTTCTGTGTGGCTCAGTAGGTAGAGCGTGGTTCTGTGTGGCTCAGTAGGTAGAGCGTGGTTCTGTGTGGCTCAGTAGGTAGAGCGTGGTTCTCTGTGGCTCAGTAGGTAGAGCGTGGTTCTGTGTGGCTCAGTAGGTAGAGCGTGGTTCTCTGTGGCTCAGTAGGTAGAGCGTGGCATTGGCAACACTTAGGTTGTGGGCTCAATTCCCACTGGTATCACATATACTGAAAAATGTATGAATTCACTACTGTAAGTCGCTTTGGATAAAATTGTCTGCTAAATGGCAGATAATATATTATTATAGAGCAATAAACCTGTAGGATGAAAGCTTGGCTGACTGAGTGAAAAGAAAGAACGGCTAATTGCATGCGTGTGACACTGTGCCCTCCCAAATCGACAGAGGTTGTTGACGTTATGGAACCGGCAGTTACAACTACTCTTTACAAATTCAGGAAGGAAAATCTGAAATGAAAAAGTTATTTAAAAAAAAGTATATATACATATATATGTCTATATATATATACAGTACCAGTCAAAAGTTTGAGTACACCTGCTCGAAACTAGGCTTATCTCATAATTGACAATGTTTTACACCATATAAGTTTCTGTAAATACTTGAAAATTACAAAAAAACACATGTAACAATAAACAAAAGGAACATCACATCAATGTTCAAGAAAATTTAATTGAAAACTGAATCTTGGATTCCTCAAAATAGTCACCCTTTGCCATGATAACAGCCTGACAAACGGGCCATTCGGTTAATACGTTTCAGCAGGAAATCACCCGACATGTCTTCCCAGCTCTCCTGCAGCAATTCCCAGAGACACTTGTGGGTTGCTTTGCTTTGCCTCTTCTGTCCAGTTTGTCCCATACAAGTTGTATGGGATTGAGGTCTGTACACTGGGCAGGCCAGGTCATTAGTTTGAGTTGTCCTTCATGTTCCTCCTTCACCAGATAGTTCTTGCACAATTTCAAGGTGTTTTTTGGGTCGTTATCTTGCTAAAGAATGAAGGAGTGCCCTATTAGCCATAATCCGGATGGAAGGTGTACTCAAACTTTTGACTGGTACTGTATATATATATATCCTTTTTTATACGCACCCATACACACATAGATAGATAGGTATATTGTTCGGTAATAGAGAGCATGAAGACATAAAGAAACCCTATGTGAACTAAGTCCATGGAGTTTTCATTGTGTGAATTGTGATCAATCAAAGCCGAGGCTTGCTGAAGTGCCAATGAATCAGCATTAGTAAATCTGCTCCATGTGCTGAGTGCGACTGGATTTATTGTGATATTACTGAGTATCAGGCAGCTGCTTCAGTGCAAATAATGTGCAGCAATATGTCTGCAGTCATATTTTGACATGCCGGTAAGAATACAATCTAGACATGCCCTGACTATAAATAAAGAACTGACATTTTAATAGTATTTTGTATAAGAATTACCGCGTCACAGTTTTCAGCTCAAAAAAATATATGCATGCAATGTGAATTACGCAAAAAAACGTGACGTTTCGATCCCAGTTTTATACGTTTTGCGCAACAGACGCCAGAGCTTTGAACATATAGGTTGTTGCTGTCTTTCCATTAATATTAAAATGAATCCTGTCACCACAGACTGCAGTAAATGGAATTCACATTATTAAATGGGAAGAAAGGAACATTTTTAACATGCAAATTGAATCGAGGGCAAAGGACTGTCAGTGCATCTTATAGTACTCTCTCTGCAAATCACGGACAATAGGCTACTGTGAGAGACAGTGAAGGCTCCAGGGCAGAGTTGAATCTTCGTTAATTGAAGGCAAATTAATTATTTGACGTTGGCCACAAAACGTGTGTAGTAATTAAAGTGGGCTGGTGTGATATATCAATTAAAGGTTGACCAAACATATCTTTGGCGATCTAATTGATCTACTGTGACAAAAAAAAGAGCTGTGTTTTCAGTAGAGGAGAATAGTTGACAGTGAACCTGATCGTGGTCTACGGGCGGATTTATTTGAATTATGAGGGGCTAACATTCCAGCTGGTTTTTCACCGTTTAATAAATTTGACAAGTAAACAATCAGTTAAAAGTGAATAGGTTAGGTGTGGTTTCACCAGGAATTCCTTTCCTTATTTAGTTTCGGTTGCAAAACTACAGCACACTCTGCCTATTACACAGTAACAATATAAATACAGATTTGGGAAATGTCGTTTTTTTACCAAGCACTTGTTGCCTGTTTATTGATTAACAATGCTACAGGGGAGATTAAGTCAGTAAATGCAAATCCACTAATAAAAGCAAAGGCTGCATGGAAAGAGTCCAGCTCGGGGTGAACCAGCAGATGATGCAATGCACACTTTGCATAATCAGAGCGACAGTGGCATACACAATCAGCAGAATGCTTAACTAAGAGAAATGAAATGACCAGGGAGTAATTACCAGACTTGCTGCCGTCACTCCAAGTGCATCTGCTGTCCCTGATGAAAGAGGAACACAGAGCTGCTTCCTAATTGAATGGTGGATGGGACCAGCTCAGCTGGAGTGGCCCCTACTCAACCTGCGTTTCTCCCCCAGGTGTGTAACAGGGACAGGGCAGAAGAGTTCCCTTTCCTGTGGAGTGTAACGTGCATCACGGCTTCTGCACGTAGCACAATTATCAGGCTAGTCTCGTTCTCAGACGGCGAGCCCTCGGCTTACTATCCGATTCAATTTGTTGCAAGAAAAGGTGATATATAGCATCTAAGGGTCAGCCAATAAAAAGTACTTCAGGATCTCTTAAATACTTTTTATTGGCTGGCCGTTAGAGCACCCAGTAAGCACCCCTTCCTGATTCGTCATGTTAACCCCCTTCCTGATTTGTCATCATTGATGGGGGTGGGGGGATCAACAGGGCTCCTCCCTGCAATGTGGGTGGGGCTTATCACCAAACTTATCAATTAAATGAAATGTGGGTGGGGCTTATCATATCACATTGCTTTTGTGGCCAGGTGTCATTTCCATAGGCCTGGCTTGCAGGGCTGTGTTCAGGCTGATGCGGTACTGTCCTTCTGTAACCTGGCAACAGGACCGCCCACCTGTGTGATGCCAGAGTGGTGGGGGAGGGGAGTGCGTCATCGGACACCTGCGCTCATCCTCGGGTCCTTCAGGAGGCACTCCTGGGATATGCCTGCGTCCAGGAACAGATATTTCCCCTCGATATGGAAACAGAACCACAGCCCAGAGCAACCTGACTGCTCTGCTCAAAATACAGGAAACACTTGAGTAAATTAAGCCTCTGTTATGGTGTGGGGGGCATTTTCCTGGCCTGCATTAGGTCCACCCAACCCCTTAGAGGGCATAATAAACTCCAGTAAATACAAAGCCATTCTGAGTGATCACCTTCATCATATAGTGAAGCATTTATATCCTGATGGGAGTGGTCCCTTCTAGGATGACAATGCTCCCATCCACAGGGCATGAGTGGACACTGAATGGTTTGATGTAAACCATATGCCATGGCTGTCTTAGTCACCAGCCCAATTGAATGCTTATGGGAGATTCTAGAGCAGTGCTCGAAACAGCATTTTCCACCGCCGTCAACAAAACACCAAATGATGTCATTTCCATGGACGAATGGTGTTGCATCCCTCCAATAGAGTTACAGACACTTGTAGAATGTATGCCAAGGTGCAGTGAAGCTGTTTTGGCAGCTCGTGTTGGCCCAACATCCTAATAAGAAACTTTATGTTGATGTTTCCTTTATTTTGTCAGTTAAGCACATGCTTTTAATCCAGCCAAGCCGGTCTCCATATGAAGTGATGTACCGCATGTTTGATGTTGATTGACACCGGGAAGGATGATGAGACAGATATGCAACTGACAGACATAATGTTTAATATCTATTTCACAGAACGCGCTCTCTGCAGAGGAAAATGTGAACAGATAACGACCCTGACTAACACAGGGTCTTTTGCAACCCAACATAGAGATTATGGGGCTGATTTTTCAAAAGAAGGCAAAAAACATAAACATAGCTACAGATGCCCAAATCCACAGACATCTTTATAAAAAAGATAAATACCACAGACACAGGCAGTGTGATAAAATACATTCTGGGGTTTATGGCCACAACTTCTCATCTTGATTAGCTTCTGTAAGATTTTTGGTGATGATTTTCTGAAACCTCAGAAATATTTCTTGGAGTTTTTTTAACATGGATTAAATTGAAGTCGAATACAAATGTCCTTGCATCATCTGATGACTTTCACTGTGGGACATATTATGGATGGTTATTTCCTCACATCGAGGCAATGTTCTGGGAAAATGTAATAAGATGAGTTCGTGTTTTTTAGGGAGATGTATTCTTCTTCAATGTTCTCATTTTGTTATACTGGCTGCCTGCTCACTGTCATCGTTGGTCTTCAGGCTTCCCTTTTCGGGGGGAAAAATACAGGGAATTTCCGTTCTGTCTCAGAGGGTATAGAGAACAGTGGTTGGCATGAAATTAGGTAGATTATCCACATCCGAGATGCCTGTCCAGCCTGCTTTTTTGACTAGTTTCTGTTGACGGCACTGAGTCACAGGCAATTTCCTTCTCTTTGTCACTGACGGAGCTACAGAATCCGGGCGCCCGGCAGCCACTCCTCGCGGTCTCGCCTCTTCTCTGTCCTCTGACCCCTCGGTGGTGGAATGACCTGCCGCAATTAGTCAGGACCGCGGAATCATTTGCGATCTTCCGCAAGAGACTCAAAACCCACCTTTTCAGACTCCACTATCACTGAATTCTGTACATCTATCCAATTGTCATCACCACTGCCTACTTGTTCAATACTCATTTTACATGTATCCCTGCTTACTCCAAATTTTTTTTTTAAAAAAAAAAAACTAACCTTTTCCTTCCCAGTGTTACAGGTATGGTATGCAGCTGCCTACAACAATGTCTATCGCTGTATTACTGCACTGATCTCTTGCGCAAACTATGATTGTTCTTACCATGTATTAATGCACATCTTGTAAGTCGCTCTGGATAATGCTTAAAATGTAAATGTCAAATGTAGAATCCCTCAGCCACAATGATAGCCTTTTTTCACATCTGTAGTATATTCTGCTATTTCTGCTATTGTTAATAATAATTGCTTGCCCTTTTGTTCAGATCTTGTGTTATACTGTGCATTTGATAAATAAAACACTTTGACTTTGATATAAACCTTTGATATAAGTACAGTATAAGATGCATAATTACTGTCGTTGGATTCCCTCATTGCTTTGCCTCTAGTTTCTCAGGCCCATATTGAACAGGCTGCTAATGCTCACGAGCACTTTAACTGAGACAGACCAGGCTCTCCTTATCTGACTGCTCTGTTCAGCCCATGGTGACGGACGTGCCTTACAAACGGATGAATTGCTATGGGCAGTGGCACACCTCCTGGCGATATCCTGCCCTGACCTCCTCTTGGGTGTCGTCCATGGCCCATGGGGGGTCGGAGGGTGGGAGGTTTTACATCCCATCATTCTCGGGATTAACCTCCACAATAAAGCTGTCAGGTGGAAATGATGGGGGTTAGGGGGCCCACTCCGCCGAAGGAACTGAGGCCCAGGGTGCGTCTTACATCACCGTATGCATGATGCCGCATGATTCCTGACAGCAGCATATTTATAGCCTCTATTATTTAAAATCAGCATTAGAGATGAGAGACGCCATGCTGTTCCCTCTGGAGCACCATTACTCACTCCCCTCCCCACACACACACACACTCACACACACACACACGCACACACACGCACACTCACACACACACTCACACTCACACTCACACTCACACTCACACACACACACTCACTCCACCCCACAGAGCTGCTTGTGCATTCTCACCCTGTAAATCTAAGAGAGCGCATGTGAGCCCACGGTGAGACGGAGGTGGAGTTGAGGTGACCTTTGCGTGCTTGTCAAGGACACCCCGGTGGGCTACGCTGGGTGCACGAGTTTCAAAACATTCCACAAGTGCTCAACCCGCTCGTAAAGCAGCGGGCCGCGCGAAATCACAGCTGAGCGATGTTTCACTTTGGCACGTGATGTCACTGTGCGCCTCACTGCTCCCGCGGGACGTTGGGCCGCCCAACAGCGACCAGATCAGGATAATTTCTACCGCGGTAATATCCAACCTGGAAGCTTTGCCACAGAGTGCCAGGTTTCTGTATTTCCTCTTATTTAAATCAAATCAAATCAAATCAAATCAAATTTATTTGTATAGCGCTTTTCACAATTGAATTGTCACAAAACGCTTAACAGAGGGGGAACCCAGGCCTAGACCCCCCCAAAAGCAAGCCTAAAGGCAACAGTGGCAAGAAAAACTCCTTGGTAGGGAGAAACCTTTGGAGGAACCAGACTAAAAGGGGGGAGCCCATCCTCTTCTGGCAGGCACAGGGTGTGTCCAAAAAGACCATGTCATGGTTAGTCCAAGGTGGCTCAGGGCTGAAAAGACTTTGCCCCTCCTGAGTTAGGTAGTCAGCGGGGGGCTAAACCCCTACAGGGTAGAAACAGGAGGGGAATAAGATCAAGCGACTGTTTTCCCCTCCCCTTGCTGACATTCACTCCTGGCTCTAACCCTGCCGCGCATGCATTACGATCTTTACCGTGCTCCGCTGCGCTTTGAAGTGGCGCGGCTCAGTCTGCCCTCCTCGCAGGGCCCGGGTGCTACAAAATCACTTAGAGCGCCATTTCCTTCAGACTATTTCAAGGGGATGGATTTTTAGTCGTTCTGGATGTTTCCCCAGATTTTGGTTATGAAAAAAAAGAAGAAGAAAAGTGAAGTGGAAAAGGGGGCCACGTATTGTTTTGCCCGCTGGGTGCGCTGAGCCGTAGTCCCCGATGACTCATCTTTAATCACCATGCGACACTCTCTCTCTCTCTCTCTCTCCAGTACCTCCAGTACAGACGCGGCGCGTGGTGAGCCTGAACACACAGATACGTTATTGTTAGCCCACGTGTCAAGCTTAATCAGCTCTGTAATTATAACGCTGGCCAAACAATCATCGTGATTTCAGTGAGATCATACGCGCATCCATCTGAGCTTGTTGCTCGCTGTGCGAGGCTCCGTGTTGGAAGGAGCGCTGCTTATTTCCTTAATCCCTCATGTGAGTCAGGTTTACATAACGGTGATGTGCAAGGCTTTACGGTTCAGGTGAATTAATTATGATTGATTTAAAAAAAATCTATTTAGTTTATTTACATTTTACATTTGCATTTTAGGCATTTAGCAGATTTGCAAAATGTGCATTAATACATGGTAAGATTAATCATAGTCGTGATACAGTAATAGACATAATCGTTGGCAGCTGCAAACCGTACCTGTAACACAAGGAGGGAAAAGGTTTTTTAAGTTTTTTGGGGGGGGCAGTCATCAACATAGATACATATTACAAAATGCAGTACTGAACATGAAAGCAGTGGTCATGACAGTTAGTGGTAATGGAGTCTGAAGAGGTGGGTTTTGAGTCTCTTGCGGAAGATGGCCAGTGAGTCGGCAGTCCTGACTGAGTGCAGAAGATCGTTCCACCACTGGGGGGTCAGGACAGAGAAGAGGCGAGATCGCGAGGAGCGGCTGCCGGGCCACAAATAAATATTTGTCAGGGACCACATACGGTTATAACATAAATTTCAATTGTTGCAATCTGATGCATTGTACCAGATTTACCTAAAAGCATATTTTCAGCTTCAGTCCCTGAGCAGTTGTACAACAAACATTTACAACATCATGTCCACATATTAAAATATAATACAAAGGACATAAGGCAGACACATCACAGAAACAGGACAAGAGAGCATCATCCAAATACAAAATGCTGTCAACATTTTGGGATCTTGCTGTAAATCTTTGAGTGATATAGGTAGCATCTGTGTTTATGTTGTTGTACATTACAAGCTTTATCCAGAGCGACTTACACAGTTTACATTTCTTTGTACAACAGCAGTGCTCCACCTGGGAATCAAACCTGAGTTACAAGCCCAGTTCCCAAACCATTATGCTACCCTGCCGCCTGTTGTACACATTGCTGCAATAACAATAATGAGGATAATCTCTGCTGTGTTATCCTACACTGT
>JAINUG010000137.1:2592500-2760000 GCA_029706075.1 Aldrovandia affinis | reverse complement strand
GTGGGTTTGAATACCTATCTGGACATCAGCTGCAACTACATGACACAACATTAATGGGAAAGACACATTAGTTGATGTGCAGTATCCAATTGTAGATATTCATATAAATGTAAAACATATACATGGGCATACATCAATGTCCAGCTTCTTCAGAGCAGTTCCAAGGTGACAATGCAAGCGCCGAAACTGTGGCTTGGATAAAAGGCAAACAGTCCACACCCAAATACATTTACATTTTTACATTTTAGGCATTTATCAGATGCTTATCCAGAGCAACTTACACAGTTCACATTTCTTAACATACAATCCATTTATACAGCTGGATATTTTATTGAAGCACTTCAGGTTAAGTACCTTTAGCTTAAGGGTACAACAGCAGATTTGTCCCACCTGGGAATTGAACCTGCAACCTCTGAGCTACAAGCCCAGTTCCCTAACCATTATACTACATTGCACTACACTACAGCATGGCATTGGCAATGCTTAGGTTGTGGGTTAAATTCCCACTGGGACCAAGTATACTGAAAAATGTATGCATTGTAAGTCGCTTTGGATAAAAGCATCTGCTAAATTGCATATAATAGTATCAATAGCAGAGAAACCAGGGAGGAGAATTATGGGAATGTTTTCCTGAAGTTCAAAAACAGCAGGATGTGGAAGATCAGATTATTATTAAGTATTAAATGTAAAAATCCCAGCTAGTGTGAACCTTTAGACGTTATTTTTGAAACGGACCTCGCCTCCCCAATCAGCATTGACCAGATTTCCCTCTGAATGGAGATGACCTTTTTCTGCCGAGTCTATAAATCTATAGACTAAACCAGCTCGATCCCCGCTGCCTCTGGTATCTCTGTCTGAAACAAGTGCATGGTTAGAACGACAGAATCACACTGAAATGCAATTATGAAGAAATGTCTCACAGGCTGGAGGATGTCACTTTTTTTTTTTTTTACCTTTATTTAACCAGGCAAGCCATTAAGAACAAGTTTTTATTTACAATGGCGGCCTGGGTACATACCTGGGTACATACACCATTCACTCACACACTCACACCTACAGAGCAATTTAGACTCTTCAATTAGCATAACGTGCATGTCGTTGGACTGTGCTTGCTGTGAGGCGACAGTGCTATCCACTGCACCACTTGCCCCCCATTTTTTGACTGCTGCTTTTCTTTTGGCGTGTCCTCTGCTTATTTATTTACTCCAGGATGGGGCGAGGCCTCCGATAGCATAGCGGTTTAACGCACCTGTATTGGCTGGTCCTTTACGAGTGTGAGCTGCCTATCACGGTCCCGGTTCGAAACCCGACTGTACCAGACCAGCTCTGGTGGGGAGCCCCGATCGGGGGTGGTGTTTGGCTGTCTGTCCCAGGGGGAGGGGGGAGGGAGAGCTGGCAGAGCTGAGGAGCGGTAGGGCGACCTTGTAAACAGGGTTGGGCGAGTTCCATCTCAGGAGGCGAACACTGCCTCGAGGTATTAGCTCATCCCGTGGAGGCGGGCGGTGAGTTCGTGGGGAGGGTAAATCGAAAAGAAAAGAGGTATAATTGGCTACCAACAAAAAATGAAAAAAATAAATTAAAAATAATTTTAAAATCCTGCAGGATGAATAAAAATGCATTTGGTTTCTGTGGACAGCTGAAAGCCCTTTCAGGACCGCACGTGACCCTTGTGTGACCCTTGTGTCGCTGTTTCCAGAAGCATTTCAACACCAAAAGGCAAAGATGAAAGCCTTGACAAAATTGTTCTCTCATGTGCACACGGTAACTAAGGAGGGCTACTGTTTGGTAACCAGCCATCCTCTACTTCCCTCAAGTGCATTGACATCGAAGCCCTCTGTGGTCATTATGTGTGCTTGCTTGGTTTTTTGTTGTTATGTGTCAATCCACACATTACTGCAGTTAAATGTCAAGGCCATAAAACATTATTAAATGTTTCATCATTATTATTTATAATAACAACAATAATAATAATAATAATACAATACAATACAATACAATACATTTAGCATACGCTTTTATCCAAAGTGACTTCATTCAGCTCGAGTAAATGAACAACCACTTAATGCTATAATGTCTAAGCACATCATCTATCAAGTACGCCACATAAACAAGGCAAGTGCTAATTACAAGGGAAATGAACAATAAGTGCAACAGATTTGTTCAAATAAACACTGCATAGAGATGGGTGTGTTAAGGGTTGAGGTGCAGTCTAAAGAGGTGCGTTTTCAGCCTGCGGTGGAAGATGGCAGCGATTTGGCTGTCCTGACGGCAGTGGGGAGTTCATTCCACCATAGTGGTGTAGGCTGGCAGTGTAGTGCAATGGTTAGGGAGCTGGGCTTGTAACTCAGAGGTTGCAGGTCAATTCCCAGGTGGGACACATCTGTTGTACCCTTCATCATCTAATCCAGAGACTTCTTTGAGCAAGGTACTTAACCTGAATCACTTCAGTAAAATATCCAGCTGTATAAATGGATTGTATGTAAAGAAATGTAAACTGTGTAAGTCGCTCTGGATAAGAGCGCCTAAAATGTAAAATGTAAATGTAAATGTAGGACAGAGAAGACTCATGACTGGGATGAGCAGCCATTGGTCACTTGGAGGGAGGGAGTAACCAATTGCATAGAGGCAGCAGAGCGCAGTGGTTGGGCTGGGGTGTAGGGTTTGACCCTGGCTGAGAGGTAGGGAGGGGCTGTTCCATTCACAGCCCAGTGGGCCAGCACCAGGGTCTTAAATCTGATGTGAGCGGCTAGAGGGAGCCGTGAAGGGTGTGGAGGAGTGGGGTGGGGTGGGAAAACCTGGGAAAGTTTGATACCAGATGGGCTGCAATTCTGGAAGTTGCAATAATAATAATATATATTTTTAATATTATAAATATATAAAATAATAATTATTACTAATAATAATAATAATAATAATAATATTTTTATGGATCTGGATAATAATCATCATCATCATCATCATTGTCACCATCATGATCAACACCATCATTATAATAATAAGATTACATTTATTTAAAACCCTTCATATCAGCATCTCAAAGCACTTTACAGTAGCTTACTTCGTCAACCAGCAATGGGTAGCACCCTTGTGGGTGATGCAGGACAGCCATTTTGAGTGCTCACCACACAGCTGAGGTGTAGAGTGATGTGTTTATTCAGCCAATTAAACTGAGGGGGGTATGGCCAAAGTGAGACAGCCATATCTGGAATTTGGCCTTGATGATATCACCCTTTGTGACACTGTGTGTGTCATGTGATATTTAAAGACCACAAACAGTTTAACATCCCATCCCAAAGACAGCATCTTTCCTGCAATGCAGTATCCCCATCAATGCATTGGTTCCTCTTGGTCCAGAAGGAAGACTGCCCCCTACTGGCATACCAACACCATTTCCAGCAGCAGCCAGATTTTCCAATGAGGTCCCCCATCTAAGCACTAACCAAGCCAAACCCTACTTAACTTCAGCCATTTTGAAAGAGAAAAAGGCACAGGGTTGCATGGTTGCTTGATTTTCATAACATAGGTATCCAATTATTATTGTATCATTTGAAGTTCAATTTCCAACATTCATGTTCATGATTTGGATATATGTAAACATTGAACAAAAAGTTCGGAAATTTGTGTTTGGTAGATTATTTCTCTGTTGTAACAATGCTTCTTGGCAATAAATTGTATACCGTTGGAAAGCCTGTTTATTTCCCTTTTAAATGGTGCCCCATTTGTAAAGAACATGCATTTGTGGGATGAGCAGAACAGCTGAGTATGTGGGTTGCACCCATGAAAAATTTGCCAAATCTTCTCTGCCAATGCCAAACAGCTTATTCTGCTGTTGCTATTGACTCTTGTTCTGAACTTCTGGTACCCCCAGGTGCTGACAATCAGGTGCCTGATTGGCACCTGATTGGCAGCACCTGTGAGCATGGGCCCTGCTACAGTGGTCAATTGGTGTCTGCTCCAAGAGTCGGCATGCCATGTTTGTCTGATCTCAATAAGGCCCGTGCGATAGGGCAACTTCAAGTTAGTGTTCTGCAAAAGCAAGTTGCGGCATTATTTGGAGTGAGCCCTAGTACCATCTCCAAACTGAAGGCCAAGTTCCATGAAACGGGGGATGTCAGAGACAGACCGCAAAGTGGGCGTCCCAAGAAGACGACACCCCAAGAAGACCGGTTCCTCACCCTTTCAGCACTTAGGCTGTCTTCTACAGATTTGCAGTCAAGGTTTGCAGGACGATATGGCACACGGCTCTTGGCCCAGACAATCCGGAACAGACTGCACGCAACCAATCTCCGGGCTCATAGGGCTGCCATGACTGCCATGACTGCCATCAGGCCCATTCGCGCTGGTGTCGGCAACACCTGCACTGGAACCTGAACATGTGGAGGAACGTTAGGATTATGCCTACGGAAGTAGTGTGGGTCAAAGTGTGGAGAAGACGGGAAGAACGCTATGCTGATTGCTGCACCGACCGAGTAACACCTTTTGGTGGAGGCAGTGTGATGGTGTGGGGCGGCATCTCCATCACTGGAAAAACGAGGCTTGTCATCATTGGAGGCAATCTCAATGCAGAGAGATATTGAGATGAGATTCTGCAACCAGTGGCAATCCCATATCTCCACAGTCTGGGACCGAACTCCATCCTCCAAGATGACACCGCTCGGCCCCACAGAGCGGGGTTTATCAGAGACTACCTCCAGAATTTGGGAGTAGAGAGAATGGAATGGCCTGCCAACAGTCCTGACCTCAACCCAATTGAACACTTGTGGGATCAGCTTGGGCGTGCTGTTCGTGCTAGAGTGACCAACACAACCACGTTGGCTGACTTGCAACAAATCCTGGTTGAGGAGTGGAATGCCATCCCACAGCAATGTGTGACCACGCTGGTGACCAGTATGAGGAGGAGGTGCCAGGCTGTTGTGGCTGTGTATGGTTCTTCCACA
This sequence comes from Aldrovandia affinis, assembly GCA_029706075.1. Taxonomy (NCBI): domain Eukaryota; kingdom Metazoa; phylum Chordata; class Actinopteri; order Notacanthiformes; family Halosauridae; genus Aldrovandia; species Aldrovandia affinis. The sequence goes on along the minus strand of JAINUG010000137.1, from coordinate 2,755,063 downwards.
CGCTACTGAGGCTCCTGACTGTTTGTTAAATGAATAAATTGTAAAATTGCCAATATGTCTTTTTTCTTCCTTGTTACTGATAGACTTCAATCATCCAATCCACCAAACAAGAGTCAATAGCAACAGTCAATAGCAACAGCAGAATAAGCTGTTTGGCATTGGCAGAGAAGATTTGGCAAATTCTTCAGGGGCGCAACCCACATACTCAGCTGTGCTGCCCACCCCACAAATGCATGTTCCTTACAAATGGGGCACCATTTAAAAGTAGAGATGCACCGATTGCGATTTTCTTGGCCGATTCCGATTTCCAATTTTTGATTAGTCTGACTTGCCGATACCGATTTTGGCCGATTCCGATTTTTTTTTTAAAAACAATAATTGACAACTTACACAAACATTTTTGTAACTTTGCTTTAATAGAAAATTAAGATTGACAATTCTGAGGTAGGTCAGAAGCATGAGGTAGGTCTCACTAAAACACATTTCAAAATAAAAAAAGTGTTCCAGGTTACTGGACAGAGCTTTTCTTTTTTTGTGCAAATTAAATTCAATGATGAATAAAAGAGAATCCAACAACAGTGGCATGTAGCCTTTAAGTAATAAATAAAAAGAAACAAGAGTAGTTTAAATGTACTGACATGGTGACAGACCATTAGTCCGGAAATATTTATTTAAAACACTAACGTTATATTCTGATGACAGATGACACAAGCCCTTTTTCCATTAAATAATTATATGGCTTCAACTTGATGTGCATCAGAAAGTTATTGCGACAATGCTAATGGAAAACAGGTTAGTTCGAACCTATGATGCGCTAGACTAATTTGTTTGCTAGAGGTGGATTAGAGTAGATCCCAATTCTATATAGTGCAATGGAAAACACTTGTAGCGATATAAGGGCGGATGTTTCAGTTGCGGAGCTTGTCAAAGGCATTGAAACAAGCCGCTCTTCAGCAGAATTTCGTTATTTTTGCGTGAGTCAGGTAGCCTAACGACTACGACTTTAACTAGCTTCAAAGCCTAGATAAAAATGTTTCAAACTAGGAGTAATTGGAAAAGGCGATGCTTGCTGTTTCTGAGTTTGTTTGATAGTGGAAACGCACAGCTGTGGTTTAGCTAGAAATCGTTAGATGAATTTATCATTAGGTCTAATAAGTTAGATTTGTATGAGTGAATAGCACTGTTTCATAACGTCACTCATTAGCGAACATAATGATTTCAGTGCAATTCAGTGCTTCAGCAGGGCATTTTTACGTCAAGTGTATGCACTACCACCATGTTCTATTAATGGAAAATGGTTCAGAGGAACCGAACTAGCGCAACGAAGTTCATTATTAATTAACCCCGGTACCTACGGTACTGTAGAAAAACGAGTTGGTCAACCTAAATGATTAGGTTGGTCGTTCCGAACGTTTTCGAGGTTGTTCCTCCGCGGCTTATTTTCGATTGACATGCATGACAAACTGAAAGCTTTAAGTGTTCAGCGCTGCGCTCATCTGATCTGTCTGCATTGGCTCACGGGTACGCGCACGTCACGTGAAAAAGAGGGGGGCGAGGAGCCAACCGGCGCACAGAATCGGCTATGTGGAGTGATCGGGATCAAGTCACCGATTGAGGCCGATCAGCTGAAAATCGGCCATTTCCGGTCAGAGGCCGATCGATCGGTGCATCTCTATTTAAAAGGGAAATAAACAGGCTTTCCAACAGTATAAAATCTATTGCCAAGAAGCATTGTTACAACAGAGAAATAATCGACCAAACACAAATTTCCGAACTTTTTGTTCGATGTTTAGAATATGATTGTTATGTCTATATCATAGTCACATAGTACTGTACCTTTGCATATTATTTTTATAATTCTTAGTGCCACTGTATATTTTCACAAAGAAATGTAGCTATATTCTTAACTCCTTCATTACTGTAAATTACATTTCTATCATGTATGACCTCCAGTCAAGAAATACTGTAGTATGCAATGCATCAAACCGTGCAATATTTAATCTCAAAATTGTGTATATAGAAGATGCAGAAAATCTGTGAACAGAACCCAAATGCAGGGACTGGTTTCAGCAGGCCAAACAATGAATAATATCAAATCTCTTTTTCAATGTTATCTCTGAGACAAAAACCTGGACTATACCACTAGGATGTAACATAATAACTGATATCCTAATTTTGTTGCTCCAGTATGATTTGATCATTTTGAATACAGTTCATATGTGGTTCTCTGTGGCTCAGTTGGTAGAGCACAGCGTTGGCAACACTTATGTTGTGGGTTCAATCCCCACTGGGGCCACATATAATGAAAAAAAAAAGTATAAATCACTACTATAAATCGCTTTGGATAAAAGCGTCTGCTAAATGGGGTATATTATTATTATGTGCTGGTGGTGCTAGTTTGATATGGGAGAGGGACATCTTTATGCGTTTTAATTTATTTTATAACATAAAGTCTATTGTTCAGCTCAGCTACTGCCAGTCTAAGAATGTTGTGCAAGAAGTAATATTTTCTTACATAAAAAACTGAAAAGTGGATTGAAACTGGACTACATATGGACCAAGATGCTTAATCAGTATGGCAATGGTATAAACATGACCACTGTTCAGAATGTCAGCATTTTTAAGAACATGTTCTAGTTGTATAAATGGCCAATGGAACTTTGATCCATTATTAATTAACATATTATTTTAGTGCCATGAGTCATTTCTAAGCAAAATTAACTATGTTCAATGTGTTGGGCAGGGGCTCAAAGTGAAAAAAGGGGTCCGCCTCTTTTTCATTCACAACTTGTTATACATGCTTTATAAATGCTTTATGTAGTTGTTATATACTAATGTTTATTAGTGCTTTATAAAAGCTTTGGGATACATTATGTTGCAGCCCTTGTAGGATATGACCAAATGCCAAAATGGCTAAAATAACCTTTTGTGGTTATTCCCTTGGTATTTAGTTTTGCATTTCTAATATAATATAATATATGCCATTTAGCAGACGCTTTTATCCAAAAGCTTCCAGCAGTGAATGCATACATTTTTCAGTATATGTGGTCCCAATGGGAATCGAACCCAGAACCTAAGCGTTGTCAGCTCCATGCTCTACCTACTGAGCCACACAGAACTGCTGTTGGCTGTCTGTATTTCAGCCCTGGTTCCATTGTAAAGTCATGGGATGGAAAAATGCTTGTTTTTTCTGACCTCAAGCAGATTTAGTTTGTAGGGGAAAAACACATAGGAATTATTCACTCATGAAAAACAGATCAGTTAATGAAGGAAAGGCCAAGGCCAATGGAGGAAATGCTGATAAGATTTCACCTCCTGCTACCTGGCTGGATTCCAGTTGTTAAAGCTTTTCCTCCAGCTCCCTCTGTGTTTGTTTCTGTTAGTTAGTAATAATGTGTAATAAAGAAGAGATGGACAACGGGGGAACGTTAGGAGCTATTTACTCCGAGCTAGGCAGATCAATGAATCAACATATATAATGTAAATTTACTAACCTTTTCCTTCCCCATGTTACAGGCATGCAGCTGCCAACAACAATGTCTGTCGCTGTATTACTGCACTGATCTCTTGCGTGAACAATGATTGATCACACCATGTATTAATGCACATCTTATAATTCGCTCTGTATAAGTGTCTGCTAAATGCTTAAAATGTAAATGTAATACTGTTTTGCCAGACGCCATCTTCTTCTATTAGTACTAACTGGGCGGAACATGCCACCTTAAGGAACTAGGGGGAACAACACCAGAACGCTGACACAGTTTCCCCCTCCCCTCCGCTTAAGGCATTGTACTACAGTGTGCAACAATTGGGCATTTTGAGCCTCAGCATGCATTGGGGTGAGAGGCAGAATGCAGGTCGCCAATCCATTGATAAAAAATTTAGATGCCTAACGTGATGTCTTTGGACTGCCGGAGTACCCAGAGGAAACCCACCAAAGAGAACATCACATTAAATTCTTGCTGTGAACTCCACTGCAATTATTGATTTATTTTGAAAAAAAAAAAATGATGCAAACTCACTAACTGCAAACTCACTCAGTGTTGTACAGTTGCAGAGTAAAAATAATACGTGAGTCATTAACTTGGGGCTTAGAATATAAAAATTGACACAGAGACAGAGAGTTTGTGTTACTGACGATGCATGGAACATAGCTAGCCACTGTAACTTAATTCACATTTCACCAATGGCAGAAATCTGTCTAACTTATCGACTCAGTTTGTTAAATCACAATTCTCTGCAATCTTGGTTGTAATAGACATTGCTGCTGACACAGAGAGGAGAATTGGCACTGTATGTTTTGACTTTTTACATTCTCAAAACTAACTAGATTATCCTGAATATCATTTGATTGACACACTTGCCTGTTTCAGCGATTGGCTGATTAATTGATACAAAATCATATAATGAACGCTTAAGGGCACACGATCAGGGTTGTCTTTAGGGGGCGGCAATGGGTTCAGCTGCACCAGGCCCCACCCTTCACAGGGCCCCGCGGTGAGAGGGAAAATTAATTAATTAATTTTATTGTTATTGTAATTTTTATATATAAAATAATATATGTAAAAATATATGTATGTTTGTGACACAGGGAATACATAGCTTAAGTTTATGGCGTTTTTTAAAGTTGACGTTATAGGAAATAGGAAGTAGCGATCCCTATGCTGCTCACGTGCAGACAGTCTGCAGGTGCAACCCGTAGCCAAGCCTGACTGTGTGGTAAAATGGCAAGCAACAGCAGAGATCGAGACAAATTTAGAAAGTATGAGTCGGGAGCGAAAAAAAAGAAATCAAGAAGAAGAAAAGAGAACAAATAAATGCCAGCTTGAAAGGTTCCTTGGATTGATTCCTAAATAAAAACGTGGTGGAAGAAGAGGGCGACGATAACAAGGAAGAGGAAAATGGCGCTTAAGTCATTTTAGCCGAGGAGGGGGGTGCTGATGTCAGCTTAGCTGAGGGGGCTAGTGCTGCTGACAAGGACAAACATGCTAACGCAGACCCAAACCCGAACCGTGAGTCAAGTGCACCCAAAGGAGCTGACCTATTGATTACTACAATATTTTAATTCAATGGGCAGAGTAATGACATATTAATTATTCAATCGGTTTGCTATGGCTGGTTTGTGCGTGATCTTGTCTGAGTCTGTAAAACTTTAGCTCAGCTATTATTGTCATCCGACTAAAACGAACCATTATGTATGTGTCTGTGCTGCTGAGTTGTTCCACTGGCTGTTTAGGCCCACTATGCAAAGGAGACATGTGCTATTTATGCAAATCACGAGGCTATTCGTTGTCTTATTTATGTATTTATGTAGGCCTAGTGTCGTGATGTGTTCACTGAAAGACTTAACAAAAAAACAAAAATTGTAAATAGTTTACTCTTGCGATCAAAACATTGATATGAGACAGAATTCTGAGGCTGTTCTGTAGTAGTGTTACTGTGACCAACAAAATAACAAAACATTGGGGTTGGCTGTGATAGTTAACAGCTGGGCCCCGCGTGGGTTTACTCGCCCCAGGCCCGCCCACCCCTTGAGACGGCCCTGCATACAATGAGCAGGGTTTCCGCCTACATACAGTTAAATCTGTCATTTTCTTTTGATGGCCATTTTTATTTGTTTAACAAACATTAACATAAATGTTTTCATTGCGGTTGCGCAATCATAGAACTTATTAATTCACAGTCACAGATGGTTTCTATTTTAAATCTGTATTTGGATTAATTGGCATCCAGGTTACTATGGACTCTCATTAATTTTCATTTTCAGCTAAAGAGGGAACATTTCCATCGCTTTAATAAACTGGCACAACGCTGGGAGCATTCATATAGTAGTGGCCTCCCGCCTCTGCACGTCTCTTGTCATGTATAAATATTACTATTATACAAGCCCAATAGCCATAATTATGGCAAGTGTGACAGTAAAAGGAGACCTCAGTGACTTTGAAAGAGGGGTGATTGCTGCGGGGCACATTTGACGGGAGCTTCAGTGCTCAAGACAAATCAACTTGCTGATGTTTCATGAGCAATAGCTCTAAAGTGATGTCATCTTGGAACTGACATCATCAGCAAAGGGCAACAGTGGGTGAAAGCGCGTGCTCCAGGATCGTGATGTTCGTGTATTAATATGCAGTGCAGGACAAAACAGGCGAGCAACCACAGATCCTTTGATTGCGAATTTCAACCTGGGGGCGAGAGTTACATTGAATATGGTCCACCAAAAACTCTACTGAGAGGGATACCACAACTTGCAATGAACGGTTGTGTATGCAGTGATACAGCACCAGCTGTGGACTGCCAAACAGGGGCAATATGTGACATGGTCAGTTGAATCATCCTTCTCATTGTTCTCGAGAAATGGATGAATGCACGTGTGGTGCTAACCTAAACACCTCTACGACCCTGAACACTTGGCTCCAACCGTGAAGGGTTCTGGGGGTTCTGTAATGGTTTGGGTACACTCATACCCACAGAAAGACCTCAGTACTGAAATGGTACTAGGTGATCATCTTCACGCCATGTTAAAGCATTTCTTTCATACAGTGAAAGATGTTTTTCTAGATGCCCCCATCCACAGAACGTGAGCAGTCACCCAATATTTGAGGAGCATGGCACTGATGTTATCCATATCTTATGGCCTTGTCAGTCATCATATCAGAACCAAACAAGCAGTTATGGGACATCCTGAAACCACACCTGAGACTGCATTTTCAACATCCATAAACTAAGCATGACTTTCTTGTGGAAGAATTATGTTGTATTCCTACTGAAGGATTCCAGAGATTGGCAGACTATTCCATTCCACACACATGGCAACACCTAGGCTTCACATTAGTGATGGCCACTGCATGTATTACAAATCTAAGTTAAAGCAAAATGTTTTAAAGGAACTTCAGTCATTTTAATGTTAACAATTAAAATAATATAAACTAGGAAAGGCCACTGCATGCAGTGGATTAAAAGAAGGTCTCGGTTAAAGCAAAACTCGTTTCCCACAAAAGACATGATTTAATTGGAGAGTCTAAATTGCCCGTAGGTATGAGTGTGTGAGTCAATGGTGTGTGTGCTTGATGGATTGGCGACCTGTCCAGGTTAACAATTAAAATAAGGAATATAAACTAGGAATGGATGGATGGATAAACTAGGAAAGGGAAAGTGTAGGACATACAAAGTATTGGAAGGAACACTAATTTTCAGGATTATTTCCTCCACTTAAACACTTTCCCTACTATAGGGTTAAAAGATTTGTCAAAATTTGAAATGATTTGAAGCTCAACTTGGATACTCGTTTAAGAATAATGGTAATGTAGGCTACCCCACTGAAATGTGTACTGATATCATCTCAAGGTATCCAACAGATTGTTCATTTTAAATGGGTATGCGCCCCTATTTTAAACAGTGTTCAGTAATCTCATTCTTGATTTAAGTATTCTACTTTCTTCACCCTGTTTCCAGACCGTCAACAGACGTTCAAGAGAAGTTTTAATTTAACACTTGTATTTATCGTAGATAGTGTAACTTGCGTCTCATAAATACATAAAGGTTTAAACTTGACGTATTTCTGCCACTTTCAAACGGAGATTTAGATGTGGGCGTTTGTAAATTGTGGCAAAAAGAACACGGGGGAAAAAAGTAACGGTTTTCCCATATTTCATGTTTTAAATCTTGGATAGATTCTTAGCTTTGGCCAGCTGTCAATTATTACTGGACTGAACATACAAAATAAAAAACGACATAGCCACTGTCTCGCAACCCACCCAAATACCAATAGCTGGTTGGCTAACAACTTGAGGGGAAGTGAAAACAGATTCTGATCTTTGACAAAAATCCTTCTCCCTGTAATTTCCTCATGTACATTTTCACCCGTTTCTTAAAATAAGTCGATCATTCGGCGTTTGTTTAAAAACAATTGTCTAATTTAGAGTTCTGTCATCACTAAGGAGTTCATTCACGCTTGGCATCAAATTCAACCGAACAGGAAGCGATTGTTGTCACTATTTTGTGATTGACAACATCGGCGACCAGTAACGTGCTCGCATTCCTTTGTATATGTTTTAGGCTCCTCCCCCACCAACGGTGACGTCGCACGAAAGCGCCTGGAACAGCAGCTCCACATTAGACATTACTACCTCTGCACACCAGTCAGGTCTCCATTCAAACACAGCGCAAACAAACGCTAACCAAAAAAATATATATATATATAATTATTTTTCCTTAAACCATAACCCAAACCCTAAAACAAACCCTAACCAAAAAAATAAAAATAAAAATATTTTTCCCATAAACCATACCCCAAACCCTAAAACAAACCCTAACCAAAAAAAAAAAATCCATTTTTTTCCTTAAACCGTAACCCAAACCCTAAAAGAAACCCTAACCAAAAAAATTACAAATATCTCGTTTTTTCCTTAAACTGTAACCCAAACCCTAAAACAGACCCTAACCAAAAAATAATATATATTTTCCCCCTTAAACCATAACCTGATGTTACTGTGAAATATATGGCGTGGAGGACGTCTGAAATGTAACATTTTCGTTTTGCGGTCATGCACTAGCAAGTTAATGTTGGCACCCCTGTCAACCTCGCACGAAAGCGCCTGGAACATCAGCTCCACATTTTACACATTACACATCACTGCCTCCTCCGCCTCCCTCTCTCTGCACACCAGACAGCTCTCCATTCAAACACGGCGCAACTCCGAGTGATGAGACTCAACTCCCAACATTGGCGATTGAGATCCTGAACTTGTGCTTCACCCCCTTCCCCCCCAAAAAGAAGAAAACTGGCCGTGCAAACTGAAGGCACACTTCAACCAAGAGAGAAGAGAGTGGAACGAATATAGTCCTGCCCTGCGAATACTGACAAGTGCTGCTAGTTTAGTTGTTACACCACAGGCTGCAAATATGGCGAGCGCCTCGTACCATATCTCTAATCTGCTGGAGAAAATGACATCTAGCGACAAGGATTTCAGGTAAACGAGGTTTGGGGGAATATCTGCAATTCTCCAAAGACCCGTGTTGTGCTGAAGGTGTGGTTTATTTGCCCTGCGTTTGTGATCTTTCATTGAAATATGTTTGCGCTATTCCGCTGTTGAGGACGACTGGCTAGGTAGCTAGCGAGCTAACATTGGTAGCCCGAATGAGTAGGCCTCAATTCTCTGTTTATGTTTTGGCGTTAAAACACAGCGTTGGTTACAATGAAAACGAGTCCGCCTTGTAACTAGTACGTCCCACGTTGGTTAGGATACACATGTATGCAACTGTTCTTCTGCAGACAACACTGTAAATAAACCCGATCATTTTCTGAAGTCGTAGTCATGGCTGGTCAGCAACGAGACTGTAACTAGCCAGCTAACGTTACTGTACGCTGTACTTTCGTTTGATGGCTTCCATAAACAGCCTATCTAAACTTGTGTTGAAGTGGTTAGATAGGCTTTATACATTGATATCAAGGTAGTTAACTAAATTACCTAACTGGGTAGTTGTTTATTCCGTTTTTATTTCCCTTGGCAAGCTAGCTAGCCAAGTATAATGTATAGCAAAGAAAGAATATCAATAGCTAGCAAGCTAGCTACCGGTTGAACTTGAATTCTAACGTCAGCTAGCGCTACCGAAGTTGGTGAGTTTGGCCCATGATTTGCTTTGAGTGTGGAGGCCAGCTAGTTATCTTTTGCCACATATATCTGACATTAATGACACGGAATGTTATAAGTTAAGCTGGATTTAGTTATCCTGCTAGCTATCTATATATTTGAAATAACTTCTAAATCAGACTTCGTTAGCTAGTCAACGATAACGTTCAGCTTTCATTGGCTGCAGCATCATTTTGTGTGTCAACTTGCATAAATAGCACTTTATTGTATTGTCCTTTCCATCAAACAACCATTACTTAATTATTTAATGCTAATAACAGGCACTGAAAAACAATACATGTTAATAACGTTAGTAATAGTTGATAACATTAAATTATTTTGCAGTGCCTGCCTTAATGAATGCCGGTTTATGAATTCTCATGGAACATTAATGAATGGTGTGAAGTATACACATGCTTGCTGACTTACTGTGCCTGGCCAAAAGTAGTTTGCGAGGGGTGAGTTATGGCCACTTCCAGACAGGTACTGCAGCTTACGGTTTTAACAATGTGTGGTTTTAACAACTGGCCCTAAATGTGAACAGCTTCATATATTTTAAGTCGCTGCACCTACTGTGGATTAAAATAGAGATGGAAGGCAATATGCATGCAGATCTATACAGTTTACTAATGGGGAAACTTCTGAAAGGGATCTCAACTTCCCAGTGGTACAGCCCAGGTTGGGCCAACATTAGATTTAGTCCGATGATGCTTGACCACAGTTCATTGAATTTTGAGATATAATTATTATTTAGATGTTTTGCAATTGAGGGTGTAATAATTTCTTGGATTTATTCAGATAACTCTTGCACACTAGTATGTTCCTAAGACAGAATTTTCTTTCATATTGACGTTTTTGTTACCTTCTTGTTATCATTGAAATGAAATATAGTCACCAGGCCCCCCACCCCCAACCCCGGCACCCATAGCCAGATGACACCCCCCATCTGGCAAAAAACACCAATTACCAATGGGCAACATGCATGATTCTTTTTTTTCTTCTACATTTATTTCAAATTTTCCAGTTTTTCTCCCAATTTGATTGCCAATTATATTATAAGCACTGATGAACTATTTATCTCAATTCACCCTCCTCCACGAGTCCGCCGCCCGTCCTCCGGGTAGAGACACTCTTTCCAGGCCGATAGATCCGCCTCTTTTGAGACGGAACTATACCACGGACGCCTTTTTCCTGCTCCTCGACGAACTCGTGTCCCCCGGAGGCGGACAGCCAAATGCCGCCTCCGATCGGGGCTGACGACCAGGGCCGGTCTGGTAGAGACGTGGGTTTCGAACCGCATCCCTGACAGGCAGCACACACACCACACCGGACCAGCCGAAGTGTGGTGCATTAGACCGCTACGCTATCCACCGCCCCAACATACAGGATTCTTTTAGTTGTAATGTTTGGATGAGATGCATGCAATTGGGAAGAAATGGGATGAGGTGAAAGGTAACATTTCATTTCATCTCATTCTCAGGTTCCGTGGGCCTGCTGTTTGCCAACCTGGTTTATTTGATCAATTTCCTCAGTTCTGCCTCGTCTGCATTCAGCTTCGCTCAGAGTGCATCACCACAGTTTTAATTTTGTAATTGCTGTTAATGTGCACGATACTAAATATGTACTTAGTGCATGTTACTTGCACAGCAATGAACTGTTCTAAATTCAGCGATCATCTTTATTTTATCCTTTGAAATGTGTAAAAGTGTGCACTGTAAAAGCCCGACAATTCGATGTAGCATTGTAGTACATTTGATGACCGCTGGAAAGGCTCTGTTTCTTGTGCGTGTTACAGTGCAGTGTTGCGTGGGAAGTTCCGTGCCAATTCAACCAGAAATGGGTCATTTTTTTGTCCTGACCCTTTCATGTTTTGATAGAAAAGTCCCCCACTGAGTGTTCAGGTACACAACGAAAAAGCGAATTCATCCTAAGCTCAGGTTGGATGCGACAATAATTTCTAGCACCTAATTTGAATTGTAATCAACAAGACTTTAAAGAAAAGAACACAGGAACCCCTACATAACTTTTGGCAAATTGCCAGATAAGGTAAGGGGGGACATTTTGGTGGGGGCGGGGGAGACTCACATGCATGTGATGACAATATCATAAAACATCAATGCGAATGCTAATCTTGCAGTTGGACGAAACATTTAAACTTGTTTTTTTTCTAAATCACATATTGGAAATGTGAAACTTGATCTCTTGTGGTGCATTACTTCTAAAAGGGACCCCTTTTGCCCAAAAAACATTGTTTTTTGCTTGCTTGCTTGCATACCTTAGGGAACACTCAAAAAACCTTGTTGTGTCTAAAGAGCGAGTGCGAGTCTATGAAAACAGAATGGCTGTTCTGAATTTAGTGCTGAGCTGCAGCCCGAGGCTAAAGCTGACAAAAGGATGACTTGCAACACGGGCGTTATCGATTGAGCTGAGAGGAGTAAACAATCACCGCAAAGTGTGAGGCCTTTGTTTCTCTCGAAGGTGAAGCAAGACGACCCCTTTCTCTGAAAGTCGATGGCTAGGCTTGCCCGAAGGAAAGTTTCTTGTGGAAATACTTGTGCAAGTGTAGCGGATGGGCTCAGTGAGCACCCGCTGCCGAGTGACGTGGATAAGAGTACGATTAGTTCCCGGAGTTAGGGACTTGAGTCTTTAGCTCAGCGAGCTTAATCGCCCTCTTGTCGCGTCGGAGAGCTATGTTGTTTTAAAATGCCGCACTTCCCTTTTGAGGACTGTAGGTTTCAGGTAGTCGTGCATTGTCGGGTTTCGTGGTTTGTAGTAAGGTGACCACGTGTGGACGTCTGGGTGGCGCGACTGGTAAAGGCACTTGTTCTAAGAGCAGGTTTGCTCACTGCAGCCTGGGTTCGAGCCCAGCTCGTCTGGGAGTTCCATTTAGGGGCGGCGATTGGCTGTCCGCTCCCAGGGGGAGGGAAGCCACGTGGAAGCGGCTCTGCATGTTTCAGAGTAACGGTTGACGGCTTGGTGGATCCTGTCCACCACTGCCTGTCCCAGAGTTGGGGGCAGCGAACTCGTAGTGTGACAGAAAGTAATAGATGACGGAGACAAGGGTATACATGACCACCAAATTGGGAGGAAAATCTGAAATAAAAAGAAAAAAAGATTACCATATGTGATTTAGTGGTCTGGTAAGACTTGCCGTAAAAGTGATCCCATGCCTTTGAGTGATGGGGCACTCCATGTCTACCGCAAGAGACTCAAAACCCACCTTTTCAGACTCCACTACCACTGAATTCTGTACATCTAGCCAATTGTCATCACTATCATTCAAATACTTTTTGTATATGCATCCTCGCTTACTCCTCATTCAAATAAAAAAATTATAAAATAATTTACTAACCTTTTCCTTCCCAGTGTTACAGGTATGGTATGCAGCTGCCAACAAAGTTGTCTACTGCTGTATTACTGCATTGATCTCTTGCGCGAACTATGATTGTTCCTACCATGTATTAACGCACATCGTGTAAGTCGCTCTGGATAACAGCGTCTGCTAAATGCTTAAAATGTAAAATGTAAATGTACTTTGGTTCCTCCAGGTTCATGGCCACGAACGACCTGATGTCCGAGCTGCAGAAGGACTCCATCAAGCTGGACGATGACAGCGAGCGCAAGGTGGTGAAGATGATCCTCAAGCTGCTGGAGGACAAGAACGGAGAGGTGCAGAACCTGGCTGTCAAATGGTACGAGCCCCCTCCAACCCCCTGCCCTCGTTAAAAAAGGAAAATCACATTACACTCAAATGTACAGGTAACTGCCAAAATAAAGGAAACACCAATATAATGTGTCTTAATGTAAATATAAAGTGAACTGCCAGAACAGCTTCAGTGAGCCTTTGCATAGATTCTACAAGTGTCTGGAACTCTGTTGGGGGATGCAGCACAGTTCTTCCATTAGAAATTCCATCATTAGGTGTTTGATGATGGTGGTGGTGGTGGATGATGTCTCATGTGCATAAGTGTTCAATGGGTTGAGATCTGGTGACTGACCCTGCGTTCTAACAGCGGGCGATACTAGGCGATGATATCGCCCAGTGGGCGTTCCCCCCGTGTGTTGTCACGCTTGAATGGCCTCCTCAAAGTGCTTCCGACGTGCTTACAAAATTTTTGCATGGTAAACAAATAGTTCATCAGTGCTTATAATGTTTATGCTCTTGGACGGAGAATCTTTATTGTAAATATTAATTGGCTAGTAGTGCTGTTCCCTTCAACCATGAACCGCAAACTCAGAAGGCTTTTTACAGTTGCGGCCATTTACTTGCGCTGGAAACGCAGGAGGTCCCGTGTGTGGGTCCACAGAATTTTGTGTCGGAAACTAGGAACCAAATTTCGGTGTTGTGTTGGTTCCGCGTGGAAGCTCTCAGCCAATGATTAGACAGCATTTTACATTTTAAGCATTTGGCACAACGCTTTTGGATACCTTTCAGAAACCCTGAAAGAAGTTTGACATCACTGATGAGTTCATCATAAGACCCTGTCAACTAATAAACCAGGCTAGCAAGTCCTCTGCCTCATTGATATATATTTTTTGATGTTTTTCCCAGAATCCTCTACTAAAAAAAAGTTGATGAAATACAAGAAGCCCATAAATACAAGTTTCTTTATTTGTATTTGAACATTCCCACCACGTAATCTCACCTTTTTAGGGCATGAAGTCATTCAGATGCAGTCATTTTCAAGCAGCACTTCTGGGGAAAAAGATTAACATTAATGGCGCCCTCGCTTCCTATTTGTAGGGAAGCGCAGTTATTGTATCTGAGGATTGAAGTAGCGGGAGTTCAGCATTCGTGCTCAGGTGGAGAGCGGCCATTATCCACAAATAGAATATTTTAAAGAATCGCTGTTGAAAACATGGCACTCTTTTGGGGGGAGTTGGATTTGATAGATGGCTTTGCATTGTATTGTGTTGTTGCTGAGTGCTGTTGTCACCTGCTTGTATTGTACACCTGCTGTTTTTGAAGGCTTGAGGGAAATGGACAGATGACGATGGGTTAAGACTATATTCTCCTTCATTGTGGCTTTTTTGTCACTTCAGCTGAGGTAATCCTGCGTGCCTGTGCATTAGGTGTGGGCCCTTAAGGCTCTTGCGTACTTCCACATTTACAGCTGTGAATATGGCGCCCGGCCATGTTTTCTAGCACCCTGTCTCGGCCTCGCGCTCTCCTTGCATAATTGTAACGTGAATGTAAACGGGGATAAAAGATTGGTGAATGAATTCGTTGAAAATTCCGGGTTGCAATGATAGACAGTGACATGGCCTGCAGTGGGTCTACCAGAATTTTGCTTCAAACTTCTATCTAGATTTGGGGCAGGGCATTTCAGGTTCTTTTATTTTTTCAGGGAAATTAGTCTGGGGCCCTCCAGGGTCGGCTCCAGGAAGTAGTTCCCATTTTGACAGTTTCTTCCTGTTCTGTTGCTCCAATTGAAACCATTGAAAGAAATAAGATGGTGTCCACTGGCCCCTTGCTCTTCTTATTCTGCTTTACTGCTGTTGAGATGTGAGAGGGTATTATATGATCAATCCTGAATTAACGGACTGCTTGTGACAGGAGTGTTAGTCTTCCTGAAACTAATAATGGCTGGAGCTGGTGTGTGCTGTTGCATACAGGTATGGTACGCAGCTGCCAACAACGATGTCTATCGCTGTATTACTGCACTGATCTTTTGCGCGAACTATGATTGTTCTTACCGTTCTCATCATTATGTATTCTTATGTATTAATCTTGTAAGTCGCTCTGGTTAAGAGCGTCTGCCAAATGCTTAAAATGTAAAATGCTGTCTAATCATTGGCTGAGAGCAGTCATTCAAGCAGTCACACTTTAAATCCCCACGATTGATTTAGTCATTGATTGGTGGTATTTTTATATTTATTTTAGCTTTGTTTAGCCAGGTAGGTCACCTGAGAACTCATTTCTCTGCCGACCCGGGGAATCAATTTAGGTAATTTTGGTAGCCAATCAGATGCTCATATGTACATAATCATTCAAGGGTGTACGTTTCATATGAACATGGGGAGAGGAGGCACTGTTGTGACAGCTAGATTGCTATTTCTTGCCAAGCTCATCTCCCTTTTCATATATATCCCAGCATTTTTATGGCCCTTTAAAAAAACTGGAAAAAAAAACTGCTGTGACCTTAACCCTTTACGGTGTGGACAAAAGTGCATTACCTCACGGCAACCGGGGTTCGATTCCCCGTCGCGCCAGAGTCGACTCTGGCCGGGAGTGCCATCGGGGCGGCAATTGGCTGTCCGCCCCAGGGAGGGGGTGACGAGTGCTGTCTCGGAGTCAGGACTACGGCAGTGAACTATGAGGGAGGGGATTGAACTAAGCACAGCGGGAGTAATTGGCTACCAAATTTCTGAGAAAAAAGGGTAAAATATACAGTGGGTTCGGAAAGTATTCAGACCCCCTTACATTTTTCACTCTTTGTCATATTGCAGCCATTTGCTAAAATCAATTAATTTCCTTTTTTTCCTCGTTCATGCACACACAGCACCCAATATTGTCAGAAAAACACAGACTTGTAGAAATTTTTGCAGATTTATTACAAAATAAACACTGAAATATCACATGGCCATAAGTATTCAGACCCTTTGCTGTGACACTTGTATATTTAACTCAGGTGCTGTCCAATTCTTCTGATCATCCTTGAGATGGGCCTACACCTTCATTGGAGTCCAGCTGTGCTTAATTATATTGATTGGACTTGATTTGGAAAGGCACACACCTGTCTATGTAAGGTCCCACAGTTGACAGTGCATGTCAGAGTAAAAACCAAGCCATGAAGTCCTAGGAACTCTCCATAGACCTCCGAGATAGAATTGTGTTGAGGCATAGATCTGGGGAAGGGTATAAAAACATTGCTAAAGCATTGAAAGCACCCAGGAGAACAGTGGGCTCCATCATTGTGAAATGGAATAAGTTTGAAACCACCACAACTCTTCTTAGAGCTGGCCGTCTGGCCAAACTAAGTAACCGGGCAAGAAGGGACATGGTCAGGAGGTGACCAAGAACCCAATGGCCACTTTAAGAGAGCTTCAGAGTTCCTCTGCAGCGATGGGAGAACCTGGTAGAAGGACAAACATCTCTGCAGCACTCCCATCAATCAGACCTTTATGGTAGTGGCTAGACGGAAGCTACTTCTGAGTGAAAGGCATATGACAGCCCACCTGGAGTTTGCCAAATGGTACTTAAAGGACTCTAAGAGCATCAGGAAAAAGATTATCCGGTCTGATGAGACACAAATTGAAATTTTTGGCCTGAATGCCAAGTGCTACCATAAAGGTCTGATTGATGGGAGTGCTGCAGAGATGTTTGTTTTGAATTGAAAAATGTTGCTTCTCGTGTCAAATATTGATATGCGATTAAAATGCGATTAATTTCGATTAATTAATTACAAAGCCTCTAATTAATTAGATTAATTTTTTTAATCGGGTCCCACCACTAATATATTTTTTAAAGTGCATAACCTTTTAGGAAGGAACAGCGATGATTGGGGGGGACCGTTACTAGCTCTGTTTCTGCTGTGGTCCTCTTTTCCAGTTTGGGCCCGCTCGTCAGTAAGGTGAAGGAGTACCAGGTGGAGACCATCGTAGACACGCTGTGCACAAACATGCTTTCCGACAAGGAGCAACTTCGGGACATTTCCAGCATCGGGCTCAAGACGGTGATCGGAGAGCTCCCTCCAGCATCGAGCGGTAAGTGTCGTGAGTCTCCTGCCCCTCTGGAGCGGACTGTAGTTCAGCCTCGCCGTGAGTCTCCTGCCCCTCTGGAGCGGACTGTAGTTCAGCCTCGCCGTGAGTCTCCTGCCCCTCTGGAGCGGACTGTAGTTCAGCCTCGCCGTGAGTCTCCTGCCCCTCTGGAGCGGACTGTAGTTCAGCCTCGCCGTGAGTCTCCTGCCGCTCTGGAGCGGACTGTAGTTCAGCCTCGCCGTGAGTCTCCTGCCCCTCTGGAGCCTCAGCCGTGAGTCTCCTGCCCCTCAGGAGCGGACTGTCTGGAGCGGACTTCAGCCTCGCCGTGAGTCTCCTGCCGCTCTGGAGCGGACTGTAGTTCAGCCTCGCCGTGACTCCCAAATGATTCGCACTGCAACTGGGAGAGGTGTTCACAGGGCTTCAAATTAGCATACTGCCCAGCCCTGAAGTTCTGATGAAAATTACATTACATTTTACATTACATTACAGGTATTTAGCAGACGCTCTTATCCAGAGCGACTTACAGTTTACATTTCTTTACAATCCATTTATACAGCTGGATATTTTACTGAAGCAATTCAGGTTAAGTACCTTGCTCAAGGGTACAACGGCAGTGTCCCACCTGGGGATTGAACCTGAAACTTTAACGTTACAAGCCCAGTTCCCTAACCATTATACTACACTGCCTGCCTTCATCTTAATCCATCACACCAGCCGCTTCAGTGGACGTTCCCTTCAACAGTCTTTTGCATTTAATGCTCAGGACTCACTGAGACGACACAGAAAACAATACAGAACATCCCATGAGCTCAAAAAGACAATCAAGCTTACTTGATTGGCAGTGGCTTACTTGGCTGGCAGTGTAGTGTAATGGTTAGGGAGCTGGGCTTGTAATTTAGAGGTTGCAGGTTCAATTCCCAGGTGGGGCACTGCTGTTGTACCCTTGAGCTAAAGGTACTTAACCTGCTTCAGTTAAATATCCAGCTGTATAAATGGTCAACTGTCAAAAAAGAAAAGTCAACTGTCAAATGGATAATGTAAAATTTAAAATTTAAAATGTAAAATGTACTCAATGGATGCAGCTGAGGAGTAGTTGTAGTCACTGTAGTTTTGAATGTCAGGAATTAACTTCACAATGGCTGTCTGTTACTCACGCTCCCATTGCTGACTGCTCCAAAAGAACTTTTCCCTTCTCAAGGGTTCAGCGTGGGCTGTTTACATTTCGAGACGTGTGTACGAGTGTTAGGGTGTAAACTGTGTGACAACCTGCACGTTGACCATGCCAGTGGGGTGAGGGAACCCTGACATTCTAGAGAGATATATCTTAGTGTGGGGCCACTACTGATCACATTGGGAAAATTCTGGGACAATTTGGACATTTACGCTTTTGCCACTTGTAGAATCTACACCAAGGCACATTGAAGCTGTTCTGGCAGCTGGTGGTGACCCATATTAAAGACACTTTATGTTGGTGTTTCCTTTATTTTCGCAGTTACCTGTACATTACACTTTCAAGCACTTCCACACTATATTCAATACTAAGTTCTACTGTGACAAAAAAAAAGTTATGCAGTTTACTGGGGTCTGGTTTGTGGGTGGAAGGAATCACCTGTTGACCGCGGAGCTCCCATTCCTTTCAGAAGGTCATGGTCACAGCTATTGTGGAGGCAGTGGCCAGTCGCCATAACCATTCTTCATATAATTAAATGCTAAAATACCAAAAGAACCAATAACCAACCAGCCTTGATAAAATCTGAAAGCTTCATGTGCATGCCGCCGGCAAGATTGGGTTTTGTGCGTTTTACAAATCGAACGTTCTTAAAGTTAGTAAAGGGTAGAGGATCTCCACATCCTCCCTTTGATACGTCAGCCTTTTCCTCGAGTCCTGGAGGACATCAGACGCTGCTGCCTTTCAGCGATAGAGGCTCAAGGCTTATCTAAATTAGATGTAGGAATGCCTTGTCAACGAAGAGCCGTCCCCATCCCTGGGACTGTGTGGGAAATGGAGAAACGATGCCTATCTCGCCAGGTTTCACTTCAAAGGGAAACGCAGGTAGAGCGTTGCTTTGCTCCATTGATGCCATGCCAGTTCAGTGTAATTGCTACTTTTTCCTCCTTTCTAACCTTCTTTCTGTGTCGTGACCCACACACTGGGGGAAAGTTCAGGGTAATTCAAGTTAAAATTGCTGTGGAACAAATTTTTTAAATTAATAAATTTTTTAATTTATTTCAAAATCTTCCAGTCTTTTTTCCGCCTTTTTCCTGCTCCTCAACGGAGGACTGTGTGTGTGTGTGTGTGTGCGAGTGCGAGTGCGAGTGCGTGTGCGTGTGTGTGTCCGCCCGCTGACCATGTACACGCGTTCACAGTAACATAAGTCCTTTTGTCTGTGTGTGCCCCTGGGTGATGTGGGAGTGCGATAGAGAGCACAAATCCCAGTGATAATCGCACAAGCTCTGCAGGCTGCACGGTCTCATCTGCTCTGCCCTAATCCAGCTCCTTCATCTCACACCTCTCCTCTCCTCCAGGCTCCGCCCTCGCCGCCAGCGTCTGCAAGAAGATCACGGGACGCCTCACCAGTGCCATCGCCAAGCAGGAGGACGTGTCCGTGCAGCTCGAGGCCCTGGACATCATGGCAGACATGCTGTGCAGGTGAGGGAGACGTCTGTCCGGAGACGAGGTTCTGAATGAGCTCCTCGTGAATGTGCACGCCTCTCCCAGCAGACCTGGGTCACAAATACTTCATTTTCAATACTTTCACGCCTTCACACATCTGTGAAATACTACGCACAATTTTTCAAACAAACATCCATTTCCCACTGGGACCACATGTACTGAAAAATGTATGCATTCACTACTGGAAGTCGCTTTGGATAAAAGCGTCTGCTAAATGGCTTATATTATATTATTATATTATTTTACATTTTCAGGATTAAATTCTCCTTTCATCTGAGCATCGGCAGCGTTTTCAGATCTTAAGAGTCGTCTAAAGAGTTTAAGCTTTTCAGACACGTGTTTGACCCCGGGCTGCCCTCCACTCTACACACAGTCGCTGTGAGTGTCACTCAAATCACACAGGCCACTTTACCGGCCAATCATAATGGTGCCGGTGGTGATAGTGATGATTATCGCCATAACGATGCCTCCTGCCATTACCAACACAAAGGACTCAGAAACCGTAACCCTGTTAATATGTAAAACACTTTGTGTGGTAGGTGTGCAGCCACCTCTATAATGCTAATGTAGCGGATGGGCTGTAATGCTAACATAAAAGTGATGTTCCCGGAGGGAACTTTGGCTAGTAACTGTCGCGTCAATCCCTGTTCGAGTGCTGCCACAAGAACCAACACGCACACTAACATAAAAGTGATAAAACCTAGTAACTGAAATCTGTATATGCCACAAGTGCTGTTTGTGATAAATAAGGGGTATCCGGTATGGAAACGGTTTGTACAAATGCAACCGACAGATTAAAAAAAGAATGCACCAGGTAATGCCAGCACAGCGCTGAAGTGTGTTGATTGCTCTCAGAATGGGACCCATTTAAACGCACTTGCATGTGGAAGTGTACACGCGTACGATGGAACAGGATAATCTATTTGTGGCGAGGTGCATGTGCTATCCAGCTTCTGAAATGAAAAGGTCACATTAGCAGGATGTACTACTACCCCTTGCTGAAGGGGAGCCGGCGTTGCCCTCTGTGAACACCCTGAATGCTTTTACTTCATTTGTTATGATATGTATTTATTATCATATGAATTCATCTCATTCATAGTCAAATTTATAGCAACACGATAAACCTGCGCACTCCAAAAGTCAGAGTCAAAGTGGCATGTAAGAATTTAAAGGAGTAAGACGCAGCTTATTTAATGCGCCAAAAAATAAAGTGCAACGTTTCAGACCTATTTAAGCTGCGCAGTTAAATAAACGATTAGACTTTAATTTGGAGTATTAAGTAAGTGCGAGTCTTATTCCTTAAATTCCAAGTTACATTTATAGCACTGCCCCTGTCTTTATACATACATATACAGTGCTGCTTGAAAGTATGTGAACCCCTTGAGCAGTTTAGAGTTTTCCGTTGTTTTACCATGATTTTCTTATTTTATCATCACCAGTTTTCTATATATGAAATGTCAGGTTTATGTTTATCAATTGCATGTACTTGTTTAGAGGGAATTGTGTGAGTAGCCAAAAAAACTACATGAAACATGGAATTAGTGTATGTGCAAAAGTAAGTGAACCCCCAGCTGCATTGGTAAAATCAAGTAGGTAATAGATTCAGGTGAAACACATTTGGGTGCTTAATTAATCAATTAAGCAGACCAATCAAATGAGACATCCTTAGGAAAAGGGTTGGGCAACACAGATTAAAAAGAGAGAGGAAACCAACCAAACCACTGTAGTGCCAAGGTGTACCTAAACAGATCAACAATGCCGAGAGGAAAGGAGATATCCGAGGACATCAGGAAGAAGGTACTGACAGCCCATCAGTCTGGGGAAAGCTATAAGACCATCTCCAAAAGATTCCAGTTCCATCCATCCACTGTAAGACAAATCATTTACAAATGGAGGGCATTCAACATGACTGCAACTCTGCCTAGAAGTGGACGCCCATCAAAACTATCACCAAGAAGCACCAGAAGAATAATAAATCAGGTAAAGGCCAACCCACACATCACCTCTAGAGAGTTGCAGACCTCTCTGGCAGCATCTGGGGTAAATGTACATGCGTCTACAATCAGACGAAAATTGAATAGACATGACATTCATGGGAGGGTTGCTAGAAAGAAGCCTCTGCTCTCAAGAAAGAACAAAGCTGCCCGTTTCAACTTTGCCAGAGAACACTTGGACAAACCAGAGGCCTATTGGAAGTCCATTCTCTGGACAGATGAGTCCAAGATAGAATTATTTGGTCACAATCAAAACCGCTATGTTTGGAGAAAAGCCAACACTGCATACCAAGAAAAGAACCTCCTCCCAACAGTGAAGCATGGTGGTGGAAATGTGAAAGTCTGGGGCAGCTTTTCTGCCTCCGGACCTGGACGACTCCATATTATCCAGGGAAACATGAATTCTCATGCCTATCAACAAATTCTTGATCAGAATCTCCTGCCATCAGTCAGGGAGTTGAAGCTGGGCCGAAAATGGGTTCTGCAACAAGACAATGACCCAAAGCATACCAGCAAAACTACCAAGGAATGGCTTAACAGAAAGAGGATTCGTACTCTGGAATGGCCTAGTCAAAGTCCAGACCTCAATCCTATAGAAATGTTGTGGCTAGACCTGAAGCGGGCGGTACATGCCAGATGTCCCTCCAACCTCTCTCAACTGGCTGAGTTCTGCAAGGAGGAGTGGGCAAAAATCCCCAACAGCAGATGCGAGAGACTGGTCAGTGGTTACAGAAGACGTTTGGTTGAAGTAATGGCTGCAAAAGGAGGTGCCACAAGCTACTAACTAAAAGGGTTCACATACTTTTGCACATGTCAAATTTTCAGTTTTTGTGAGATAAACCACTTTTGTTGAATAAATAATGAAAATACATATTTTTTTGTTTGTTTGTGTCCATTATTTGGAAAGTCTGCTTTACAAATTGGTGTTTGGATATACATTTAATAAGGTTTTTTTTTTTTTTTTTACAAAAACAATGACCATGTCTGGAGGGTTCACAAACTTTCAAGCAGCACTGTATATATATATATATATATACAGTGGGTTCGGAAAGTATTCAGACCCCCTTAAATTTTTCACTCTTTGTCATATTGCAGCCATTTGCTAAAATCAATTAATTTCATTTTTTCCTCATTCATGCACACACAGCACCCAATATTGTCAGAAAAAACACAGACTTGTAGAAATTTTTGCAGATTTATTACAAAATAAACACTGAAATATCACATGGCCATAAGTATTCAGACCCTTTGCTGTGACACTTGTATATTTAACTCAGGTGCTGTCCAATTCTTCTGATCATCCTTGAGATGGGCCTACACCTTCATTGGAGTCCAGCTGTGCTTAATTATATTGATTGGACTTGATTTGGAAAGGCACACACCTGTCTATGTAAGGTCCCACAGTTGACAGTGCAGCGATGGGAGAACCTGGTAGAAGGACAAACATCTCTGCAGCACTCCCATCAATCAGACCTTTATGGTAGCACTTGGCATTCAGGCCAAAAATTTCAATTTGTGTCTCATCAGACCGGATAATCTTTTTCCTGATGCTCTTAGAGTCCTTTAAGTACCATTTGGCAAACTCCAGGTGGGCTGTCATATGCCTTTCACTCAGAAGTAGCTTCCGTCTAGCCCAGGGGTGGCCAACCAGTCAGAGGCTAAGAGCCAAATTTTTTACTGTGTTACCGCAAAGAGGGGGATGGTGCTACACGCGAAATAAAACCGGACACCAGTTCATTTATTTCGCGGACTGGGGGTGGTAAGAGGAATTAAAAAAATTCCGCCCCTCCTAATTTAATTTTAAACCCGGTGCATGAAACCAGAAATTTTGCGAGCGGTGCGCGTTTGACGAAAATACCGTATTGAACTCAAGCGAAGCGAACACGCACATTAAAAAAAAGAAAAACACAAACTTCGATATGAACGTAAGAGCCGCATGAAACCAGGCAAAGAGCCGCATGCGGCTCGGGAGCCGCGGGTTGGCCACCCCTGGTCTAGCCACTACCATAAAGGTCTGATTGATGGGAGTGCTGCAGAGATGTTTGTCCTTCTACCAGGTTCTCCCATCGCTGCAGAGGAACTCTGAAGCTCTCTTAGAGTGGCCATTGGGTTCTTGGTCACCTCCCTGACCATGTCCCTTCTTGCCCGGTTACTTAGTTTGGCCAGACGGCCAGCTCTAAGAAGAGTTGTGGTGGTTTCAAACTTATTCCATTTCACAATGATGGAGCCCACTGTTCTCCTGGGTGCTTTCAATGCTTTAGCAATGTTTTTATACCCTTCCCCAGATCTATGCCTCAACACAATTCTATCTCGGAGGTCTATGGAGAGTTCCTAGGACTTCATGGCTTGGTTTTTACTCTGACATGCACTGTCAACTGTGGGACCTTACATAGACAGGTGTGTGCCTTTCCAAATCAAGTCCAATCAATATAATTAAGCACAGCTGGACTCCAATGAAGGTGTAGGCCCATCTCAAGGATGATCAGAAGAATTGGACAGCACCTGAGTTAAATATACAAGTGTCACAGCAAAGGGTCTGAATACTTATGGCCATGTGATATTTCAGTGTTTATTTTGTAATAAATCTGCAAAAATGTCTACAAGTCTGTGTTTTTCTGACAATATTGGGTGCTGTGTGTGCATGAACGAGGAAAAAAAAGAAATGAATTGATTTGAGCAAATGGCTGCAATATGACAGAGTGAAAAATTTAAGGGGGTCTGAATACTTTCCGAACCCACTGTATATATATATATGCCATTTAGCAGACACTTTTATCCAAAGCGACTTACAGTAGTGAATGCACACATTTTTCAGTATCTGTGGTCCCAGTGGGAATTTAACCCACAACCTAAGCGTTGCCAACCTACTGAGCCACACAGAACCACGCTCTACCCACTGAGACACACAGAACTACACTCTACCTACTGAGCCACACAGAACCACACTCTACCTACTGAGCCGCACAGAACCACACTCTACCTACTGAGCCGCACAGAACCACACTCTACCTACTGAGACACACAGAACCACGCTCTACCTACTGAGTCACACAGAACCACACTCTACCTACTGAGCCACACAGAACCACTTTCTCCATTCATTTCCCCCCCAACACCCCAATAGGAGTTGCTATTTTGCAGGAGAAACACCATGCCAACCGTAGCCCTGCGTCCTGTGGGGCGACAGCATGACCCGTTACACGCGGGCCCACAGCACTCCCGGCTACAGTAGTCGGCACCGGTGCCGTCCGGGTTCTGTTATGTTCCACACCTCGGGGCGCAGAGTGAAGCCGAAACACTTTTTTGCGCTCCACATGCTTATTCCCGCTTCCCGGTCTCTCCGCGCCCAACGACTCCTCAGCGCCGTTCTCCCTTCTGCTGTCAAGCACTTGCTTG
Source organism: Aldrovandia affinis (assembly GCA_029706075.1). Taxonomy (NCBI): domain Eukaryota; kingdom Metazoa; phylum Chordata; class Actinopteri; order Notacanthiformes; family Halosauridae; genus Aldrovandia; species Aldrovandia affinis. The sequence goes on along the minus strand of JAINUG010000137.1, from coordinate 2,729,669 downwards.
TGTTTTCTGGACGTTCTGCTGCCTCTGGCGATTGCCGTCCTCTCCTGCGTGTGTGTAGACCGTGTAGCAGCTGTGCCTTGCGTCTGTTCACTATGTGTCAATGACAGAAACTGGGATGGGGGGGGGGGTGCTCCACAACGATTTTGTCTCAGTCGTCAGCCAAACTAATCTCTGTATTAAGATATGGATTTGACAATCGCCGAGGGCTTAGCAGAAAAATGTAAGGCGAGATTGTCTTTCTGCATGAATCTGTGCACACAGTATTGATGGCCATTAGGACAGCTTGAGTGCGGTGTGCTGTGTGCTCCACTGTGAGAGAGTTTTAAGTGCAGCCCCGTCTGTGCCAGCGTAAAACACAACTCTGGAAGGCCAGTGGTGCGCAGTCAGGTGAATGTGGCCGATTGGCTGAATGGTTTTTGCCGGCCTTACCTCAGAGTTTAGTTCACGCAGTACGTAAGGCACAGTCATGTGCGTAGTGTGAAAACGGCCGAGGCTGTGTTTCAGCCGTGTTGGTGAAATATTTAGTCTGGTCTGTGTCCTTCTGTGAAGCCCTCGCCCCTCCTGTCAGCCTAATAACTAATATTTAGTTAGTCTAAATATTAGTCTATCCTGTCAACGAGGGAGGGACACGCCGATGTATGGTTTCATCTCTAAAATCAGCCAAGAAGAGCCCGAGATTATTTTCTAGTCGTAGGGGGGAAAAGTAAGCCTCAGCAGCGCGGTGCGACCTGGCTTCAATCTGCCAGAAGCATTTTATTACAGATAACTTTAGCTTGCCTTTTCATGAGCTATCGCCTTTGTTTTCTGGGTCACTGTGTTGATATGTAGACTGGTTGCAGTCAGCATTAAGCGAGCCAGGTTGTGAAAGTGCTGAGTGTTACACCAGTGTAGGAGGGGCTGTCTGGGTGTGTGCAGGTGTTCTGTTCCTCACTGTTCCAGGTGGGAAGGAGAAAGGTGTCAGCATTTCAGACGGTGTGTGAATATGTACACCTGTCGTTTCCACGGCCCCTTGTGTCATTTGAGGAGGTGTTTATTGCGGTGTTTCAGGTGTAGATTGCTCTTGTGCCACGTTGTAATCAACTCTGCTGGGTTGGATTCAGTCATACGTGTTTTCCGATGTTTTGACCCGGGACAGCGGAAACAAGTCGGAGGTTGTGCCTGCAAATTGCAGGGCACTGAAAGTAGCACAGTTGTCAGATGTGTGCTTTTTCAAGCATATTGTATTGTTGAGAAGAGTTGTCAAAAAGGTGTTTTAAAAGTAAAAAAAAAAAAAAGTTGTGCTGTACAAAATTGTACCCTCTCAAAATGTCTCTGAAACCGTACAAACATCTGTACTCTGTTTGAAACTGCACTACCTACACCAGGATTATGGATATTGTTATAAAGCTTCACATTTTTTTTGTATTCTTCCTTCATCTCCCAGACAATTGCTAAACCCACGAGAGCTGCAGTGACGTTTATGTTCTTGTTGCTCGGCAACGGGAAGGAAACTTGATGCTAATTGGCTCAAACGCTGTCTGTTGCTCATTGTATCCGTGGCTCCCTGGCAGCTGTCAAATTGCACTGATTGGCTCAACAGCCTGTCACTCTATATACGGTATCGTAGACTCTCAGAAGGTTTGAGAGGAGATGCCGTGGTGTGGTGGAACAAAGTTCTTGTCAGACGCTTTGTGGAGGGAGCGTTGTACGGTTTGACAGATCTCTCGCTCCGCTTCTTGAGGATGACAGGAGATGTGAAGGACTGACAGTGATTCTCGTGTCATCAGTCGAATCAAAGTTTTAAGGAGAACATCCCTTTGCTCAAATCGTAATTTCTCTGTAACAGTCTGTAATACCTCATGATTGACGGAATTACAGAACCTCTAATCCCATAAGTTTCTATATTGGAATTAGGGGTGTGACGGTATACCATGATATTAAAATATGAAATAGTACTATCATAAACTTAATGTAATGCCGTGATCACGTGGCAAAAGCTATTTTCATGCGGGGGGAAAAAGTATTTCAACCGTTACCCTACTAAAATGTCTAAATAACCCATGCTGTACTCCGAAACGTGATGTCAGCCACCGCTTCTTATCACACTGCAGTCTATAAGATAAGCTGCACAGTCATGAGTCGGAGGAACACGTTTTGTGTACAGCTTTATACCGGCAGACCGTGGGCACCCAATTGACCAACGGGGGACACTGGTCAACTGAATCCCCCCCTCCCTCCCTGGGGGCTGATACCTCCAATTATGCATTGCCCTGTGGGGCTGCTGGCCACAGTCAATACAGATCGTGGGGCTACTCCACACACTAGAACAGTGCCTTAACAGCATGCAGACCGTGGGGCTCATCCACACACTAGAACAGTGCCTTAACAGGATGCAGACCGTGGGGCTCATCCACACACTAGAACAGTGCCTTAACAGCATGCAGACCGTAGGGCTCATCCACACACTAGAACAGTGCCTTAACAGGTTGCAGACCGTGGGGCTCATCCACACACTAGAACAGTGTCTTAACAGGATGCAGACCGTGGGGCTCATCCACACACTAGAGCAGTGCCTTAACAGGATGCAGACCGTGGGGCTACTCCACACACTAGAACAGTGTCTTAACAGGATGCAGACCGTGGGGCTCATCCACACACTAGAACAGTGCCTTAACAGGTTGCAGACCGTGGGGCTCATCCACACACTAGAACAGTGTCTTAACAGGATGCAGACCGTGGGGCTCATCCACACACTAGAGCAGTGCCTTAACAGGATGCAGACCGTGGGGCTCATCCACACACTAGAACAGTGCCTTAACAGGATGCAGACCGTGGGGCTCATCCACACACTAGAACAGTGTCTTAACAGCATGCAGACCGTGGGGCTCATCCACACACTAGAACAGTGCCTTAACAGGATGCAGACCGTGGGGCTCATCCACACACTAGAACAGTGTCTTAACAGGATGCAGACCGTGGGGCTCATCCACACACTAGAACAGTGCCTTAACAGGATGCAGACCGTGGGGCTCATCCACACACTAGAACAGTGTCTTAACAGGATGCAGACCGTGGGGCTCATCCACACACTAGAACAGTGTCTTAACAGGATGCAGACCGTGGGGCTCATCCACACACTAGAACAGTGTCTTAACAGCATGCAGACCGTGGGGCTCATCCACACACTAGAGCAGTGCCTTAACAGGATGCAGACCGTGGGGCTCATCCACACACTAGAATAGTGCCTTAACAGGATGCAGACTGTGGGGCTCATCCACACACTAGAACAGTGTCTTAACAGCATGCAGACCGTGGGGCTCATCCACACACTAGAGCAGTGCCTTAACAGGATGCAGACCGTGGGGCTCATCCACACACTAGAACAGTGTCTTAACAGGATGCAGACCGTGGGGCTCATCCACACACTAGAACAGTGCCTTAACAGGATGCAGATCGTGGGGCTCATCCACACACTAGAACAGTGTCTTAACAGCATGCAGACCGTGGGGCTCATCCACACACTAGAACAGTGCCTTAACAGGATGCAGACCGTGGGGCTCATCCACACACTAGAACAGTGCCTTAACAGCATACAGACCGTGGGGCTCATCCACACACTAGAACAGTGTCTTAACAGGTTGCAGACCGTGGGGCTCATCCACACACTAGAACAGTGTCTTAATAGGATGCAGACCGTGGGGCTCATGCACACACTAGAACAGTGTCTTAACAGGATGCAGACCGTGGGGCTCATCCACACACTAGAACAGTGCCTTAACAGGATGCAGACCGTGGGGCTCATCCACACACTAGAACAGTGCCTTAACAGGATGCAGACCGTGGGCTCATCCACACACTAGAACAGTGTCTTAACAGGATGCAGACCGTGGGGCTCATCCACACACTAGAACAGTGCCTTAACAGGATGCAGACCGTGGGGCTCATCCACACACTAGAACAGTGTCTTAACAGGATGCAGACCGTGGAGCTCATCCACACACTAGAACAGTGTCTTAACAGGATGCAGACCGTGGGGCTCATCCACACACTAGAACAGTGCCTTAACAGGATGCAGACCGTGGGGCTCATCCACACACTAGAACAGTGCCTTAACAGGATGCAGACCGTGGGGCTCATCCACACACTAGAACAGTGTCTTAACAGGATGCAGACCGTGGGGCTCATCCACACACTAGAACAGTGTCTTAACAGGATGCAGACCGTGGGGCTCATCCACACACTAGAACAGTGTCTTAACAGGATGCAGACCATGGGGCTCATCCACACACTAGAACAGTGCCTTAACAGGATGCAGACCGTTGGGCTCATCCACACACTAGAACAGTGCCTTAACAGGATGCAGACCGTGGGGCTCATCCACACACTAGAACAGTGTCTTAACAGGATGCAGACCGTGAGGCTCATCCACACACTAGAACAGTGTCTTAACAGGATGCAGACCGTGGGGCTCATCCACACACTAGAACAGTGTCTTAACAGGATGCAGACCGTGAGGCTCATCCACACACTAGAACAGTGTCTTAACAGGATGCAGACCGTGGGGCTCATCCACACACTAGAACAGTGCCTTAACAGGATGCAGACCGTTGGGCTCATCCACACACTAGAACAGTGTCTTAACAGGATGCAGACCGTGGGGCTCATCCACACACTAGAACAGTGTCTTAACAGGATGCAGACCGTGGGGCTCATCCACACACTAGAACAGTGCCTTAACAGGATGCAGACCGTGGGGCTCATCCACACACTAGAACAGTGTCTTAACAGGATGCAGACCGTGAGGCTCATCCACACACTAGAACAGTGTCTTAACAGGATGCAGACCGTGGGGCTCATCCACACACTAGAGCAGTGCCTTAACAGGATGCAGACCGTTGGGCTCATCCACACACTAGAACAGTGTCTTAACAGGATGCAGACCGTGGGGCTCATCCACACACTAGAACAGTGTCTTAACAGGATGCAGACCGTGGGGCTCATCCACACACTAGAGCAGTGCCTTAACAGGATGCAGACCGTGGGGCTCATCCACACACTAGAACAGTGTCTTAACAGGATGCAGACCGTGGGACTCATCCACACACTAGAACAGTGTCTTAACAGCATGCAGACCGTGGGACTCATCCACACACTAGAACAGTGCCTTAACAGGATGCAGACCGTGGGACTCATCCACACACTAGAACAGTGCCTTAACAGGATGCAGACCGTGGGACTCATCCACACACTAGAACAGTGTCTTAACAGGATGCAGACCGTGGGGCTCATCCACACACTAGAACAGTGCCTTAACAGGACGCAGACCGTGGGGCTCATCCACACACTAGAACAGCGTCTTAACAGGATTCAGACCGTGGGGCTCATCCACACACTAGAACAGTGTCTTAACAGGCGGCATGTAGTATAATGGTTAGGGAACTGGACTTGTAACTCAGAGGTTGCAGGTTCAATTCCCAGGTGGGGCACTGCTGTTGTACCCTTGAGCTAAAGGTGCTTAACCTGAAATGCTTCAGTAAAATATCCAGCTGTATAAATGGATTGTATGTTAAGAAGTGTAAACTGTGTAAGTCGATCTGGATAAGAGCGTCTGCTAAATGCCTAAAATGTAAAACAGTGTCTTAACAGGATGAGCCACCCAGCAGCACAAAACTACCACTGACAATAAAGGCCAATAGATGATTGAGAATGGCATGGGACTGTTGTGTTTAATATGTTGTGACCGTGTGCTTCCCCCCCTCCTCCCGTACACAGACAGGGTGGGCTCCTGGTGAACTTCCACCCCTCCATCCTGAGCTGTCTGCTGCCCCAGCTCACCAGCCCGCGGCTGGCCGTGAGGAAGAGGACCATCATCGCCCTGGGCCACCTGGTCATGAGCTGTGGCAACCTGGTGTTCGTGGACCTCATCGAGCACCTGCTCTCCGAGCTGTCCAAGAACGACTCCATGTCCACCACTCGCACCTACATCCAGTGCATCGCCGCCATCAGCCGACAGGCCGGACACAGAATCGGTGAGCCCTCTTACATTTCGGCCATTTTGCAGACGCTCTTGTCCAGAGAGACTTACGATGAGAGCATTTAAAGGAAATTTTGTTTCTGAATTTTTCTCTCATTTTCTCCCCAATTTTTTTTTAGCCAATTACACCCGCTATTTTTCATGTTAATCCCCCTCTCGTACTCGCTGCTGTAGCCCTATGAGTTCGAGATGGCACTGCCGTAGCCCTGTGACCCTGTCGGCGCCCTCCCCCCTCCCTGGGGCGGACAGTCAATTGCCGCCCCGTGGCACTCCCGGCCAGATCATCTCTTTTGAGATGGCACCACTTCATGCTGGAGGCCCTACGATTAATGCAGTTAAACATGGCAGAAATAATCGACCAAGAGATGGAACTCCATGGACACCCCAGAGCCAAATATAAAAGTAAAGAGTAAATAAATCTCCTGTGGGGAGGGGGTTGAAAGAGAAAAAAAAAAAAAAAAAAGTATGTTTAGAAAATGTATTATATTTACATCCATGAATTAAAGTATAAAATAAGTATAGGCTACATATTTTCTGTTAAATCCATTCATTGAATCCAGATCATTTAAATTATGTATTTGGATAATATGTATATATTTTACATTCAATTTGAGGATCTGTATTAAAATGAGTTTTTTTACTGTGATTCTAAGTAGAATGTCTAAATCTGAGAAGAATAAACACTACAGTTTGGTCTAAAATATGAAGAAAGGAGAAAAAAAACAAAAACACACTGGCCAGTCCCACAGCTGTCCGAGGCAATCTTACCCATGTCATCGTCAACCGTGCCTGGGCGGAAGGAACGGGAGGCGGAAACGCCCAAGTCATCGCTCAATTACGAGAGTCTCAGTTGTGTGATTGTAGATTTATTTTAATTTTTTTACATTTTGTTTCACATTTTATCCCATTATCTCCCAATTGTCACACCCTCTATTTTCTTTTAAAAATGTATTTCAGATTTCAGTTTTTCTCCCAATTTGGTTGCCAATTAAACCCTCTATTTACTTCAATTCCCCACCCTCACGAGTCCGCCGCCCGTCCTCCTGGATCGAGACACACATTCCTGGTTGAGTGTTCCCGCCTCTTTCGAGACAGGAAGCCTTAACCTTCTCCTCGACGGACTCGTGAGTTCACCCCTCCCCGGAGGTGGAGAGCCCTGTGGTGTAGGGCCAGTCTGGTAGAGACGGTGATCCCACTGCGCCATCCGCCAGCTAAACACCCACTATTTTCAAGTATCTTCTCTGAGACGCCACTTGCCAGGGGTGGGTTTCTGAGTGTGCCCCCCCCCCACCTCACTCTTCCCTCAGTTGCCTTTAGGCCAAAAACCCCCAAACAAATCTCATTGAATTGAATTGAATAGAAAATTCCACTGAAAGGCAAATGAAAGCTTCTGCGTTTTTATCTGGCCACAAACGAGAGGATTACTGGTGGCTCAAACGCCCTGGGTGTGTGCTGGTCTTCGGAAGGGGGGTGAATGTGCGTAATCTCCACATGACCCATCATGGGGCCTGAATTTGAGAAGCCTGCCCCCCGCCCCGTACAGCCCCTGTGGCTCGGCAGTTCTGCGCGTGGCGGGGGGGGGGGGGATAGACTGTCTGCTCCTGCTGCTGCCGTCTCTCTCTCCATCGCAGGGTGGGTAAATTAGTGCTGAAATTGAGGTCGTACGAGTCACCGGTAACTCTAGATTGCGTTTTGGTATTGCCTGGGCTCGTGCCGGTCGGTTTGAGGGAGTCGAGCGCGTTCCTCCTCCTCCTCTCCCTCCTCCTCCTCCTCTCCCTCCTCCTCCTCCTCATCCATCTCTCTCACATTAGCTGCCCCCGGACAGCTGGGTGTCCATCCCTCCCAATTTATCCAGTGAACGATCGCTGCAGCATTTTACCGGCCCAGTGCACACAGTTGATTATTGCATTGAAAGGGCATTCGATTTTTCTAGGCTGTTTAAAAAATAAATAATAATAATAATAAAAAAGAGAAAATATTAATAATTTGGGCTTTTTGTGGCATTTTTCCAGTGAACAGTGGCGTCCGTCAAAGAGCTTATTTTGCCGCACGATTCAACCGAGCAAATCTCTCCCGTCACGATCATAGTGGGGGGGGGGGGACTATGTGTCCTTCTCTGTCACGGAGGGCTGTCAGTTTGGCCCTCAGCCCTGCGCTCCCCAGTCGTAGCGTAGCCAGGGCGAGCCGTTTGGAGAGCGCAGTGAACTGAGTTGCTGCTGAGATTAGACCCAGTGACGATGGCCTTACTGGCTCGCAGCTTCCCCCCGATCCACCAATTACTGCCAGTTTTGATAAGTGAAAGGCGACAGAGATTAAGATGTGCACGATTATTATTAGCGCTCAAATCCGTTTCACGGTTCTCCATCTAGTTTCACGGTTCTTTTAATTCTCGAGAAATTTTTTTTTGCCAAATCAAAAGCGCTCCCTCAGGGTTTTGTTGAAATATGTTTTTTTGTTTTTCTTCTTCTTTAGATCAGCCTGACAATAAAAATATTTCTTACCCTGAAACTTTGTCTCCTGACATAGTAGCGGCCAAGGCTTTGTCTGTATGCTCTGTAATATTTGAGAAACCACGCTTGTCTTGTTTTTGTACAGTGTTAATATTTGTTTTGAAACGTGTTATTTCTCCCCCCCATCCACCGCAGGTGAATACTTAGAAAAGATCATTCCCCTCGTCGTGAAGTTTTGCAATATCGATGACGACGAGCTAAGAGAATACTGCATCCAGGCCTTTGAGTCTTTCGTCAGAAGGTACGCTTCTACTCCACCACCTACATTTATAATTGTGTTTAGGAATTTAGGAGACGCTCTTATCCTGAGCAACTTACAATACATTTAATATAGCAGGATATTTACTGAAGAAATTCAGGTTAAGCACCCCTGCCCTGCCTGGGAATTGAACCTGTAACCTTTGAGTTCCTTCCGTCTATATGTTCTGAAATAATAACGAAATAAGGAAAGATGCATTTTCACGGCCAGTTTTGTCACATGGCAGAAGAGACTGATCTCAAGTTTACTGAGCATTGTGTGGCATGCAGATCACTGGTCTCTAAAACTGGTCTGGCAAGAATCAGGTGGTTTTGGAATGCAGCTTGGCTGTTGGGACGAGAGAGACTATTTAGTTTATTCAAATTTTCAAGCCCAAGATTCACCTAGCAGTTTCTTGGATCGGTTTTCCAATGCTTGCTAAATAACAAAAAATGTTAAAAAATTAATAAATACAAAAATCCATTGTGTTATTCCCTCTGCTTGATGTTTGATGAAGGAGCGAGTCTAAGAATAAGTGTTCAAATTTCAGTATCGCATTTCTCAAAACACAGCTCCTTAATTGGCAGTTTTCATGTGGGCGGCAGAGTGGAGTTTCTCGGGTTCGAATGGCCGGGGCCTTTCTGTGCGGAGTTTGCATGTTCTCCCCGTGTCCGCGTGGGTTTCCTCCGGTCTTACAGTCCAAAGACATTTAGGCTAATTGGTCTAAAATTGAGGCTCATGGATTGGCGACCTGTCCAGGGTGTATTCCTGCCTCTCGTGCTGGGATAGGCTCCAGCCCCCCGCGACCCTGACCAGGAATAAGCGGCTTAACAATGGATGGATGGATGGAGTTTCATGAAAGTCTTATTTGTTGGGAGGCTCATCGAAGGTGGCAGAGAGAGAGAACAGGGAACGATCACTCTGAACCGCATTCAGCATTCACGTTGGCAGCCCGATTCATGCTGTTTCACATTCGATACGGTATTCTCTGATTCACTCTGGTATCCCGTTTCACATTCGATACAGTATTCTCTGATTCACTCTGCGTCGCTCGCTTCCACCGCCTGGGTCTAAGCCATCGTCCCACCAGCTTTCTTTTTATAACGTCCCTCTTAATCGTTTAATCTCATTTCCACATTCGTTGCTTCAATCAAAATGAGCCTGAAATAAAGATGTGATTGAATAGCACGCTGCCGGAAGATTATCTGGCCGCACGCCTCAAAGATTAGCGTGAAAAACGGAATGACAGTAAGACAGGAAGTCTCTAAATGGCCCTTGCCGAACGCAGCGGAAGCCCTCCCTGCGATGTGCACCCAGCGTAATCCTGGCGAACGCTCCGCTTCCTCCCACGCAGGTGTCCGAAGGAGGTCTACCCCCACGTTCCCACCGTCATCAGCATCTGCCTCAAGTACCTGACCTACGACCCCAACTACAACTATGACGACGAGGATGAGGATGAGAACGCCATGGACGCCGACGGTGCGGACGAAGACTACCAAGGTACGGAGACCGCTGCCGCGAGAGCCGGGAAGGCCGGGCCGTGTTCACCCGGGCGCGCGTTTAGCTTCTGTTTGTTCCTCTCAGATTCAGATTCAGATTCAGATTCAGATTTATTTATTGTTACATCTGTGATACTAGGTACACCAGAGTAAAAATCTTGGGCCTGGCCCCTCAACTTCACAGCATCAGAAATAACACACAGAAATAAACCAAATTGTAAAACTAAATAGTAATAACGGAATAACAATAACAACAACAACAATAACAATAAGAATAGTAGCAGCACTGTATTTCAAATAGCAGCGATGCTATTGAATAGCAGCAGTGGTATTCACATGATGCTCTCCTGCGCTTTGAGACGCTCCGTTAAGATCGGCCTGACCGTTTTCAGCTGTAAACAGTGTCTCTTCATTCCCGAGTGCCGTTTCATGACAGAACTGTTGAAATGCCACCCCCCCCTGCGAATCGTAGTTCTGATCTCCAGCTTTCTAGAACTTTCCGTCCCATCTTCCTGTGCCGTCCGTGTTGTGACATTAACAAAAAGCTCCAATCGCATTAAAACGCGTCTTGAGCTCCCCGGCAACTATCAGAAAATTGATCTGCCGACCAGCCCAAAACCAAAGCACCGCTTCCTCACATAAAACCCCTGCAGGAACGGCGTTGTGAAAGAAGGCCGCCGTTGAGCCGTAATGGCCGATGAACGAGGGCTGCAGTCACAAGGCACCTTGTTAAAAACAGCGGTGCAGCGGTGTGGGAAGCTGTGGGAGTCTTGAGACGAGCCCGGGTCGTTACAGGATGGAGAGAGAGTGGCTGGGAGATTGCTTGCAGTAAATGCAGCACAGGCCTTAAAGTGTTGCGCGGTGGTCGATCGCCGCTCTCGTGAAGACGTGACGCTTGTTAAATGCAGCCGAAAGGCCTTGCCCTCCCACCGCCTGTCTGATGAACAATGTGCGTTCACATGAGATATATCGCCACCGTGCTCTCCCCCCCGAGCTGCCTCTGGCCTGCTGTGGGTGAAGAGAACAGTGTCACAGTTTCCTCTTTTGTGAGGCGTGCGCTTCTGAAGAGAGAGTGCCAGGAGAGTGAGGGAGAGGAGAGAGGGGAGAGGAGTGGGGAGAGGAAGGGGAGAGTGAGAGGGGAGAGGGAGGGAGAGAGAGTGAGAGAGGGAGAGGGTGAGTGAGTGGGGAGAGTGAGTGGGGAGAGTGAGAGAGGAGAGTGAGAGGGGAGAGTGAGTGGGGAGTGAGTGAGTGAGTGAGTGAGTGAGGGAGAGGAGTGAGGGAGAGGAGTGAGACAGTGAGTGAGTGAGAGAGGAGAGGGGAGAGAGGGAGAGAAGGAAAACCAATGGTTTTCTGGTTTTTTGATTCCCTCTGGAAAATGCCAGTGAGTGCGTGTGTGACAACCTGTTTGTAAATGGCGTGATACAAAAATATAGATTGATTGATTGATTGATTGAGAAGGAGAGGGGAGTCAGTGAGTGAGTGGAGAAGGAGAGGAGAGGAGAGGGCACAAATCCCTGCTTACCCAGCCCTTTTGAAATGGTGGCGTGTCAGTCCTGTGTTTGGTCACTCTGTGAGTCAGTGTGACTCTCTTTCCTCAGTAAATCACGGTGCTCTCAGTTCTCCGTCCCCTTCAATAATTCATGCTGCCATCTGCACGCCTTCTTGTGGAGCATCCCCAGGCTGCTTGGGCTGTGCAGTGCAGAGAGAGAGAGCCTCCGTCAGCCTCACGCCCGGCGTTCACAACACACGGCCCTTTTCCCACCCGCACAGAGCGCTATAACGACGGCTGCACATCGTCGCCTTGCACCTACGCCAAGAACCTACGCCAAGAACGTCTTTAGCGCTTATGCGTGCACGTCGATCAACAATAAACGTCCTTGAGTGAGTAAAACATAAAGGACACCATGTCCCCTGGAGACTCGCTCCTGTTCACAAGCTGAAATGAAATTCAGAGTCTTACCATGTTTCTCCATGTGGGGGTCAGTGTTTTCTATTTGGACACAAAATGGACAAGAGGGGGGAGTGAGACGATGGGTTGTAAAATGAGGTCGCCGGATGTTAGCCGGTGTATCGCAGTCTCGATTGCAGCGGTGCATGCCCTGCATCTGGAATCAGGCTGGTTAGTGTGTCTACCCCTCCCTCTGGTGAGACACTGTATTTGGTCCTTTGGTGGCGTATAACCACAGATATTATAGACCGGGTCAGCTCCTGGTCATGGTCAACTCCTGCGTTCATTAAGTGCTCTTTACTTGTTGAGGACAGGTGGGTTCTGGCTGGTAACAGGGGTTTCCGTTGCTATGTTACAGTTCAGGACATCCATTGACACATTATGGTACTGGTCATGCCCCTCATTAATGTTCATAAGACACGTTAATTAGGAATGTTTCAGCTTCCGCCTCCGGGGAGGGGGAGGGTGACACTCGTCCATCGAGGAGCAGGAAAAGGCGTTGGGTGAAGAGGTGGAGATAAACGGAGGGACAGGCGGCGGATTGGGGGAGAAAAATAAATGAGGGTATAGAAAAAAAAAAAAAGAATAGCGAAGAATAAATAAAAAAGAATACAGAGCCGACAGATGTATGAATCGGTGAGGTGAGGTAGTGTCTCTAACGTCCCCCGTCACAGGAAGTGATGACGAGTACAGCGACGATGACGACATGAGCTGGAAGGTGCGGCGCGCGGCGGCGAAGTGCCTGGACGCAGTGGTGAGCACGCGGCACGAGATGCTGCCCGAGTTCTACAGGACGGTGTCCCCGGCGCTCATCGGGCGATTCAAGGAGCGGGAGGAGAACGTGAAGGCCGACGTGTTCCACGCCTACCTGTCCCTGCTGAAGCAGACGCGCCCCGCACAGAGCTGGCTGTGTGACCCCGACGCCATGGAGCAGGGAGACACGCCACTCACCATGCTGCAGAGCCAGGTACGCACACACACACACACACACACACATATACACACACACACACACACACTACTCACCATGCTGCAGAGCCAGGTAGGCACACACACACTCACACACATGCTACAGAGCCAGGTACACACACACACACACACACACACACACATATACACACACACACACACACACACACACACACACACACACACACACACACACACACACACACTCACACACACTCACACACTCTCACACACACACACACACACACACACACACACACACACACACACACACACACACACACACACACACACACACACACACACACACACACACACACATACACACACACACACACACACTACCATGCACAGAGCCACACGCTCACACACACACACACACATATACACACACACACACACACACACTACTCACCATGCTGCAGAGCCAGGTACGCTCATACACACACACACACACGCACACACACACACACACACACACACACACACACTCACTCGCCACTCACTGCTGCAGAGCCAGGTACACACACACACACACACACACACACACACACACACACACACACACACACACACACACACACACACACTCACACACACACACACATACACACACACACACACACACACACACACACACAGTACACACACACACACACTCACACATATACACACACACACTCACACACACACACACACACACACACATATATACAGCCGTGGCCAAAAGTTTTGAGAATGACACAAGTATTGGTTTTCACAAAGTTTGCTGCTTCAGTGTTTTTAGATCTTTTGTCAGATGTTACTATGGTATACTGAAGTATAATTACAAGCATTTCACAAGTGTCAAAGGCTTTTATTGACAATTACATTAAGTTTATGCAAAGAGTCAATATTTGCAGTGTTGACCCTTCTTTTTCAAGACCTCTGCAATTCGCCCTGCATGCTGTCAATTAACTTCTGGGCCACATCCGGACTGATGGCAGCCCATTCTTGCATAATCAATGCTTGGAGTTTGTCAGAATTTGTTTTTTGTTTGTCCACCCGCCACTTGAGGATTGACCACAAGTTCTCAATGGGATTAAGGTCTGGGGAGTTTCCTGGCCATGGACCCAAAATTTCGATGTTTTGTTCCCGAGCCACTTAGTTATCACTTTTGCCTTATGGCAAGGTGCTCCATCATGCTGGAAAAGGCATTGTTCGTCACCAAACTGTTCTTGGATGGTTGGGAGAAGTTGCTCTCGGAGGATGTTTTGGTACCATTCTTTATTCATGGCTGTGTTCTTAGGCAAAATTGTGAGTGAGCCCACTCCCTTGGCTGAGAAGCAACCCCACACATGAATGGTCTCAGGATGCTTTACTGTTGGCATGACACAGGACTGATGGTAGCGCTCACCTTTTCTTCTCTCGGACAAGCTTTTTCCGGATGCCCCAAATAATCGGAAAGGGGATTCATCAGAGAAAATGACTTTACCCCAGTCCTCAGCAGTCCAATCCCTGTACCTTTTGTAGAATATCAGTCTGTCCCTGATGTTTTTTCTGGAGAGAAGTGGCTTCTTTGCTGCCTTTCTTGACACCAGGCCATCCTCCAAAAGTCTCCTCACTGTGCAGATGCACTCACACCTGCCTGCTGCCATTCCTGAGCAAGCTCTGCACTGGTGGTGCCCCGATCCCGCAGCTGAATCAACTTTAGGAGACGGTCCTGGCACTTGCTGGACTTTCTTGGGCGCCCTGAAGCCTTCTTCACAACAATTGAACCTCTCTCCTTGAAGTTCTTGATGATCCGATAAATGGTTGATTTAGGTGCAATCTTACTAGCAGCAATATCCTTGCCTGTGAAGCCCTTTTTGTGCAAAGCAATGATGACTGCACGTGTTTCCTTGCAGGTAACCATGGTTAACAGAGGAAGAACAATGATTTCAAGCACCACCCTCCTTTTAAAGCTTCCAGTCTGTTATTCTAACTCAATCAGCATGACAGAGTGATCTCCAGCCTTGTCCTCATCAACACTCTCACCTGTGTTAACGAGAGAATCACTGACATGATGTCAGCTATTCCTTTTGTGGCAGGGCTGAAATGCAGTGTAAATGTTTTTTTGGGGATTAAGTTCATTTTCATGGCAAAGAGGGACTTTGCAATTAATTGCAATTCATCTGATCACTCTTCATAACATTCTGGAGTATATGCAAATTGCCATCATAAAAACTGAGGCAGCAGACTTTGTGAAAATTAATATTTGTGTCATTCTCAAAACTTTTGGCCATGGGTGTACGCACACACACACACCCATCACCATGCTGCAGAGCCAGGTACACACACACACACACCATGCTGCAGAGCCACACACACACACACACACACACACACACACACACACACTCACACACACATATACATACACACACACACTACTCACCATGTTACAGAGCCAGGTACACACGCACACACACACCCACACACACACACACACACACACACCCACATACACACACACACACACACACACACTCCAAAACGGGAGGAGCTATTATGTGTTATCAGCGACTCCCTGATAGCGTTTTTGCTGTGGAGAGCATTTGAGCGTTTGATTGGCGGGCGGGTGATTGATTGACAGCCCTGCGCTGTGGTGTGCGCAGGTCCCCATGACGGTGAAAGCGCTCCACAAGCAGATGAAGGAGAAGAGCGTGAAGACCCGGCAGTGCTGCTTCAACATGCTGACGGAGCTGGTGAACGTGCTGCCTGGGGCCCTCACCCAGCACATCCCTGTCCTGGTCCCGGTTACGAGCCCCCCCCCCGTTACTGAGCCACAGCCCTCAGAGCAAGTCTCAGAGCGGGCCTACTGACGTCACAGCCCCTCAGAGCCCCCGGGGGGGGGGGTAAAGCTGGCTGCCTACTGATTTTAAATACCTACATAATTGGTGTGTGCCGGGTTGCTCAGTGGTGGCGGAGTATAATGCCGAAGCATGTCTCGGGTCTAGGGTCGATGAGACGTGAGACCCACTCCCGTCTGACCTCGAGCAACGGCCACCAGAAGCTGGAATTTGCATCGTTCAGATTCAGATTTCTTGCGTTCACAAAGCACCAAATGTGTATTTCACTCATAAATACAAGTCTGGCATTGTGTAGAACATGGCAGGTTACAGGTTAACGTCAGCTGGTAGCCACCTCAGTTTCTTAAGCGTTGCTGTCAAGCTGTGGCTCTGTGTGGCTCTGTGTGGCTCAGTATGTAGAGCATGGCGTTGGCAGCGCTTAGGTTGTGGATTAGATTCCCACTGGGGCCACATATACTGAGAAATGTATGCAGTCATTAGTGTAAATTGCTTTGGATACCGTCTGCTAAATGGCACATAACAGAAGGTTTTCTTCCACATAGAGAGCGCTCGGTGCATAGATGCAGTGCTGGATATACTCTCACCTCTATGCAAAATTACCTGGAACGGCTGAATGACTCGTTTGTCCTCATCAGACAGTCATTTTCTCTTATGCCGCAATATCTGTTAAATACTCGGTTCTGATTGGTCGAGAGGGTCTCGCTTATTTTCCAGAGAAACATAATCATGAGTGGCTGTGAAGTAGTCCCGGTGATTGTGGCCTTATCACGGTTCCAAATCAATACACATTGTTTTTTAAAAACAGTGCGACCGATTCACTTTGCTGGTATACTTTTATATATTTTTTCTAAATACTGTTCGGGTTTTGAGTTTTCAACAGCATGTGTGGATGCTTGGTTTATCCCACTCGGTGTATAATACGTCATTAGGCACATATTCACATGCTGAATGAAATGATTAAGAGACTTGAGTCTCACCGGGCTGGTCTGCAGCGATTCTGTGATTGTGTATTCAGCGTTACTCTAGATGTACGACTTCTGGTGCCACGTTATAAGAATGTCTCATTACATAATGAGAGTGTAGAGCAACGCCGTTGACTCGGTTCGGCGTGTGATTTACTACGCGTGAGAAACGATCACGCTCCCGCTTGCCATGTCGTTATCAGTGCTGCGGAATAGCTTCGCATTCTTCCGTTGCAATTACCAAGATGGGCGACGGGCACGCTGGTGTATCTCTCATCAGAATGGGCTGTGATGTCCCACCGCTCGCCCTCGAAATTTCAGCCCATTGTGTCCGATGCATCTGAGCACCTGGCAGCGCTGTTTATGATATCGGGGGAATGTTTTTAAAACACGCGAAATAGCTTTGCAGCACTTTATAATATATGCCATTTAGCAGACGCTTTTATCCAAAGCGACTTGCAGTTGAATCCAGTATATGTGGTCCCCAATGGGAATTGAGCCCACAACATAAGCATTGTCAGCGCCATGAATGGGACATACATTTTTGAGCAGAACCACGCTGTGGAGCCACACAGAACCACACTCTACCTGGAGCCAATTGAAGCCACACAGAACCATGCTCTACCTACTGAGACACACTCTACCTACTGAGCCACACAGAACCACGCTCTACCTACTGAGCCACACAGAACCACACTCTACCTACTGAGCCACACAGAACCACGCTCTACCTACTGAGCCACACAGAACCACCACGCTACTGAGCCACCTACTGAGAGCCACACAGAACCACGCTCTGAGCCACCTCTACTGAGCCAGAACCACACAGAACACAGAACGCTCTACCTACTGAGCCACACAGAACCACGCTCTACCTACTGAGCCACACAGAACCACGCTCTACCTACTGAGCCACACAGAACCACGCTCTACCTACTGAGCCACACAGAACCACGTTTTTTTCCTAACACTTTGCACGCCTTTGAGCCACACAGAACCACGCTTTTTTTGAGACACACAGAACCATTTTTGAGCACCAGAACCACGCTCTACGCAGGCTAAGCTGATGCTAACCTAAAGTTTTTTCTAATTTTGCTCCACTCAACGCAGGAATCATATTCTCCCTCAACGACAAATCGAGCTCGTCCAACCTGAAGATCGACGCGCTGTCGTGCCTGTACGTGATCCTGTGCAACCACCAGCCGCAGGTGTTCCACCCGCACGTGCAGGCCCTGGTGCCGCCCGTGGTGGCCTGCGTGGGAGACCCCTTCTACAAGATCACCTCGGAGGCCCTGCTGGTCACCCAGCAGCTGGTGAAGGTGATCCGGCCCCTGGACCAGCCGGACGCCTTCGACGCCTCGCCCTACATCCAGGACCTGTTCGCCTGCACCGTGCGGCGGCTCAAAGCGGCCGACATCGACCAGGAGGTGAAGGAGCGCGCCATCTCCTGCATGGGCCAGGTGATCTGCAACCTGGGCGACAGCCTGGGCACGGACCTCCCGCCCACGCTGCAGATCTTCCTGGAGCGCCTGCGCAACGAGATCACGCGGCTCACCACCGTCAAGGCGCTGACGCTCATCGCCGGCTCGCCGCTGCACATCGACCTGCGGCCCGTGCTGGGCGACGCCGTGCCCATCCTGGCGTCGTTCCTGCGCAAGAACCAGCGCGCCCTGAAGCTCAGCACGCTCGCCGCCCTCGACATCCTGGTGAAGAGCTACGGCGACGCGGCCACGCCCGCCATGATCGACGCCGTGCTGGCCGAGCTGCCGCCGCTCATCAGCGAGAGCGACATGCACGTGTCGCAGATGGCCATCGGCTTCCTCACCACGCTCGCCAGCGCCCACCCCGACTCGCTGTCCAAGATCAGCGGCGCCATCCTGCCCGAGCTCATCGCCCTGGTGCGCTCGCCCCTCCTGCAGGGCGGCGCCCTCTGCGCCATGCTCGACTTCTTCCAGGCGCTCGTCTCCACGGGCACGGCGGGCCTGGGCTACATGGACCTGCTGCGCATGCTGACGGGCCCCGTCTACGCGCAGAGCGCCACGCTCGCGCACAAGCAGTCGTACTACTCCATCGCCAAGTGCGTGGCGGCGCTGACGCGCGCCTGCCCCAAGGAGGGCCCCGCCGTGGTGGGCCAGTTCATCCAGGACGTGAAGAACTCGCGCTCCACCGACTCGATCCGCCTGCTGGCGCTGCTGTCGCTGGGCGAGGTGGGCCACCACGTGGACCTGAGCGGCCAGCCCGAGCTCAAGGCCGTCATCCTGGACGCCTTCTCGTCGGCCAGCGAGGAGGTGAAGTCGGCGGCGTCGTACGCGCTGGGCAGCATCAGCGTGGGCAACCTGCCCGAGTACCTGCCCTTCGTGCTGCAGGAGATCTCGGGCCAGCCCAAGCGGCAGTACCTGCTGCTGCACTCGCTGAAGGAGATCATCGGCTCGGCGTCGGTGGCGGGCCTCAGGCCCTACGTGGAGAGCGTGTGGGCGCTGCTGCTCAAGCACTGCGAGTGCACCGAGGAGGGCACGCGCAACGTGGTGGCCGAGTGCCTGGGCAAGCTCACGCTCATCGACCCCGAGACCCTGCTGCCCCGACTCAAAGGATACCTGCTCTCAGGTGGGGAGCCCTGACCCGCCCCACCCTCCGCACCCTCTCTCTTTCTCTGTTCCTGCCCTGCCTCTCTCTCTCTCTCTCTCTCTCTCTCTCTCCCTCTCTCTCTCTCTCTGTCTCTGTCCCTCTCTCTCTCTCTCTCTCTCCCTCTCTCTCTCTCTCTCTCTCTCTCTCTCTCTCTCTCTCCCCCTCTTTCCTCTCTTTCTCTCTCTCTCTTTCTCTCTCTCTCTCTCCCTCTCCCTCTCTCTCTCTCTCTCTCTCTCTCTCTCTCTCTCCTTGTCTCTGTCCCTCTTTCCATCACTCTTTCTCTCTCTCTCCCCCTCTTCTCTTCCTCTTTCCCTCTCTCTCAGGACACCCTTGGATGTAACTCAGAGCCCCCCCACCCCACCCATTTTACATTTTACATTTTAAGCATTTAGCAGATGCTCTTATCCAGAGCGACTTACAAGATGTGCATTAATACATGGTAAGATCAATCATAGTCCGTGCCGGAGATCAGTGTCGTGATACAGTAATAGACATAATCGTTGGCAGCTGCATACCATACCTGTAACACCAGGAGGGAAAAGTACACCCCACCTCCATGCCCACAGACTCTCTCCACCCCAGGGCATGGCCTGATTTTCAAGTGGAGCGGCAGTGTGGTATAATGGTTAGGGAACTGGGCTTGTAACGCCAAGGTTGCAGGTTCGATCCCCAGGTGGGGGCACTGCCGTTGTACCCTTGAGCAAGGTACTTAACCAGTGAAATATCCAGCTGTATAAATGGATTGTATGGATGGTATGTGTAAGTGGCTCTGGATGTAATTGTAATGTAATGTAATGTAATGTAATGTAAAAGTGTCAGGGATGTGATTTCTCCCTGGTTAATCTCCACATACTGATCTTCAGACCCTAACTTGTCTCTGGGGCCATGAGCATTTGGCTTTGTGGCTGCACATCCTCTCTTAGCTGTCAGAGAGTGAGAGAATGTAAAAGCTCTGGGTTTGTATGCTTGTGAGGTATCCAAGTTCTCCGCCTCTGGTTGAGACAATAGGTTGACAATAGGGTCTGAAATTCCATATCAGGAAGGATCGGGAAGTGCCACATTCCTGCGCATTGTTACCAGGGTGGCGTCACATAACATGGCACTATAATATTTATCAGAGGCTCGTGGAGCACGTTTCAGAATGTGAGTGCACGTGTGCGTCCAGGCAGGTTACAAAGGCAGTGTAGTGTAATGGTTAGGGGACTGGGCTTGTAACTCAGAGGTTGCAGGTTCGATTCCCAGGTGGGGCGCTGCCGTTGTAGCCTTGAGCTAAAGGTTTTAACTGAATTGCTTTAGTAAAATATCCACCTGTATGTAAAAGAAATGTAAACTGTGTAAGTCGCTCTGGATAAGAGCGTCTGCTAAATGCCTAAAATGTAAAATGCAAAGGAAAAAAATGATTAGTAACACTCAGTGAGTAACAGTGTCACAAAAAGTGGTTCAAACATGCAGTTAGCACAGCCAGCACATTAAAAGCTAAACGCAGCGCTAGGAGGCGTGGGGTTGAGGGAGATGCAGTCTAGACTTGGATGAGTCTGTCGGGAGAGACGGTCGGTGTGTCTGCTTTCCGAGCCACTGTGTGGAAAGCTTGTTTAAACCACCAAGGGAAATCATCGATGGATGCAATTAACAGCTATACCAGAGTTAAATCAGTGTTTTACAGTTCTTACAGAATTGTGTGGACTGTTTTATTTCCCCTGGCCCTTTCAAAACATAGGTAAAATATGTTCATATATATATAACTATTTAGAGTGTGTGGTATTTATTGCAGATATTTTTAAAATATAAGAACATAAGAATACATAGTGATGAGAACTGGCCGTGCCCATCTAGGCTCATCATGTCCTAATCTAAAGTATTTATTGCCTAGATATTTTTCTGCCTCTAAATATGAGGCATTGAACAAAGAATGTTTTTCTGATGAACAATGTGTTTTACCTCCTCAGGTTCCTCTTATGCCAGAAGCTCAGTAGTGACTGCAGTGAAGTTCACCATTTCTGACCATCCTCAGACTATCGATCCTCTACTCAAGAACTGCATAGGTAGGCCTCGTTCACAAGGTGGAGAAATCCGCCAACTACACACTAGATAGAGCGCCTTCGTGTCATACTCTGGGGCACCTAGAGTATCGATGAACTCCAGATACCTTAAGTTCTTAAGGATCCAGTATTAGTTTGACCACAGAAAGAACTGTTGGGCTATTTCTTTATGTGCCTGTTTTAGTTCTGCAACTGTTTTGAAAAAATTAAGACTTTTTTATGTTCCTGTACATCTTTACATGTAAACCAGTCTAAGGTAAAGCTTTCATTCTAGGTGATTTCCTGAAGACATTGGAAGACCCTGACCTCAATGTGCGACGAGTTGCTCTGGTGACGTTTAATTCGGCGGCTCACAACAAGCCTTCCCTCATCCGGGATCTCCTGGACACTGTTCTACCGCACCTGTATAACGAGACGAAAGTGCGCAAGGACCTCATCAGAGAGGCAAGTCTTCCTCCTCCTCCTTTGGTTCACTTCAGTCTGTTAATCACTCCTTGTTACCAAGTTCACATGTTCTCATGTGTATTTGTCACTGTGTTCCTAAGTTAGCATGTTCCCATGTCTATTTGTCACTGTGTTCCTAAGTTAGCATGTTCTCATGTCTATTGGTCATTGTGTTTCTAAGTTAGCATGTTCCCATGTCTATTGGTCATTGTGTTCCTAAGTTAGCATGTTCCCATGTGTATTTGTCATTGTGTTCCTAGGTTAGCATGTTCCCATGTGTATTGGTCACTGTGTTTCTAAGTTAGCATGTTCCCATGTCTATTGGTCATTGTGTTCCTAAGTTAGCATGTTCCCATGTGTATTGGTCACTGTGTTCCTAAGTTAGCATGTTCCCATGTGTATTTGTCATTGTGTTCCTAGGTTAGCATGTTCCCATGTCTATTGGTCATTGTGTTCCTAAGTTAGCATGTTCCCATGTGTGTTGGTCACTGTGTTCCTAAGTTAGCATGTTCCCATGTGTGTTGGTCATTGTGTTTCTAAGTTAGCATGTTCCCATGTGTGTTGGTCACTGTGTTTCTAAGTTAGCATGTTCCCATGTGTGTTGGTCACTGTGTTTCTAAGTTAGCATGTTCCCATGTGTGTTGGTCATTGTGTTCCTAAGTTAGCATGTTCCCATGTGTGTTGGTCACTGTGTTCCTAAGTTAGCATGTTCCCATGTCTATTGGTCACTGTGTTCCTAAGTTAGCATGTTCCCATGTCTATTGGTCACTGTGTTCCTAAGTTAGCATGTTCCCATGTGTATTGGTCACTGTGTTCCTAAGTTAGCATGTTCCCATGTGTATTGGTCACTGTGTTTCTAAGTTAGCATGTTCCCATGTCTATTGGTCACTGTGTTCCTAAGTTAGCATGTTCCCATGTGTATTGGTCACTGTGTTCCTAAGTTAGCATGTTCCCATGTGTATTGGTCACTGTGTTCCTAAGTTAGCATGTTCCCATGTCTATTGGTCATTGTGTTCCTAAGTTAGCATGTTCCCATGTGTGTTGGTCACTGTGTTCCTAAGTTAGCATGTTCCCATGTGTGTTGGTCACTGTGTTCCTAAGTTAGCATGTTCCCATGTGTGTTGGTCACTGTGTTCCTAAGTTAGCATGTTCCCATGTGTATTGGTCACTGTGTTCCTAAGTTAGCATGTTCCCATGTGTATTGGTCACTGTGTTTCTAAGTTAGCATGTTCCCATGTCTATTGGTCACTGTGTTCCTAAGTTAGCATGTTCCCATGTCTATTGGTCATTGTGTTCCTAAGTTAGCATGTTCTCATGTCTATGTGGTGTTGTGTTCACTGTGTTAGTTAGCATGTTCCCATGTGTGTTGGTCACTGTGTTCCTAAGTTAGCATGTTCCCATGTGTCACTGTTGGTTAGCACTGTGTTACCTGTGTATTTGTCATTGTGTTCCTAAGTTAGCATGTTCCCATGTGTGTTGGTCACTGTGTTCCATGGTATTTGGTCACATTTTGTCCTCGGTCCTCATGCTGCAGGTGGAGATGGGCCCATTCAAACACACAGTGGACGACGGGCTGGACATCCGGAAGGCTGCCTTCGAGTGCATGTACACACTGCTGGACAGCTGCTTAGACAGACTAGACATCTTTGAGTTCCTCAACCATGTGGAGGATGGGCTAAAGGACCATTACGACATTAAGGTACAGAGTCCACACGCCTGACAGGACAGGACTGTACTGCATCACAACATGGAGAGAGCACACTTGAATTCTGCCAGGGGATAGGCTAAGGTGGTCTAATGTCTAATATTCCTCTTCTTCCACATTCTTTTAGTTTTTCTCCAATTTTCTCCCAATTTAGTAGCCAATTACACCCTCTATTTTCATGTCAATCCCTCCCTTGTATAGTGAGTTCGCTGCCGTAGCTCTGAGACTTGTAGTGACAAAGGCAAAGTATCGTCTCCTCTGAGACAGCACTCACCAGGCCATCAACCGTAACTCCGGTACTACCGAGCCACTCCTGTGCACAGCAAACGTCCTGTCGGCTTCCCTCCCCCCTCCCTGGGGCGGACAGCCAATTGCCACCCCCGGTGGCGCTCCCGGCCAGAGCCAACTCTGGCGCGGCCGGTGAAATCGAACCCCGGTCGCATCTTCTTCGACATTCTGAGAGTCAGAAGAAATAGCCAGCGCTCAATACATATTTAGCAAGTGAAATACATGCACTATGATTAAATGCATGTACTTGTTAAGTGTGTGTTAAGTGAGCTTAAGAAACGTTGCTGAAGCTCAGTTGAATTACCCTGAGGCTTTCAGTACCTGTTGCAACAGGACTTCCTATTGAGAGTTGAGTATGTTTTATTTCTGTAATTGCCATGTCTTTGTCCAGACCAGCGGTTTGGCCCAAACTTCCTCACCATCAGCCAATTGTGAACCGTGACTTGGGGCTCTGTTTTCCTTTTGATGTTAACTCACAGTGCATTCTCTTCATCGTCATAATCAAATGAATACGCTGTTATATAACGCTCCCAAGATGGAGGAGTGTGAAACATGTTGAAAGTGCGGCAGGTGAGAGGAGAGCTGAGAGAGCTCAGAATTGTGATTGATTGATTGATTGATTGATTGATTGATTGCGTGCGTGCGTGCGTGTGTATATAGTGGTAATGGTGAATTACACTGAGCAGTGTTGATCAGGTGAAATGTGGAAGCTGGCAGTGGTGAAATACACTAAAATACATTTTGTTACACAATGAGGAAAAAAATAAACACCTAAAAAAAGTGTATCTATAAACTACAATCAAAAGGGTGCAACCCATGCCTCATAGGCTGCTTTGCAGTAGCACAAAATGATAAACCACACAAATCAAAAAGGTCAATGTAGCACGTGCTACATCGGGTGCTGTTTTACATGTGGGCAAAACTAAACACAAAACAAAGATGAAAAGCAAAAAGTATATTCTGGTCCCCTCATTCCATAACCAAACAAAAGTTTGGACAAACGTTTGGCCTATAAACAGTCTGTCTAAAAAAAAAAAGTCTACTTTTTGCTTTCAATCGTCTTTATTTTGCTTAAACCCAACAATAAACACTATTTTTACATATTATTACATTTGAAATGCGTACATGCAAATCCGCATTTGAGATTTGTTTGATTAGAAACGTGCGTCTGACCCGCAGATGCTGACGTTCCTGATGCTGGCGAGGCTGTCGTCGCTCTGCCCGAGCGCGGTGCTGCAGAGGCTGGACCGGCTGGTGGAGCCGCTGAGGGCCACGTGCACGACCAAGGTGAGCGCAGCCGGAGGAGCCCGATGTGCTCCTGTTCTCATGTAATATATCGTTGTGGAGAGGTGAAGCCGCGCCAACCGGATAATTGTAACCACAGGTGCGTAGGTTCAAAAGCTGCAATAGCCGCGATAAACAAATGAATGAAGGTGACAGACAGACGTTTCGGTCAAATGTATACTGATGATGGTCATTTGACCGAAACATCGATTAAAAGACTCGAGATAAAACGTCGAGCCTTCGCCTAGTTTGGGATATTCCCTTTTCTTCCACCTTCATTCATCTCATATAATATATGCCATTTTATTTTTATATTTTTCATTAAAAAAATTTTTTTATATCCCAATTTGGTAGCCAATTACACCCGCTATTGTCAAGCCAATCCCCCCTAGTAATGTGAGTTCGCTGCCATAGCCCTGTGACCGGTATTAACGAGGGTGAAGTATCGACTCCTCCGAGCCAGCACTCACCAGGCCGTAGACCACAACCCGGTACTACAGAGCCACTCCTGTGCACAGCGAATGCCCTATCAATCAATTGTTACATTCTGCTGTGTACATAGCTTACTAATTTTTCCATAGTACTTAGTTACAAACATACTAGTCTGTACATAGCTTACTCATTGTTCCATAGTACTTAGTTACAAACATACTAGTCTGTACATAGCTTGCTCATTGCTCCATAGTACTTGGTTATGTTTATAATGCTCTCTCCATGGCTTACTCATAGTGCTCAGTGCTCTGAACTAACTCTGAGCTGTGTGTGTGTGCGTGTGTGCGTGCGTGTGTGTGCGTGCGTGTGTGTGCGTGCGTGTGTGTGTGTGTGTGTGTGTGTGTGTGTGCGTGCGTGTGTGTCTCTGCGCGTGTGTCTGTGCGTGTGCGTGTGGGTGTGTGTGTGTGTGTCTCTGTGCGCGTGTGTCTGCGTGTGCGTGTGTCTGCGTGTGCGTGTGTGCGTGTGTGTGTGTGTGTGTGCGTGTGTGCGCAGGTGAAAGCCAACTCGGTGAAGCAGGAGTTTGAGAAGCAGGACGAGCTGAAGCGGTCAGCGATGCGGGCGGTGGTGGCTCTGCTGACCATCCCTGAGGCAGAGAAGAGTCCCCTCATGAGCGAGTTCCAGTCCCAAATCAGCTCCAACCCCGAGCTGGCCGCCATCTTCGACAGCATCCAGAAGGACTCCTCGTCTGCAAACATGGAGTCCATGGACACCAGCTAAAAAAAAAAACACAGCCCTGCTTCCAAAAATTGAAAAATGTGTAAAAAAAAAAAAAGAAAAAAAAATAAGTAAAGGAAAAAGAAAAAACAAATGAAAAAAAAAAAAAAAAACCCATGGGACCCGTTTATCGTTCCACGCATTGCACTGAAACTACAGTTTAGAGAAACAACCGAAAAACGAAGACAAAAGCTCAAAAAATTGAAAAAGAAAAACGTTGTCTAAGCTCCAAGGCTTCTCACTTTGTTCCTCTTTGACCATAAACAAACAGAAAAAAACCCACTCGGTATGTTTGGCTACTTGTTCATGGTTGCTTTTTTTTTTTTTTTCGTCTAGTGTTTATAATTCCAGAAAGTACACTGGTACTTCCGTGACATTCTGATCCCACAGTTGCGTGTCATGGCAGGGTTTGGTGGAGAAAGGGGAGTGCTAATTTACAGGAGGGATGTTTCTTGTCAGATATTGGAATGCTAGGTATTGGAGTGAAATCCAATAGTTCCAAGCTGAAAGGGGGGATGAAGGTAGGGCTGAAAATCATATTCCAGGTTTGTTGTTACTGAACCATCCTTTTTTTTTTTTTTTTTTTTTTTTTTTAAAAACAAAAATAAAAATGTTTCCTCTTGATTTTCCTACAACCAGTTCACAGCCAGGTTGTGGGAGTGGGGGGGGGGCTGGGTGGGGGATTATTTTATACAATTTGAGTATCATTTCTGCCTTATCCCTCTATGTCCCAAGTGTTGATGAACAAGCCTTGTAGGGACACAGAGAATGTCTGCTTTGTAAGATTATATTAAAAAGGTGCGGCACAGGTTGAGGGGAGTGGGAGTGGGAGGGCGAGGGGGGAAAGCAAATATGGCTGAATCTGAATTTTGTTTGTTCAGATGAATTACTTCTTATGTTTAAAGTGTGCTGTCCACATTTTATTTGTGTAAGCAAGGAGCTTGGCATTTCGTTTCTCGCAACAACAGCATGTACCGTAAGATCAGTGCGTTCTCTGCCACACTTAGTATTACGTTATTTTTTTTATTTTTTATTTTCTACTCGACATTGTTGATAGCTCATAAATGTAATGGTGTAGAACAGAATGAAATGCCATGCTCGGAAAATCCTCCGGAACTCCAATGGGAATGTGGAGACGTGGTCTGTGTCTAAGTTTAGACGTTTCAGGGGAAGAATAAAAAAAAACGACAACAAAAAAACACATGAACGAAACAGATCTGTATTTCTCCCGCTGCGCTCTTCTTATGAAGTTGCGATGACAGCAAATGGTGTCAGCTCGTCCTCCCCTGAGACGGATGGCGTAGCGTATAGATCAGTGTGAGCGGTTCCACTCTGCTACACAACACTTGTCCTGAAGCCACAAACAAGCTCCTCACTTGTGGGAAATTTAGTCGGTCAAACCCATAGATTTTTTTATTTTATTTTTTTTATATTTCTGTCGGTCTTTCTTTACTGGAGCAGGATGTCATCAATGTTTAGGCTTTTTACTGAACTGGTGGTTTGGTCAGTGTGAAATGACTTAACTTATTCAATGGGATGGTTTGAAATTACAGTTTGAATTCACCTCAATGAGCTTTTGAGAGTTGAGAGACCACCTTTTTCATTTTCCTTTGGTTACTTTGTCATGATTATTGAGATGGTGTGATGGGACTAAATATGATACGCTTTGTGGTGCTTGGACAGGCATGGCGGGCTAGCCGAGGCTCGGTAATCGAGCTTGGCCTCTGCAGCAGTTCGGTACTCAGAAGCTGTGTAGAAAGGTTGTGATGGCTCATAAAATTCTCATCTATGAAGAAGAGAAAGAGAAAGAGAAAAAAAGAACCAGTCGACCGGGGAGAAACGTCTAATAAAAACTTCTACTTCTGCCTGCCTTCATATCCTTATTTGTATCATAACCAGTGTTTCTGTCACCAGTGTTTCTGTCACATTACTCTCTCTCACGCACGAGATGACGGCTGAAGCATGTTACCCGAACTAAATTCACGCTCCGGACCCGAGTCACCTGCAGGTGTTCGTGTTTCGGTCGCATCCTGGGTTCCTTCTCGACGGCAAGACCCCCAAGACCCCCTTGGCTCTTGAGACCGAGGGGGGCTGGGGTGGGTGATCACTTTCGATTTTGATTTCCACTTCAGGATTTCTGAAGTACTTTTCATTGGCTGGCTGTTGAACCACCGTGTAAGCACCCCCTTCCTATTTGTGTCATATTAAATAGTTGACAGGGAGGGGATAAGCAGGGATCCTCCCTGCAGTATGGATGGACTTCTCACCAAACGGCCAGGCAGTTACATCCACAACGATGTTAAACAAAACCTAGCTCGCGAGGCTAGCCTCCCTGTTAATGTCACCCCTGCCCTCTCAGACATGACTGCTGGCCTGATGCAGGGACAGGGCTTGATGGCTCTGGGATGGATGGTAAGTGTGTCTTTTGAGAAAGTGCCACAGTGAGCAGAATATCACATGAGCTGTGTGTTCATCTGCACATCCATTGTGGTTTATTCAGGCTGTTCTTTAATCCGGAGGTACCCGACGTTTGATCCCAGAGGGCCCAGGGTGTGCTGCTTTCTGTTTTCACCTTTAATCAATCACTGTCAATAAAATCACCCAGTTTAGACCCAAGAAACCAGATGAGAGGAGTTCACGGTTGTCAACTGCTTTAGTCGTAATTGCTGAGTAACTATGAAAACCAGCAGACCCATCAGCTCTCCAGGAGTGGAGTAGGTTGGGGTTCTCAACTATGAGGGTGTGTGTGTGTGTGTGACAGAGATAACACTCGGTGTACACACACACACACACACACGTATTTGTACATCCTGTGTATCCATAGCAGGGCATATTGGTATGGATGCCATTCGCCTCTAACTGCAGGTTGCAAATCCTTTTTAAAAATTGCTTTTATTGATTTGTTTGTAGCCCTGGAGGAAGATTAGCTGCAACAGAGGTATTTGGAGGCATTTCTTTGTTTGTCATCAGTAACAGTAGATGCTACAATTTTCATTTTGCCACATGTCCCTAGATCTGTGATTGGGTATGCTCACACATTCCAGTGGATTTTTTTATTTGATTTCTTTTTCAACCCCGATCTAAACTATCTACCAAAAAAATCTTTATTAGGTGAATGGATTTAATGGGGTCTCAAAAGTCTCAACAATTTTGCCTAAAAGTGATTTTTTTTTTTTTTTTTTTTTACAGATTCTGCCCTAGCAGCAGGCATGAATGCCAAACCCTATAATAGTAAATAGTAAAAAGACCACCAGGCAGAGGTGATTAAATAAAGTTTAATTTTGTGCATGCGAGAGACTTTTCAGAATGTAGCAATAGCAGATGACAAAGCCAATGGC
The DNA here is from genome assembly GCA_029706075.1 of Aldrovandia affinis. Classification (NCBI taxonomy): domain Eukaryota; kingdom Metazoa; phylum Chordata; class Actinopteri; order Notacanthiformes; family Halosauridae; genus Aldrovandia; species Aldrovandia affinis. The sequence goes on along the minus strand of JAINUG010000137.1, from coordinate 2,699,770 downwards.
CTGGCCGTTTTAAATTCCCGTCTCGTCCAACCAAAGCTGTTGGGAGCCACACTGAAGATCGCGGTGCCACTTGGTTCCTCATTAATCAGGGCTTATGGTGGTCTCTGGCGCAATGATTCCTGTGCCACCTGCCTGACATCCCTCTCCACTCAGCTGACCAAACTCACCACGGTAACGTCGAACGAGACAGCTGGCGGAGAGGCACTGATATGCCCACGGGTATGATTTCCATAAACGTGCTGCCAATCTGAAAGAGCAGCCTTTACCGTTGCAAAGTACAGGCTATGATGTGGGGATGGGTTGGGGATGGGGGATCGATCTAGATTGCTTGCCCTTTTGTTTCCATTGTTCTGCAGTTGTCAGAGTTTGCGCATAACATAATATACTCCACCAGTGTTTTTAAGGTATTTATATATTCGTTTTATAAAATGTATTTATGAATAGATTTCTATCCAGTTTGCATGACTGTGGACTGCCCCTGGTCAGTTTTGAGTATTCATGACTGCCTCATGAATACAACTGTAAAATAAATGTTTAATTCTTGCTTCCAGTCCCACTTGAGACAATATATAATATATTATATTCTATTTATCAGACGCTTTTATCCAAAGCGACTTATAGTACAGTAATGAATGCATACATTTTCAGTATATGTGGTCCCAGTGGGAGTTAAACTCACAACCTAAGCGTTGCCAACGCCATGCTCTACCTACTGAGACACACAACTATTAGAAGACACAGACAACAAATACAGAAAACGATCATATATGTTGGTTGGTATAATTGTCACATACTGCCCCTGACTGAAGCTCAGAAGGTGGGCATATATACAAACTATGGAATTATTCCCCTGAAGCCCGCTGGGCCTGTAAATCTAATCATTAAGCAAAGCATTCCTGATGGAAATCACTGATAGTGGCAGCTGTGGAAATAACCTTCATTGTTCTTCTGTAGCTTTTGATTCAACATGACTGGCCTGAGCTAAAGGCTTTTTTTTTTTTTTGCAGAAAATATTTCTACCTAAATATGATTTGCTGGATTCACTTAGAGAACGCATTTTGTCTTTTAGTATTGTAACGTGAGCCACACTGACACTGACATCGCCATACCTTTCTGGAGGTGGAAACATTTTTTATTGATCTATCCCATTTTTACAAATTTTTTTTATCTATTATAAATCATTTTTTGTGTCATTGTAACACAGATGTCTAATCATTCCAAAAAATACCCAGTAATTTGAAATAAAACGCATTCTACTCGACCTATGAACTAAACCTCCCAACGGAAACAAATATTGTAAAATGTTTCATCACTGTATCGTAATTTCACCTTGAATTATTGTAGGATTGTGATACTTTATAGAAGACGAGTGTCAAAGTAACTCCTATGAGCACCAGGCAGGTGGCTTCTTTCCTGCTCTTCTGTCCACAGCCCAGCTCCTGAGGGCCTGTGCAGGGATGTCACGAGATGGAGTCACACTGTGGCGCTCACAGCTATGGCTGGCACCGGAGCACTTTTGGATACACTGAACAATAATATTTATACCATTTATTTAAGCCATTCTACATAATTGAAGGATTTTCCAAATCCTTACGGACAACCCAATAGCAACAGTCATTTTCAATTACATTGCCAGATATCAAGATCAAGATGTCACCACACTGTAGTAGTCCAGAAGTCTGACCTGGTATGAGTTTTTGTGCTTGACTGAAAAGCCTTCATAAAAGCTCAACCATCGGTCTGTCCAGTCCGTATGTTCTATGAAACGCTTGTTTGTTTGTTACCTGGCAGACCTTAGTGTTGGACGTTTAAACTGAGTTGTTTAACGTTACAATTTCTGAAGGAACAGCAGAAGAAATGGGAAGAAAAGGCTAAAACATAGTTTCATTCATTACAAGAATTGTCAAATGTGTTAATCTGATTAAAACCACCCAACCCTTTAGCACAAACAATCTTACTGCCAAATCTGACATTTATGATGATCACTAATATTTGCCTACAAGACGAGAAAACCAAAACCCAGAAGTATAATACAAAATTAAAAGCACTCTTGATGGTTGTTGTGATCCGGATAGATCTTTAATTCTTATTCAGAATTCAATAGAATTCAGACAAGTTTCACCATATCATGGTAGGAGAATCAACAGCGGTCTCCATGGTTTAGCAAATTTTAACTTGGCTACTTAGGGGAACTCAATTTGATATAAAAATGATTTGGCTCAATGGACCGATAAGGGTCCCTGTACTTCAGGCCTACTGTTCCAGAGGAGTGCAGGCTGAGCCCCTCCTAAAAATGGACCCACATTAAATAATAACAATTGCAGACATGCATGCACAAGTTAAGTTTATTATACAAAATTGATAAAAAATGTGTAATTTAGTTTTAGTACATTAAGCGCCAGCGTTTGGGCCCAATCGCAGCCTCACTGCTTCGGGTGAAACAGCTCCTGGGCCAGGGCCGTGCCCATCCGCCCCTCCTCCAGGACCTGCTGGATCTGGACCATCTGTCGGCTCACCTGGGGCACCAGCTCCAACACGTCCAAGAACCTCCTGTGGAGGGGAGAGAGGGGACCTTCAGGACAGCGGTCTAAAAAAAACTATTCCCAATACATCCCTACATTTTTCTTTTTTTTCTTTCGATACTTCAACCTTCGTGGGGTATGCTGGTTTGAAATGGCCCATTCCAACACTGCCCATGCCCGTCCTCCGGGTCGAGACACTCTTTCCGGGCCGATAGATCCGCCTCCTCCGAGACGGAACTCTACCACGGACGCTTTTTCCCTGCTCCTCGACGGACTCGTGCCAGCTCACCCTCCCCCTTCCCCCGGAGGCGGACAGCCAAACGCCCCCACCTCCGATCGGGGCTGACGACCAGGGCCGGTCTGATAGAGATGCGGGTTTCGAACCGCGTCCCTGACAGGCAGCGCGCACACCACACCGGACCAGCCAAAGTGTGGTGCGTTAAACCGCTACGCTATCCGCCCCCTCTCTACACAAACATTCTTGTGCATAGTCTACGTTCCCATTCAGCCTTGCACACACGACCCAAAGCAACAAACCGCACGATGGAGCACATTCGACCCGTGATGCCCCGCCTCCACCTTCACCCCACCCTCCACCCCCACCCCGCCTCAGCGCCCAGCACACCCACCTGGAGAGCTCGTCCTCCAGCTCCTCCGGGTCCCTCTTCATGTCCTGGAGGAGCTCCATCGCCCGCTCGCTCTCCGGCCGCGCCCCGCACTCACACCCCAGCAGCACAGCCTCGCCCTCCTGCAGGCACGCCTCCGCACTCTCTGCACGGCCACCAGGGGGCGACAGTCCAGTTAGACTTGGTGATTTAGAGAATGAGGCGTCTTGACACCAAAGAAGGGTGAGGCTACCATAATTGTGCTACCATTAAGTCGTTTGAACCAATCATTGTATTGTGTTTTGGAGAGAAAAACCTTTTGATCTTTTCAAAGTCAGTGACTGACGATTGTCGCTCCAATATTTAATCACCTGTTTGAAAATGCTACATCTTTGTAGCCACAACATGGCATCAGGACATAGTAATAAAAGTGGCACAACATGGCATGGACCCAGACTGACCCACCCCCCCCACCCAGGCAACGCTGCTTTACTCACTGCCCTGCAGGGCGACCGGCCACTGCCATGGTCAGGATTCAAAATCATACCACAGGGCTCATCCACGCAAGTCACCTGCTACCCCCCCTCAAAAATAACTTTAAGCCCATTTTAGCTCTTTTGTAATCTGTCTTCATTCTATTCACTCATCACCCAGCACAAATCAAAGTAAAACAGCAGCAACAGGATGGCACTAACCCAGGAAGTCCCTCTTGTCTCCTTGGGTGTGGAAGTTCTTGACAGGCAGCTCGTGCCGAACCGCGTCCACTGCGGTGGCGAATGTCTGGTACTCCTGTGTGAACTGTGCAGCGGTCGTGGACACTGGGGCAAGCGCTGCACTCTGCACAGGCAAAAATATAAAGTTGTGAAGCAGCTTCCCCATATTAGCCATTCCCCCCAAAACATTACATTACATTACAGGCATTTGGCAGATGCTCTTATCCAGAGCGACGTACAACAAAGTGTTAACCGTAGTCAAGAACAGTTTAGCTGAAAGCCACCCTAGCGGGAAGTACAGTTCCAGGTGCTAGGAGCAACCACATAGTTAAACTAGGACCCTGTAGGTAAATCTGTAGCCACAATTCAAAGGCAGCAATAAAACAATCAGTGCGGAAAATATCGACAAAATAATGCCTAAACCTAATACAATACATAAACAAGTAGACATGAGTGCAATACTAAACAGCTACGTCCCTAAGTTAACAAAAACCGGACTACAGGGAGAGGTTCACCCTGAAGAGGTGCACCAAAACAACATTGAATGCTCTGTCTATTTCCTTAATATAAAATAAATGCATAAAAAGTGAAGCAGCTGATGCCCTGTGAACAGTATGTGAATAGTATAGACGTGTACAACGTAGTAGCAATAGTAAAGTGGGTGGCAGTGCAGCGTAATAGTTGGGGGAACTGGACGTGTAACTCAGAGGTTGCAGGTTCGATTGCACCCTTGAACAAGGTACCTAGCCTGAATTGCTTCAGTAAATACCTGTACCTTGTGTTACAGGTACGGTTTGCAGCTGCCAACGATTATGTCTATTACTGTATCACGACACTGATCTCTGGGGCGGACTATGATCAATCTTACCATGTATTAATGCACATCTTGTAAGTCGCTCTGGATAAGTGTAAATTAAAATAAAATGTAAATGTAAATATCCAGCTGTATAAAGGATCACATGTAAAACATGTGAAGAAGCTATGAAAGTTGCGTTGGATAGCAGACAGTCTGTGGAATGGGAGTGACCTGCAGGTCCAGCAGCTCGCTGAGCTGCCGGCGTTTCTCCAGCAGGAGGTGCTGCCGCCTCTTCTCCTGGACCCTCTTCCTCAGCCTCTCCTCCTCCTCCATCACGGCCAGGAGACTCCACTCCGCCTCAGACTTCAGCTTCTGCGTGTTGCTCTCCATCTGGGCTCACACAGAGAGGTTTGCCCACAATCAGGCACAGAAGGAGCAGATGCCCCTGACGCAGAGCAAGCTGCAAGTAAGAGCATCTAACAAGGGCCTCCCGCGTGGTCCAGTGGTTACAACGTTCGACACTGGCCGGGGACCGTCGAGACCGGGTTCGAGTCAGCTCCGGGCCGGGAGTGCCATCAGGGTGGCAATTGTCTGTCCGCCCCAGGGAGGGGGGACGGAAGCCGACACACACAGCTCGCTGCACATAGGAGTGGTTCTGGGGTACCGGAATTACAGTTGACGACACGACAAGTGTTGAGGCAGCGCTTCGCCCTTGTCACTGCCGGTCATAGGACTACGGCAGCAAACTATAAGGGAAGGGGGATTCAACTAAGCACACGGGTAATTGGCTACCAAATTGGGAAAAATCAGAAAATAAAATGTAATAAAATTAAATTTAAAAAAAAGAGCATCTAACAAGGATGGAGGAACAGCGCTAGATCCAGAAAGTCTCACAAATTGGTCGAGTCAATCAAGTAGAGACAAGTGCAAAGACAAGTCAAGTACAGTCATGTTTGAGGATTTACTGGGACTGGGAGCAGGAGCGACTTCCAAAGACAACATTTCCAGACACAAGGGCTCAAGAGATGTAAATGGCGCTCCCAGCAGTCTGAGCCTCAGAGGCAGGTGATAATTGGTTTAAGCCACCTGTTGGGAGCGTTCCACTCGATACATTCTGCCTGCTCCCAGGAAGACCTGGACCGGATCAAACTGCTATGCCGCTGGGAGTGCCATTTCAATCCCTGAGAACGGCCATTTTTCATTAAATCATGTCCTGGTAATGAAAACGTACACGTGGCCACAAAACAAATGCTATAATTCTGTACATTATCCGTTTTTAATCACAGATTTTTTTCGGCATGACAACAACAATAATGATTAGACTGTAGCTTACTGATCTAAACCTCTAACAACGATTCTCCAGCCGTGCATTTCTGCCAAATGACTAAACTGTAATTGTAAATTATATTCTACATGATAAATATTATGTTCATTTACAATAGAGTACATTTCCTTTAGATTATTAGCCATTGTTAAATGCATTTCATAGAATAGTAGTGCAGTAGTGGATTACAGTGTTAACTTGTGCCTGATTAAGTAGGTAGAAGTCAACCAACAAAAGGTTTATAACACCCCCATTTTTCTAGTTTTTACTGAAATTTAAGCAGTAAACTCTGAAATGTACATTATTTTTCAGTTTTTGGTAACCTAAACTTTTTTTGTTTTTAAACCTCTGGCAGTTTACCGTTTACCTTTGTACCATTTCAGGTTATTCACTGGACTTGAACTGCTTTAATTTCAGTAAAAACTGGAAAATGGGGGTGTCCCAAAACCTTTGACCGGTAGTGTATATAGATATTTTGTCTAGATAGCCTGGCAGCTATGATGTAAAGCAGTGGTTCTTAATCCTCTCCTCGGGGAACCCCAGCCAGTCCATGTATTTGTTCAGTTCCACCACCAGCACACCTGATTCAACTAATTTCTACTTAACGAGTGTTGATTAGTTGAATTAAGTGTGCTGGTGGTGGAATTTAACAAATACATGGACTGGCTGGGGTTCCCCGAGGAGAGGATTGAGAACCACTGATGTAAAGGGAACCCCCCTTGCTTTCCCTTACCTTTGCTGTGAGGTAGGCCAGCAAAAAGGCTTGATGCTCCATGATCTCCCAGTTTTGTGGTGCCATCTTTTTCTGCAACGTAGTCAACCAGAGGAAGGGTTACTCCTCTTTCGCTCCCAAAGAAATGATCATCAACACAACTTCAGATCAGCAGGGATTATTCACCTTTCATCGCTGAGAGGTCAAAGTCTGGGCGAACACAGTGGCCATCCAGCATCGTTGACTGAAGTTTACTTCCCCCCAAAATCGATGGCTCGAGGCCACTGAAAGTCAAGGCTGATGGGAGACACCCCCCACAAAAAAAAAAAAAAAAAAAAAAAAAGTTTATGTGCATGTTTTTAAAATATTTTTTATTTGTGTCTGATTTTATCAAATTTTCTCCCAATTTGGTAGCCAATTAGACCTGCTATTTTTATGTCAATCCCCCCTAGTAATGAGAGTTCGCTGCCGTAGTCCTGCGACCGGTAGTGACGAAGGCGAAGTAACGCCTCTTCCGAGACGGCACTCGCCAAGCCGTCGACCGTAACCCGGTACTACAGGGCCACTCTTATGCGCAGCGAACGTCATGTCGGCTTCCCTCCCCCCTCCCTGGGGCGGACAGCCAATCGCCACCCCTGGTGGCACTCCCGGCCAGAGCCGACACTTGGCGAGACGGGGAATTGAACCCCGGTCTCCGTGGCCAGTGTCGGACGTTGTAACCACTGGACCACGCGGGAGGCCATGTCAAGTCAAGTCAAATTTATTTGTATAGCACATTTCATACACAAGGGCAATTCAAAGTGCTTTACATAAAATCAGTGCAATCATGTGCATGTTTTTAATCAATCGTCCATAATCTGAACACCCAAGTGACAGAGAAAACTATTTATTTTACCTCAAAAATGATTTGGTTGTTCAAAACAGCAGAACATTATCCACAATGATGGAATGACTGACATATCAGAGACAATCCTATTGTCTGTTCTAACATAAAGGCAATGTTAAGACTGTGCAAATACTCACACATATGATCGAGGACTGACTGGCAGGCAAGAGAACGCCTGGGAGGGGTGTTCATGGATAGCTTTCGGGTGCTGTCTGGTTTAGAAGACGCTGGCCTCTGTGCTCCACTGGAACCATTGGCTGGTGTCTGTAGGGATTCACGAGTAGCATAGCTCTACACTAAGGTTGCATAACGAGGGCTGATCCATTTCAGGATTCCTGTCAACATCTGTCCTTAATAATTTAACTTACTAACTTACTTTACTAAACTTTACTTTCAATAAAGTCTTGAGCTAAAGCTTTCAGACTGCACATGTATCCTTGGTGAAAACGTTTTTACTGTGGCTCGATAGAAGAGTTAAGCAGCCGATATCGGTGCATTTCAACCGTTTAAAAAATTAAGGCAGAATAATTGGTTGGAACAAAAAACCGGCATAAGCCCTCCAGGCCTGGAGCTGTGCACTCCATCTCTACAGCCTAAAGCAGGGGTGTCAAACTCATTCCAGCGAGGGCCGAGTGTGTGCAGGTTTCTGTTGTAACCAATGCATTACACCAGGTGATTTCAATTAGGTTCCCTCCTTAGTTGAAGAAGTGAGCTAATTAGTGAAATCACCTGGTGTAGTGCATTGGTTGCAACAAAAACCTGCATACACTCGGCCCTCGATGGAATGAGTTTGACACCCCTGGCCTAAAGCAACATCGTGTCAGAAATGGCTATGCATGCCATGGAGCACGGAATGGAATGAAAACCAGCACACCCTGCAGCTCTCCAGGACCAGAGTTCCCTACCCTCTGGTGGTTCTTCTGTGGGTTCAGTAGGTACAGCGTGGCGCTGACAATGCTTAGGTTGTGGGCTCAATTCCCACTGAGGCCACATATACTGAAAAATGTATGCATTCAATACTGTAAGTCGCTTTGGATAAAAGCGTCTGCTAAATGCAATATATTATATTATATTATATTATGACCTGTGCTGTGGAAAATAAATATCCCATATTCAAATTAGCTGGTTTGCCATGATATAGACAACCCCACCAACCGAATCCCTCCCTCCCTCGGTGAGGCTTCTGCCAATTACGCGGGGCTGCTGGCCACAATCGGCACTGGTGCAGTCGGGATTCAGACCGTGGGGCTCATCCACACACTAGAACAGTGTCTTAACAGGATGAGCCACACAGCAGCCAGTGGTTCTGTGTGTCTCAGTAGGTAGAGTACGGCGTTGACAACAGTGATTCCCACTGGGATCACATATAATGAAAAATTTATGCATTCAGTACTGTAAGTCGCTTTGGATAAAAGCGTCTGCTAAATGTCATATATATTATTATTAGCAGCCTCCATCACAGGATGCTGCTCTCATTTTCTGTAATGTAATTATACAGCAAATAGTTATTTTAGAAAGAGGTAACATTTGTATTTTTTTATCAATTAAACGACATTGTGTTAATACATTTAAGGCCAAATAAATACGAAACAACGTGCAGGTTTTCAACAGACTTATTGTTGAAATCGATTAAGAGATTGACTGTAACAAAAACCAGCATATAGAGCACTGTTAAGCCCAGGTTCCGAGTTTGAGAACCCCTGCCACAGTTAATCAACAATTAGCCACGTATAATCTACTTCACCATCACAGAGCGAACATTGGGAATACCACGAAAGCTAGATAGAGGTACTCTCGGTCCGTTTACAGTTTAAAAAGGGTATAAGCCTTGGTCTTCTATTCGGAATACGGAGTGTCACAGTGGTTCTCATATCGTGTTGACTGACGTCAATAGTAAATTAATTGGCATACCTTTAATGTCGGCTTCTTGTCAACTGGTTGCAGATATTGAGACTTAACCACCCTTGCCGCAGCTGGAGTAAAATAACAAATAACGTTAGCTGGAACATTGGCTAGATTAGCAAACCTAATGACTACGACCATTATCAGACGAGTTCTTATTTACTCTTAATAAAAAGTGAACGAGTCAACAGGCTTCTAGCTCGACAAGTTAGCAAAAGGTACTCACGTTTTGTTTTCTTCTTTGCTTCACCGCTGATGTTGTCTTTACTGCCATCCTTTGAACTAAGAAGAAGAAAAAGAGGAGTTATTCCATTAGCTTACGTTGGCTAAATTGTTATGGAATTCCACAAAAACTGATAACCAGCTGGCAAGAACTAATGTGATGGTGTGAATTTATTCATGGAAAGCAGGCCAATTTCCTTGCTAGCGTATAGCCAGGAGTCGATATGTCCAATGTAGTTAACTTTATCATTCTTATCAGATAGCTTTCGGAAGCCAGCTCACTTATTTGAGTCTCCGAGGACAGGTTTCTGCAGTCTGTGGATTGTTACTCTCCTAGACGCCATTATCTTTTTCGAACTGAGCCGCCTTTCAGCCTGTTTATAAAGTGTACTTCCGGGTGAGACGTCACAGCCGCGCCCACGTGGTGGGAAAGTTGCCTGTTTTGGAAATGTCATTCTGTAACTGCACACTTAAATTATTTTTATATTTCTGATTAATGTGTTATTTCTTTTCATGTTGGTTGATGCATTAATTATTGTGTGATGATTTTTGCTGTTTTCTCTTTTGTATTTATAATTGTTGATTTTACTAGTGATTGTATGTGTTATGCATGTGGACCCCAGGAAGACTGGCTGGTTGCTAAGGCAACCAGCTAATGGGGATCCTTAATAAAATAAAATACAAATACAAAATACAAATGCAATTTTACCCCCCAAAGCATATTACAGAGACAACGGGAAGATTTTCAATCTGAAAATTGACAGTTATCAGATATGTGTATATGTGCTGAAAAGTGACAAAAAAACATATTTCAAAATATCAATGGTTCTTGTGTAGACCAAATCACTGCTAAAATCATTATTTTAACAAAATTATTATTAAATTATTATTATAGTATGTCTTTATTGATGACATTGTTGTGCAATGTTGTGCATTAGAAGGGGTGTGGAGGGCTTATGCATCAAAGGGTTAACTGTCCTTCCGTGCGACCGGTGCATGCTACCACACTATGTTGAATGGACGGTTAGGTTTGGCGTTTAGCATGAGAAACAGAATAGTTTTTGTGAAAGTTGCTGTATGAATTAAGCACGACCATCTTGCAGTCGCAGTTGTCCAGGTTACCACGGAATCCAGATTTCTGTAGCGTTAGTTGTTAGCTAGTTATCTTCGTCTGGCATTGTGCCTGCACAGGACTAATTAAAAGCATTGTAGGCTAACACACGATGTGGATAGATAGTGATACACGTATAAAAACTGAGTCAGTGTGTTCTTGCCATTTTGTTTCGATTGTTCTGCACAGTACCATTATGCATAACTCTACCATTATTTTTAAAGTATTAATATATATATTTTTATAACAAATGTATTTATAAATAGATTTCTACACAGTTTGCCTATGGACTGCTCCGGGTCAGTGTTGAGTATTCACCAGGCAGTTTTGAGTATTCATGACAACTGTAAAATAATTTAATTTTTAATTCTTGCTTCCAATCCCATTTGAGACAACAAATACAGAAAACGATCATATATGTTGGTTGGTATAATTGTAACATACTGCCCCTGACTGAAGCTCAGAAGGTGCGCATATTTACGAACTATGGAATTATTCCCCTGAAGCCCGCTGGGCCTGTAAATCTAATCATTAAGCAAAGCATTCCTGATGGAAATCACTGATAGTGGCAGCTGTGGAAATAACCTTCATTGTTCTTCTGTAGCTTTTGATTCAACGCGACTGGCCTGAGCTAAAGGCTTTTTTTTGTGCAAAAAATGATGACACCTAAATATGATTATTGCTGGATTCACCGAGCGTAGAGAACGCATTTTGTCTTTTAGTATTGTAACGTGAGCCACACTGACGTGAAATTGTCATCGCCATAGCTTTCTGGAGGTGGAAACATTTTCTATTGATTTATCCTTTAAAATAAAAAATCTTATTTATAGAGCGTGATAAAACTATAGGCGCCAGGTAGGCCTTACTATGTGACTGGATCCGCTTTTTATTTCTCCGATTGGGTTACAGCAATAGCTCTGTGGTGTTTACCTACCGTATCAGCAATTGTGCTGTTAGTTTAATTCCGATCTATATTTAATATCACTTATCAAGTACGAAAGTGGGAACATGTCCCTCGTGAGCATGTCATAGCCCACCTTTGCCCCAAGATGGCAGCATTCACTAAAGGCAGGCTTTTTAAAACACTGCGCGTTGGTGAAACCTGTTTAGCTGCTAATGACAGCGCGAGGGAGCTGGGTGTTGTCGACACAAAAGGTTGGACCGAATGTAAGCGTTATCCCAGGTCCCACGAGGGCTGTTTATGAAACACGATGCTGACATGGGGTTGATGGGAACACAACAGGGAGGAAATCGGAGATATATAAGTGGGTATCGAGTTCTATTGGTCCAGAATTTCATGCATATCTGTATCTTTATGCCGCCATCTTAGCATTGCAGTGGGTCAAGGAGGTCAGACCGGATAGGGTGGGTTGTGTGCTCAGACTCTGCGTCTGCCCTGGAAGGCTGGTCAGTGACAGTGTCTTGTAGAAAGGGCCTGGTAATTGGGGTACATGCAACAGTGTACAGACTTCATAGGATGGGTATAGCTGTTCAGTTTCATTGGGCACCAGCAAATGGGGGGGGGGGGTATCGTGACTTTAGTTAGTTTGGCGAAGCTAAAAAATGTTGGTCCCCTGTGGCTCAGTAGGTAGAGCGTGGTTCTGTGTGGCTCAGTAGGTAGAGCATGGTTCTGTGTGTCTCAGTAGGTAGAGGTAGAGCGTGGTTCTGTGTGTCTCAGTAGGTAGAGCGTGGTTCTGTGTGGCTCAGTAAGGTAGAGCTGTGGGCTCTGTGTGTCTCAGTAGGTAGAGTGTGGTTCTGTGTGGCTCAGTAGGTAGAGTGTGGTTCTGTGTGGCTCAGCAGGTAAAGTGTGGCTCTGTGTGGCTCAGTAGGTAGAGCGTGGTTCTGTGTGGCTCAGTAGGTAGAGCATGGTTCTGTGTGTCTCAGTAGGTAGAGTGTGGTTCTGTGTGTCTCAGTAGGTAGAGCGTGGTTCTGTGTGTCTCAGTAGGTAGAGCGTGGTTCTGTGTGGCTCAGTAGGTAGAGCATGGTTCTGTGTGGCTCAGTAGGTAGAGCATGGCGCTGACAACGCTTAGGTTGTGGGTTCAGTTCCCACTGGGACCACATACACTGAAAAATGTATGCATTCACTACTACAGGTTGCTTTGGATAAAAAGTGTTTGCTAAATGGCATATCATAATATAATACTGTATCGAGGCAGAAATGGTAGATAATTTGTGATTTAGCAGAAAATTGATACCTTTCAGTTTCTATTCTAACAAATTGCCATTTCCTTCAGCTTCTTCAGCTTATTTTGTTTCTGCTTATAAGTGTGTGTTTATCTTAAATATTCAGTGCTGTGTTGTTTTGTTCCCAGTTGCTACCTTAACAGGGTACCCCAAAATACTCCCAACTGTGTACTAGTGATATATATAATATAATATAATATATGCCATTTAGCAGATGCTTTTATCCTTACAGTAGTGAATGCATATATTTTTCAGCATATGTGGTCCCAGTGGGAAATGAACACACACCCTAAGTGTTGTCAGCGCCATGCTTGCTTAGTATTACACATGTCTACTTGTTTATGTATTGTATTAGGCTTAGGCATTCTTTTCTGCATTGATTGCTTTCTTGCTCCCTTTGAATTGTGGCTACAGATTTACCTACAGGGTCCTAGTTTAACTATGTGGTTGCTCCTAGCACCTAGGAACTGTACTTCCCACTAGGGTGGCTTTCAGCTAAACTGTTCTTGACTACGGTTAACACTTTGTTGTACTATAAGAGCTGCCAAATGCCTGTAATGTAATGTAATGCTCTACCTACTGAGCCGCACAGAACCACAGAATATCTCCTAAGGTCACCTTTCTCAGCGCTGAAAGATTTGACCAATCAGATTCTTTCTCTCCTTCACAGAACGTTGTCCTAATTGGCCTGCACGTGCGCCACACAACCTGGTTGCCTCACCGCCAGATGGGAGCTGTGGTCCTTGTGCAATGCAGGCTTCTGCCATCACCTCTTATCGCAAGAGTTAGAGTGGGCATGGAAGGTAATTTACCTGCTGCACTCCTCAGTCTGGCTCTGGATCTGACCAAGCGGCCGAATGCTGACAGATTGCCTGCAACACAGAGTCCAATCTGCCACAGAGCAAACAGTGACTGAGCCAGAACCTCTGCCCAGATTGGCCCCAGATTGATACACTGTTATTAATGCTAATGAATTACCCAGATCAATAAGCACTTCTGGTCCAGATGCCCTGGGCTTTTAGTTCCTGTGAGCATGCAGGACCAGGAGAGGTTTCTATTGCAGGCTCCGGAGAGGGAGCTCAGCTTGCGTGAAAGCGCTGATCCCCACAGACTTTCTTCCTGAAATTCATGTGGTTTCCATTGTGTCGGGAGTCTCAGCCTGGCCAACATTTATTCGAGTTTTAAGTCCAAACGGTTAGGCCCAGGCTGCTCTCTCCTATCAATGTGCTTCCATCACCTGGATTTTTAAATTTGTCACATTTATGGAATGAACATGATTAAAAATGCTTTCTGCTCTGCCAAGTCCAATTAAAATAGAATTGCCACCCACATTCTTTAGGAATACATGTTATGAGTAAGAATACACATCTTAGGGCCTCCCGCGTGGCCCAGTGGTTACAATGTTTGACGCTGGCCACGGCGACCGGGGTTCGATCCCACTGGCCGCGCCAGAGTCGGGGGCGATGATTGGCTGTCCGCCCCAGGGAGGGGGGAGGGAAGCCGACAGGACATTCGCTGCGCACAGGAGTGGCTCTGGAGTACCGCGTTACAGTCGACAGCCTGGCAAGTGCCGTCTCGGAGGAGGGGGATTGACTTAAAGATAGCGGGTGTAATTGGCTACCAAATTGGCTACCAAATCGGAAACAAAAATTTAAAAAAAGAATACACATCTTAAGGAATCTCAGTCCAGTTGGCAATATTATTTTAAAATAATCAGACAATCATTCATCCGCTGGCCTTGATGAAAGTGATTCTGTTGTATCGTTCAGACATACGAGTTGCTGCCAGCATTATTCTCTAACCCCACATTAATGCAGGAGCAGAGGTTTTGATTTCAATTAAGATCTTAAGATGTTCTGTTCCCATGGTCATGCTGCTATCCTCACATTATTTCAGTGTCTCCGTGGGTCAGAGTTTTAAAAAATCATAATTTGTTGAAGGATAAAGGCTGAAGGATTCAAATAAATCTGTGTTTATTTTCCCCAATCACTTCTGATTTCTGAAACGCTGTGAAATTATGCTTCTCATTGATTGCAATCACGATGTATTCTGGGATCAAAAAAGCTTTGTGGGGGCCTCCGATAGCATAGCAGTCTAACGCACTCGTATTGGCTGGTCAGAACCAGTTAAACCAGAACCAGTCACAACTAGTGATAGGTGTGGTTCTGTGGTTCTGTGTAGAGATGCACCGATTGCGACTTTCTTGGCCGATTCCGATTTCCAATTTTTGATTAGTCTGACTTGCCGATACCGATTTTGGCCGATTCCGATTTTTTTTCCTAAAAACAATAATTGACAACTTACACAAACATTTTTGTAACTTTGCTTTAATAGAAAATTAAGATTGACAATTCTGAGGTAGGTCAGAAGCATGAGGTAGGTCTCACTAAAACACATTTCAAAATGTTCCAGGTTACTGGACAGAGCTTTTCTTTTTTTGTGCAAATTAAATTAAATGATGAATAAAAGAGAATCCAGTGCACAGCTAGCTACTATGCACATTTACTTTTCCAAAAGAAAACAGGTGCAACATCAAAATACAAATTAAAATAAATAAAATATAGCCTACATTTTGTTCTTTCCTCCTCCCCATATTTTAGTTCGAACCTATGATGCGCTAGACTAATTTGTTTGCTAGAGGTGGATTAGAGTAGATCCCAATTCTATATAGTGCAATGGAAAACACTTGTAGCGATATAAGGGCGGATGTTTCAGTTGCGGAGCTTGTCAAAGGCATTGAAACAAGCCGCTCTTCAGCAGAATTTCGTTATTTGCGTGAGTCAGGTAGCCTAACGACTACGACTTTAACTAGCTTCAAAGCCTAGATAAAAATGTTTCAAACTAGGAGTAATTGGAAAAGAGGCGAGTTTGTTTCTGAGTTTGTTTGATAGTGGAAACGCACAGCTGGTACCTTCATGCAGAACACAGTTAATACACCATTTGTGGTTTAGCTAGAAATCGTTAGATGAATTTATCATTAGGTCTAATAAGTTAGATTTGTATGAGTGAATAGCACTGTTTCATAACGTCATTCATTAGCGAACATAATGATTTCAGTGCAATTCAGTGCTTCAGCAGGGCATTATTACGTCAAGTTTATGCACTACCACCATGTTCTATTAATGGAAAATGGTTCAGAGGAACCGAACTAGCGCAACGAAGTTCATTATTAATTAACCCCGGTACCTACGGTACTGTAGAAAATTTTTGCCATCGACTTGGTACCTGGGTGATGATTTTTCAAGTGTCTGATTAGGTTGGTCGTTCCGAACGTTTTCGAGGTTGTTCCTCCGCGGCTTATTTTCGATTGACATGTATGACAAACTGCAAGCTTTAAGTCGTCTTCACTGACTGTGAAAAATGCTCATACTGAGGACATGTTGAGGCGTGTTCAGCGCTGCGCTCATCTGATCTGTCTGCATTGGCTCACGGGTACGCGCACGTCACGTGAAAAAGAGGGGGCGAGGAGCCAACCGGCGCACAGAATCGGCTATGTGGAGTGATCGGGATCAAGTCACCGATTGAGGCCGATCAGCTGAAAATCGGCCATTTCCGGTCAGAGGCCGATCGATCGGTGCATCTATAGTTCTGTGTGGCTCAGTAGGTAGAGCACGGCATTGACAACGCTTAGGTTGTGGGTTCAATTCCCATTGGGACCACATATACTGAAAAATGTATGCATTCATTACTGTAAGTCGCTTTGAATAAAAGCATCTGCTAAATGGCGTATATTATAGGTGAATGAGGCTTCATGAAACAAAAATGGGCGGGGCTCTCATATGTTGTCAGTGACTCACTGATTTGAACCAATCATTGTGCTAGAACTTTGGAGAGAGAAATCATTTCATTGGTTCACAATCCCATCACATCTCCCTACCACTACATATTCCATGTAATGGGGCATCACCAGAATGCTCAGGGGACAAGGCCCAGGCTAAGGGACAAGCCCTCTTACACAAAACTCAGCAGACTTTTATTTTTATCACCTTGTTAAAACAAATCAAAGCTCTGGGCAGAATTGCACAAATTCTTGATGATTTTTTTTTTTCTAAAATAATTTTTTTTCAGATTTTTTATCCCATTTTCTCCCAATTTGGTAGCCAATTAGACCCGCTATTTTAAGTCAAACCCCCCCCCCCTAGTAATGTGAGTTCGCTGCTATAGTCCTGCAACCGGTAGCAACGCACGCGACCTGACACCTCTTCCGAGACGGCACTCGCCAAGCCGTCAACCGTAACCTGGTACTACAGGGCCACTCTTATGCGCAGCGAACATCATGTCGGCTTCCCTCCCCCCTCCCTGGGGCGGACAGCCAACCGCCGCCCCCAGAGCCGACCGACTCTGGCGAGACGGGGAATTGAACCCCGCTCTCCATGGCCAGCATTGGACGTTGTAACCACTGGACCACGCGGGAGGCCCAATTCTTGATTTTCTTAAAAATGTGGAGTTGGCTGTGAGAGAACAGAGAATCGTGTTTTGAGAGGGTGAAGCACAGAATTAGCTGTTCTCCAAGATCGTCGCTTTTAAAAGTACCGTGATGAAAACAAGTGCCTTTAGTCAGGCGCTGAGTCTCACCGCGAGAGCCGCATCAAAGAGGAGAACGCGGCACAAATGTGGAAAAGTTGGCCCGTGTACGAGGCACAGGCCATGGAGACTCCCTCCTTCAGGCCGTCCCTTTCATGTGTGGTATCCCAAAATCCCTGTGCTCACTTGGCCCTTTGAAAACCCCTTTACCGAAAGTGCGCAGGTCTGGCTTAACGCTTATTCCGAAAGGCAACCGCAGGGGACGCTTGGGATTTCTCTGTTTTACCTCTGTGGTGAACTAACCATTTCTGGCTGTAGGAGTTTTCACTGGCAGTGTTTGGTTACAGTAGCACATTGTTGTATTGCATTTGGTCCAGGACTGTGTTTTTTTTACCCTAAATGCGATCCATGTCACACTCGTAATTTTAAACCTATCAGGATTATCAACAGAAAGTTCAATGCTTGTCTCAAAAATCTAAATTTAGTGCCATTTGGATCAGTTTTAGGACCAAGAAAAAAGTGCATTTTATTTTATGTTGAAAACCTGTTTTTTTTTTAAAACCAAGTTTTTCAGAATTTCTATGTACAAAATTAAGATTCCACATGTGGAAGTAAAAAAAATTTTTTGTATTAAGTTGGAATGCTAGAGAACATCCACAGGGGACACGCAGACACTAACTAACTCAGTGGGACGCTGCAGTTTGGAGTGACCAGGCAAACAAAGGCTTTTCGCGCCACAACTTCAAAAGAACATCTGTTCTTTTGTGACGTTTCCCCGGCGGCCTTCTTGCCATTGAAACCTTCTTACCATTGGTTTAAGACCCTTGGAGGTATGTGTGAGGAGATCTTGTGCAGTGCACCCATGAATTTGGTATGATCAGACAATTAGCGGTGGAACGTGCTACTAGGTATCTGTAAGGTATCTTCAGTATCTAGGTATCTTCAGTCACAGACTATTTGTTATATATTATACCAATTATACCCTCTATACGCCAATTACACCCTCTGTTTATTTCAATTAACCCTCCCCCCTTGCTTCACAGCAAGTTTGTGCCGACCACCCTCCCCCCTCCCTCAGGAGCGGACAGCAAAATACCACCCGCGATCGGGGCTAACGACCAGGGCCGGTCTGGCAGATACAGGTTTTGAACCATGTCCCTGATGGGCAGCTCACCCTCGTACAGGACCAGCCAAATACGGGTGCGTTAAACTGCTACGCTATCCACCAGCCATAAGTTTCTCTCTTTAAGTTAATTCCTTAACAGTTTGACATGTCTATTTAGATCTTTTAGAGGGTATGGGTGATCATTGTAGATGTATAAAAGTACATAAAGCGTGACATGTTGAAATCTTCTGAAAGTTTGGATGAGCTAAACACACCCCTAAGTTTTCCTTTATATGCTAGCTCCATGTGGCATGTGGTGCATTTCTGTGGCATGGCTTAGGTCCACTCAGCCCCTTAGAGGGCACAGTGATCAGCTTAATCCTGTGGTGAAGCATTTCTATCCTGATGGGAGTGGTCTCTTCCAGGATGACAATGCCCCCATCCACAGGGCACGAGTGATCACTGAATGGTTTGATGAGCATGTAAACGATGTAAACCACACGCCACGGCCGTCTCAGTAACCAGATCTCAACCCAATTGAAAACTTATGGGAGATTCTGGAGCATGGGCTGAGACAGTGATTTCCACCACCATCAATTTCTCATGGAAGAATGGTGTTGCATCCCTCCAGTAGAGTTCCAGACACTCGTAGACTCTGTGCCAAGGCGCACTGCAGCTGTTCTGGCAGCCCGTGTTGGCCCAAAGCCCTATTAAGACATTTTATGTTGGTTTTTCCTGTATTTTGGTAGTTACCTGTAGGCAAGCTAAACTTTATTTTTCTCCAAGGTCTTCTTCAAACAAACCACACCTCAAGCCAAGAAATATTTACGGGAAAGTTGGCAACTATAGACACATGGGCATTAGGAAAAGTAATGTACAAAGTTTCAAGATAAATCTTGCAGCATAGAAATGAAACACTGGTGGTATCGCAATCACGCCAATGGCTTTGATTTAAGAGTAACTGTTTAATTTAACGCTTTTGTTAAACCCAGCAAAACCCGATTTATGATTTTTGGCCCTCGACCTAATGTCTACCAGAGTCAGAACTACGCTTCCCTCTCTCATCCACAGTCTTTGTAGTCAACACTGAAATTCTTCGCCAGACACTGCCGGTCCTCCACTTTATTGTACAAGCCTGTCAATGAACATGTTGCCATAAAACTTGTATTATACACTGCCTGTCCAAAAAACAAGTCACACACTCTAATATTTCGTTGGACCGCCTTTAGCTTTGATTACGGCATGCATTCACCATGGCATTGTTTCGATAAGCTTCTGCAATGTCACAACATTTATTTCCGTCCAGAGTTGCATTCATTAGTCCAAGATCTTGTATTGATGATGGGAGAGTCGGACCGCTGCGCAAAGTCTTCTCCAGCACATCCCAAAGATTCTCAATGGGGTTAAGGTCTGGACTCTGTGGTGGGCCAATCCATGTGTGAAAATGATGTCTCATGCTCCTGAACCACTCTTTCACAATTTGAGCCCGATGAATTGTAGCATTGTCATCTTGGAATATGCCCGTGCCATCAGGGAAGAAAAAAATCCATTGATGGAAAAACCTGGTCATTCAGTATATTCAGGTAGTCAGCTGACCTCATTCTTTGGGCACATAATGTCGCTGAACCTAGACCTGACCAACTATTATCCAATGGAAGGCTCTTACCTATTTGCTTAGTTAAATCCAGGTGGTGACTTTTTTGGCCAGGCAGTGTATAACTTGGTCATTAAGCAGCCTGAAATCTTTCACGTCCAACACCAGGGAGTCTTTCGTTAGCTCTATGTTCTCCTATTTTGGATTTTAACACAATTTTACATGACCCATCTTCCAGGCCAAGCTATTTGTTGGCAAGACCCTAATGCTTAATCGCATGTGGTATGGTTAGACGTGTGGCTTTTTGTGATCCAAGAAAACTGTTACATGTGGGGACCTCACTGGATTGGGTGTGACAGGTGAATGGTGATGTGGAGGAAGCCTGGTTCACTCAATCAGTGTGTCGTAGCTTCCAGCCTATGGCTTGAGTCCCACTGGTTCCACTACTGACACCAGCACTGACAGACCTGTGACATCATGCATTTAGACTACAGAGACTAATTTGGTTTGGCTCTTAGATGTTTTCCCACCATTTTACTATGGGGTCTGTTAACACTCATAAGTGATAATCTCATTAGTGGAGGATGAAAGGGTGAAATCAGTTCTCGTTTTCCTAAGAAAGAACTTGAAAGAATTTGACTTTGGCTAGAGTTGTAAAGTTAAAAAGTACAGAATTTAAGTGGAAGACCATTTAAGGTATAATCAACTTTAAAGTGTGCCATTGCTATATATATGGTCTATTATGTTCATAATTGACCATAAATTTCACTCTCATAATGGAGTGCGCAAAGTATGTTTTAAAGAACCTTAAGAACATTTCACAAGTCAATTTAAATGGTTGGACAAAAGCATACCATATGCTGTGGGTTAGAAATAAAGTCGTTTTTAATATCATGGAAATGTAGCCCTTGTGTAACACTGTAAAGAAAGTAGTTCCATGAATGTGGCTGTGATAGGATGGGTCAATTCATTTATCACCAGCTCCAGCAGAGGGTGTTGAGACTGTGCTTAAGAATAGAGTTGGAGACTCTAATTTCTTATGACTAATGTCAGAACCCGTAATGAGACACAAATGGTTGTTTTGGACTGAAGCAACTTGGCTTGGCAACATTTCTCCACAAAGAATCCAATACTGTCAAGGAAACTAATACTTTCTCAAGATAAGATGTTCCTCTATGGTCTTTTGTCAGAGGTTTTAGAGAACCTCAAAACATCTCAATTCGCTCAGTTTCTTATGACTGGAATGGCTGCAAATGGAAGTTGATTTTTAGATTTTTTATTTCATTATGTCAGCCTCAAAATGTTGTTGAGGCTTGTTGACTTGTTGACTTGTTTACTTGTTGACTTGTTTACAATGTACGGTCTATCTGTATAATTGATTGATTTAATATTTTGATTCTGTGGCAGTTCTGATTGTCCCTATTCCATTATAACTTCCCATGTTATTGTTTCTATGGCTCATATCTGGGTGATTTGCACCTGTATTTCACGGTAGAGATGTGAGCAGGACCGCATGGACCAGAGGATTGACACTTTTCTGGTTTACTGGCCACTGACCTTTGCTGCGGATGACATACGGCATATTAATAAGATAAAGGCATCTACAAAGCAAATACATGATGTAATATCACAGTGTGAAAAGGCAACAATTTTGGGAAGAGATATTATTATCCTGTCTGCAATTTATCAGACCTTTTCCTCACCCCTATAAAATATTAACTCTGGAGCAACAAAATGATTTGTACCAGATTTGTTCACGATGGGCTTTGACCTTGAATACACCGTGTACAGGTGTGGATTGGTCCTGCGTTACAGTGCCTCCAGCCGAGTGTGTTGACCCCGGACACCCACTCTGTGTAGCGCCCATTTCCTGTCAGGCTCATAAAATGTTTGGGCGAAAAACGTCACGGCCATAAATTTCAAACACGTGTTATCAAATCAGGGGGATAAAAAATGAGCGAATGCATTATTCAAACCGAAAAGGAGCTGAACGTAGTTTTGAGACATCTGCTTTCTGTACTTTAGAGTACCTTTTCTGATTTACTGTAGGATAAGATGACAGCGTTTTTTTCTCCATAAATATTCTCGGTTAAAAGCAGTCAGAAACGCCTGAAGGTTGGGAGATTTATAAAGGGAAAAAGTGTATTTCACTTTTAATATGTACTGTAAGCAGTAATACCTGTGAAAATTCCGAGAAGAGGCTGAAGCAGATGATCTTCAAGGAGTCTCACCTGTTCTTTTTCCTCACTTCGTCTTTTATAGGCATGTAATTCCGAAACCTTTTTTTTCATTATTCTCTTGGTTAGCCTTTCCCAGCGTTTTTAAATATTTGAGTTGTACAGCCACTCCAGGAATCTATTTAGAAATGGACATTCACAAAATTTGGGGTCGAGTGGTTAATAATTTTACCGTACAACATTATTTTACTTACACAGGGAAAGTGTGAAGTATAATTGTACCCGTAAACTTCATGGGTTTGTGTTAATAGATTTTTAGTACAGCTGTGTTAAACACACTGTTGCCCTGTAGTTGTGGTTATTGGTGTCTACCAGATAAACAACACTGTTTTTAACAAAATATATGTGTTTTAAATATTTAAACATGTCATGCTGTTTGTGTATTTTAGGTGGGAGATACATACAATGGGGTCCAAAAGTCTGAGTCCACTACCAAGGTCTGTTTGTTTTCATCATTCATCAAAAACGAATACAGATGTTGGTAGTGGACTCAGACTTTTGGACCCCACTGTATGTAGTAGCTGAGTAGGGCTGTATACCTGACTGATTATGAGGACATTTCCAGCCTGCAGAAACAGATTTACTCAGCACAGACAAGCACTGAGCCCCTTTGTTTTAGGCCAATGTAAACATGCTGAATCGTCACATCCTGGCCTTCAAAATGAAATTTAAGGATCGTAGATCAGCTTCAATCACCGGTTGTTCTGAACTGTAACATAACCTGATGAACTTTACATTATAAGAAATTATGTATTACATTCTTGAGTTTTGGGGTATTTTACCTGCTTCTTAAATGCCAACCACCTCCACCCCTAAAAAAAAAAACAGGAAAAAACTTTCAAAAAGTACATTCTATTTCTTGTATTTGTATTGTCTTGTCCAACATCTATGTGTGTAGGCTTATTCACTTTTAAAAGCCCAACTAGGGACGAACATTGAAACTTAGCGCAAGCTGCAAATGTTTTGAGACAGAGCATCTGCGTGTTGTTAATGCAATGTGTCTATGTTGTATCTGTCCCTACTCAAATAAACATTAAATAAATAAATGAACAAATAAGTAGAGATCAATGAGGCCTCTCAGAAACGTTCATGTTTTCCCCCAGATAGGCGCCTCTCTCCCTGATAACAGCTGGCAGCCCGTAGGCTTGTTGTGCCCAGTTGAGGAGTAACAAATGTCCCAGTAACCAGAGGAACCCTGGTTATCTTAAACCCGCCGACAGCTGACCGTGTCCCGCTGCTGTGGGCTCTCCTGTGATATTCGGCTGGTGGCGTAGCTGAGGCCGAGGCTCGAACCTGCAGCTCTAGCGCCCCAGCCCTATTTTCTCTTTCGTTTTGTGTGAAAGTTTAAGGAGTGATCACAAATGAGAAATTGGTGTGCGCCAACTGCTGCTGCCGGGCAGTGGTGAATCAGTCAAACAGTCTCACAGAAGAAGAATCACACAGCAGAAGGATGTTCAAGAGCTTAACTGATCAAACATTTTTTTTTTTTACATTTTGTTTCAGATTTTCTCCCATTTCTCCCAATTTGGGAGCCAATTACACCCTCTATTTTCAAGTCAATCCCCCTCGTATTGTGAGTTCGCTGCCGTAGCCCTGCGACTGGTAGTGATGAAGGCGAAGTATCGTCTCCTCCGAGACGGCACTCGCCAGGCCGTCGACCATAACTCCGGTACTACAGAGCCACTCCTGTACGCAGCAAACTTCCTGTCGGCTTCCCTCCCCCCTCCCTGGGGCGGACAGTCAATCGCCGCCCCCGGTGGCACTCCCAGCCAGAGCCGACTCTGGCGCGGCCGGTGGGATCGAACCCCGGTCGCCGGAGCTTAACAGATTTTTGAGCTGACCCACCATGGGAGATGTATTATCATCACCATCATCATCACCATCATCATCATCATCATCATCATCATCAAGATCAATAGAAATGAGAGCATTGACTGAGAAGCGAACCGTGAACAACATGTTTTCCATCTGTAGCCGGCTCTGGAGTTGGGGAGAGCTTTTGATACCGTGTGATCTGATCTCTGTTTTCAGTGCACTATGGCTGATCAGAACTTTCAAGGAATTTCTTTTGGTCTCAGACTCTAAAATCCCAATCCAGCAAAGCACTCAGAAACCTGTCAGTGTTGTCGGATGAATTATTCTGAAACATGTAGCCAGGATGCACAGTTCATCTGATCCCTGGATCATCATTTAATACACCGTACATAATCGAAACTGGAGAAAAACACACTTTTGGAAGCGGTTCCCAAGGATTGGAGAATATTTGTGGTTTTGAGGGCAAAATATGCATTTGAAATCATTCTGTGGACGTCGTTACGGTATGTTGGGAAACCTTCAACCTTCACAAAAAGTGCATTGAAGTTCACCTTCAGTACTGTAAATGCGTTTAACATGGAATAGCCACAGTCTTTACTGTGTTTACTGTGAAGAACTGCAAATCAAACGTGCTTCTCCAAAACTGTGTTTCACATCAGAGGGGAGAAGAGAAGGCAGGAAATTGCGGTGCTAAAATTTCCATTCGACACTGCAGGCCCCTATTCCGTAATCAAATTTTCTCACGCCATGCGGTGTAGGATTTCTGTTAATGTATACCTAATCCATGACAGAAGCAGGGAATCACTGCTTAAAACCTTTAATCACACTATTTAAACAATGGGAAAGAGTACCACATTTCGGCTAATTAGCCGATCTTGTACTCGCAGGGCCGTTTTCCCTTCAGCATTGTGGGTAAGCACTTGCAGGTTGGCTGAGACAGGAGATTTGAGCAGAGTGCTCTGGTTTAATCGGGACTCTTGTGTGTGTGTGTGTGTGCACAGATGGGTTCAGTGCGCGAGGAAGCATACTATTAAGGATGAAGATCACAACCGCAAATGTACAGTAGTGTGAAACCTTTCCTGTACACTTTTGAGCTTTGTCCATTTCTCATTATTACAGCTGCTCCTTGATACTGCGGGCTGTATTTATTTGAAGGACGTACGGAACATGGCACAGGCTCTTGGCACTGTAAATGCTTCCTCTTACAAAATAGGAAACAATATGCCGGATCGCTCTGGCCTTTCAAATGTTCAGCGTGGATATCTCTCCCTCATAAAAATGTTTAGAATGGGAAAGTGGTCACTTCAGTTGTCTGGATGGATCCATATTAAAGTGTGTGTGTGTGTGTGTGTGTGCTTGCATGCTTGTGTATATATTAGTGTGTGTGTGTGTGTGTGTGTGTGTGTGTGTGTGTGTGTGTGTGTATGGGTGTGTGTGTGTGTGTGTTTGTGTGTATGAGTGTGTGTGTGTGTGTGTGTGTGAGTGGAAGTGTGTGTGTGTGTATGAGTGTGTGTGTGAGTGTGGTATGTGTGTGTGTGTGTATGAGTGTGTGTGTGTGTGTGTGGTATGTGTGTGTGTGTGTGTGTATGAGTGTGTGTGTGAGTGTGGTATGTGTGGTATAAAATGATGTCTGTGTTTAAAAATGGCACCCAACTGCTGTGGAGTGAGAGACAGTTGTAGGTTATAGATAAGGGAAGACACTGAAGAGAGACAGTTGTAGGTTATAGATAAGGGAAGACACTATGCTGTTGCTCTAGTTTCCTGGAAGACACTGAACAGTCAAAGTGACTGAAGGCAGCCTTTCTGTCCACTGCAGTGAAATGAGGGTCAGCAACTGTAGAGGTCTGTGGAGTGAGAGACAGTTGTAGGTTATAGATTGACTGAAGGCAGGTTGCAAAGTATGATTTTTGTTCTGTATGGCATCTGTGACCCAAGGCCTAAAATAACTCATGTTGATTGATTATCCAAACACTGTCGCTTTGACACTGTGGAATTCCATCAACATTTGTCCTACAAACGTTTGACTTAAAAATAAATGCAATTGCTTTTTTTTTCTCTTCACAATCAGTTTGGCAAGTCAATTGTGGTGATTGCTGAACATTTTTTGAGGTTAAGATTGAAAAATAACATTTGAATTGAATTGTCAGTCAAAGTCAAGGACAGACATTGATTGAATCCAGGCTCTCACCTCCTTCCCCAAGTTTCCATTGCAATGTTCTTGTGCTGTACATTGTGCTGGGGTGGGGGAAAAAAACAACAGCTTTGTATTGCAACAATATGAGTCAAGAAAAAGTATTATGAACATCCATGTGTTATTC
Organism: Aldrovandia affinis; assembly: GCA_029706075.1. NCBI lineage: Eukaryota > Metazoa > Chordata > Actinopteri > Notacanthiformes > Halosauridae > Aldrovandia > Aldrovandia affinis. The sequence continues at coordinate 2,673,200 of JAINUG010000137.1, read as the reverse complement.
ATGGGAGACATTAGACAACTGCTGCATCATGAGAAAATACTGCGATGGCATTTGTCCAGTTTAAGTGTCTGCAAAAATGCTCATTCTTTATTTGTTATATTTGCCTTTGTGGTAACAAACACAATTTGCCCTTTTTTGGATGAGAAGGTCGTGAAGCACGTCAGTTTTTGTTAGTTGTGTGGTCTTCAGTTCTGTACCCTCAAACTTTTTCTGTGACTGCTCCATCCATATGGTTTAGTGTATTAGACGGTTGGTTTGTAGCCAAGAAATGTATTTGAATTCCCTTTTCATCTGTTTTTGCAGTTCTGAAATGCCCCCCCCCCTCTCTTTTGCATTTGTTCCTGTTAAACTTCATTTTGCAGCCCCACTCATGTTGTCCTCCTTGACAGTGCGAAGCCACTTCCCTTTGCCAACAGGAGAAGCTCCATGCCTTTGTTTCCCTATTAGTGGCTTTTAATTTGTTTGGATTCCTTTTGGTTACAGGGGTTGAGTATCTCCCAGGAAACTCAGAGTCTGGTGGGGTTGGGGTTCATTCCAACCGCTGCACCTTTTAAAAAATATATTCATTTAATTAAATTTTTTGTCAAAAGAAGAGGGAGATAAGTACTTTTAATATTTAAACTAAAAGTGTATGTTCAACACAGGGCTGGGTATCTTGAGTGAAAAAGGTGCTCCACTCCTCCATTTCATAAATGTGTTCCTGTTTTGAGCGCCTCAATTCTCAACTCTACCTCCTTTCATTTTTTGTTACTCTACCAGCTCAAAATGCAAACTTGTATGTGTTCTCACAGAACGATCAAATTCATTTTTAGTGCCTGAATTCCTTTTTCTAAAGGTGAAATTTTACATCAAACATCTTTGTCACACGCCGGGCGACAAGACCAGGCTCGGAACAAAGCAGCAGGACGCAGGGATTGGGCTGTTCGGTCTGCGAACCGGAATATTTATTATCTCTCCCACAGGGAGAGAGGGAGCCACACTATACAGATAAATAAAAGAAACTTCAGCCGTTCCGCCTCACGGGTCCGGGCCAAAAACCATAAATCAAAATAACAAACTAAATAAAAGCACCTTTCGGCAAAACAAAACAATAAACACGACACATCACTACACTTTTCCTTTTCAGTTTCAAAAAAAGTTCCAAAAACTTTTCCTTTTCCTTTTCCTTTTCAGTTTCTCTCGGTTGTCTCTCAGGTCCCGTGTCCCAGCCACCTACTAAGAGAGCAGAGCGGCTCTAAGCACACAGGTACGATTAGATAACGCTGCACAGCTGTGTGCCCCAGCTGCTCTGCCAGTGGGCGTGGCCGTTAATCACCCCGATTCCCCTGCCTAGACCGACGCCTTCCACACTCTTGTTTCAGTGTAATTATTACTTTTATTTTATACTTTCAGTCCAAGCAAACAATTGTGCGTAAGAAGTGACTGATTGATTGAGAAGTAATTACTGAATGTATTGTGTGTTTTGAAAAATGTATGGGCCTTGATTGCTTCGTATTCAGTATCATTACAGAGGCATTTCATTTGAAGAGCTTTCCAAATTGGCTGGGCCATAACTAGCATGCACTGTACCTTACTTTTGACAAATTATATTTGGTATAGTATAACAGTAGGCAGCAGTGTATGCTTTAGGAGCTAAAGTACAGTTGACTTTGGGGGAACCCAAAGTGGGACAGCCCAGTGTAACCATAAGCATTGGAAATAGAGGTGCCTAAATGTGTGCAGAGTTTGAGCAGATTGTGGCACCCTTTTCCTTCCCAGTGTTACAGGTATGGTATGCAGCTGCCAACAACAATGGTGTCTATCGCTGTACTACTGCACTGATCTCTTGCGCAAACTATGATTGTTCTTATCATGTATTAATGCACATCTTGTAAGTCGCTCTGGATAAGAGCGTCTGCTAAATGCTTAAAATGTAAATGTAAATGATATGCGTGTTTGCAGAAGAGGTGCAAGAGGTGACTATTGTTAAGAGAAGCATGTGTGCTGTGCCCATTCAACGAAATGATACATTTTGATTTTTTTAACTCAATCTTGGCAGCATGTGTTTCCCATTATATCGTACGCTCCACTGAATAGTCCTGCTTTGTCTCCTTTATTGAGCTTAATGAAAAGAGTCCCCTTCAGCTTCAAACACTCCCAAAAGGACTTCATTACCGAAACTTCAAAAAGACGAATGATTAAGTGCGCGTTCCTCTGTAAACTCGGTCGTTTTGCAGCGCAGTGGATGGACATGTGCCTGACAGTCTGTTTTGAAAACAGCACTTGAGACATCATTTGTCAGAAGCTGAACACACTCTCACAAGCCTGGCTGCCAGTCCTTTCCAAAAAAAAAGCCTGTCTCTTTGGACTCCCAAATCTAGAAGTTAAACAAATATGACATCTACCTTTACCAGTACTTCATTTTCGTTCATATGACTCTTAAAATTTGCTCCTGGAGGTCAATTCTGGTCCCAAAATACTGTGCTGGATTTAAACCCCAAGCTGCGATGACAACTGCCAAAGCCGTTCTGCCTGTGCTTTGTCCAAAACATCAATTTAGAGCTGAATTATATGTTCCACGCTGCAATGGCGGTCACTGACACTTACCCTGAAAATACATAGGATTGACATAAAATCCCTATTATCACAGATAATGAGTCAATCGCAGCGTTAAGGACCTTTTGTATCGCATTTTCTCAGTCCCTGGCTTAAATACTTGTTTTATTGCTAATGTTACATTTTGTCCAGTCCACCTGCTTCCTTTGTTATTTGACTCACTCAGCATAGTTCATAGGTTGAAAAGAATTACCAGGGGCCTGTTTTAATCAGCAGTCTGAATGTTGTGGACGTCGGTTACGGAAGGTACCAAAAGGTAATTGGACTTAATTTATGATGCAGCTCCATTCGATCTATAATTCTTATGTGTATTTGGGTATTTAAGAGGGTATTTAGACTTCCCAGCTCCGTGGCGACCATATGTCATCTTATGTAATCCCGCGAACAGTCCAATCAACTGGTTGCATCGACTCCAGCTCCTGCCATGACATCATACGGTGGATTGATGAATGTGAGTGATAAATGAAAAATGGGCCTGTGTGCGGAGAGACAGCAGGCCGCTCAGGGGGTTGCCAAGCGCCCATGTGTTTCCAGCCTCATTGTGAATTCACTTTGGGAGAAGTGATGAATGCTGGTGAGAGAGGAAAGGCACGTGAAGCGGACTCAACATCGTGAGTCAAGTGTCCTCCTCTTACAGGGAGGAATCTGGGAACCACATGGGCTGGGAAATGTGTTCTCCCGTACCTGGCTCCGCATGATCGGGGCATACTCCTCTAACCTTCTTTCACCTTCGTGCGCCTCGTAATGAACTGTTTTTTTAGTTTTTTTTTAGATTTTGTTTCTGATTTTATCCCATTTTCAATTTGGGAGCCAATTACACCCGCTATTTTCAAGTCAATCCCCCTTGTAATGTGAGTTCGCTGCCGTAGGCCTGTGACCGGTCGTGATGAAGGCGAAGTATCATCTCCTTCGAGACAGCACTCGCCAGGCCATCGACCATAACTCTGGTACTACAGAGCCACTCCTGTGCGCAGCAAACGTCCTGTCGGCTTCCCTCCCCCTCCCTGGGGCAGACAGCCAATCGTCGTCCCCTGGTGGCACTCCTGGCCAGAGCTGGTAATGGACTGTTTTTACCTGTAAGATAATACAGCATGGAAAAACTGAATTATATGTTGGATTTAATAATTTTTTATTATATCAGTCTCTCTTATTATATATAATATATGCCATTTAGCAGACGCTTTTATCCAAAGAGACTTACAGTGGTGAATGCATACTTTTTTCAGTATATGTGAACCCACAACCTAAGCGTTGTTTGTGCCATGCTCTACCTACTGAGCCACACAGAACCACTACAGATTAAGTTTTAGCTCATGTCCATTTGGTTTATCGTTGTCCATGTCCATTTGGTTTATCGTCATGGTTTATCATTGTTTAGCGGTGTTATATTTTAAAGTAATTAAACTCAAGTTGTCAATAAAAGTCATGCTGACCTTTGCCAGTATGTTGAAATTACAATTCAGAACGAAATCTGGAAAAATATATATGGATATTGATATATGTATCGGCACAGTGGTGATATTTTAAGCAGTTCCAGGTGCACTGATATGGAAAAAATTTCAGAAATGCTCATATTACAGAAATAAATAAGGAATTAGTGTCATGGAAGATTGTGCAGATTTATAATGTAGAGTCTCTTCTGGACATACAGGAGCAGGTCTGACAGGGTTGATCTGCTGGGCAAACAAATGGTGAAATATTCTTTATTACCTAATATAAAATGATGTGATGACAGCCATACTTCAAATTTATATATTTAACCTTGGGCTGACTCACCATCCCTGGCATGCCATAAATTCTTGAACATGCAGGGCATTGTCATGGTTTAAATTATACGTACGATAACATTTCTATCTGTTGATGTGTCCATACATTCATTGGCTAGATTCATCATCGACATATTTTATCTTAGATTCATAAAGGTTGCATATTTAGGCTATTCATTGTACCTTGAAATGTTTCTGCACCTTAGAATCATGTGAATTTCCGAGCTGATCCATCTCAATTTCACCTTAAAAACATGGACCACAGTTATAACATTAATAACCAATTGAATATTTGCGGATCATAATATAAAATGTATGTATTTGATTATATAATGTATTAATGTAGATATGGCAAGTCGATATATAGTTGTGCAGTTTGTTAATGATAAAAATATATTTTTTACTCTTTTTGGACTATATTGATGATGTAATATTTCACCAGATTAATTTCACATTCAGTTTGTCAAATTCAAATTCTATGATCATATTTAGAGACAAAACCCTTGGGGAAGTTTTCAGTTTGATGGAATATACGTGAGCAATGCGGGCAGATCCGAAGTGTGATCATTTGATACCTTAATCCATCCAAATAGTTTTCATTTTCAGCTGGCTGCTGTTTCTTGTTTCTCAATGGACTCATTATCTTGGCTGCCGACACTAAACAAATAAACAGCTTTGCTAATAATACCAAATGTTCCCTAATTTGAATGGATCATTTATGAATATACATAAGAATATTTAACCTTAAAGTCCCACAGCTGTGCTTCATTTAAGCATCAGAACCACCAAAATAAGTCCCACAGCTGTGGATATATAATTCCCCAAAACGTATGTGCTTACATTATAGACGGACACTTGTGCCAGCAGATCTCATATGGCGTGTGTGTAAATGAGTGGGATACAGGATTCAGGGTAAAGGCTTACATGGCTGACGTTGCAGATGGAACACATCCATCCATCAGTGTGTCCACGGAACGCAAAGGAAAGGCTGTTCGTGCCTAGCTCTGGGTGGCTGGTGGATTTCAAGTTTTAATGTTGAGCTACAAGTATTTGAGCGTGAAAGTTTGATGATGTATTTGACATTGTTCCAGAACAACAAGATGGATGCCTGGAGAAAGGGTCAAACGTAAGATAAAACTCTTATTGTTCTGTTCTGGAAACACAGAGGGCCAGATTTACTAAGATAGTAGCCAAGATGGTTGCTATTTTGTTGTGGCTATTTTGCGGTTGCAAATAGCAACACATTAACGACCAATTTACTAAGACTGGTTCTAATTACGAAATCAAATAAATGAAACACCCTCATTTACAATTTGAGGTAGGATACACCGGTAAAAACTATCCGAAACAGCATGGCAGGCTCACATCACGCCAAAGAAATGGATATGCACCAACCAGGCACAAGTAAGGCTCACCAGCGGCTCCATCCCCTCCGGCGTCTGAAAAAGGCAGGCCTCCCTGCCCCCCATCTCACCACCTTTTACAGGGGCACCATTGAATCTGTCATATCTTATGGCCTCACGTCCTGGTTCGGCAGCTGCAAGGCACTGGAGAAACATCAGCTGAGCAGGATTGTGAAGTTAGCCAGTAAGATCATTGGTGCCCTCTCCCGTCCCCTGCTGGAGATCTACAACCAGCGCTGCACTCGCAGGGCCACCAGCATCATAAGGGACCCTCACCACCCTTTCCATAGACTGTTTTCCCTCCTGCCATCGGGGAAAAGGTACAGGAGCCTCCGTGCCCTTGTTTTTATGCAAACTGTTTTATGTTTTTATATTTTAGCCTATTTGTGATTGTTGTCTTTTACTGTAGTACTGCTGAGGGCTGGGGGGAACGATATTTCGTTTTTTTTATGCACGCAAGTGTACAAAGACAACGACAAATACAGAAATCTTTGAATCTTTGAATCTTTGAAGTAGCAAGGGAACAACGAGAAAAAGAAAACTTAAATTTACAGATTAGCAAATAGAGGTATTGGTCAACAAGGTATAGCATCACAATGGCGTATTACAGCATAGGCGAAGAACACCAATGGTGGAGAGGGCATAACGAAACGATAGAATGAATAAAATATTACATGATGTTAAGCGGCGTCCTACAACATAATGTGGGGAAAAATAATATTAGAATAAGAATAAAGAGTAGAAAAGACTAAACTTGTGATGGGAGATGGTGACAGTGTTTGAAAGTAAAACTGTATTCACGATTCATTATATACTCCCCTGACCCGCATACGCAGAATAAGATAATTTCTCAAATTCAGAACTGCGTTTTTATACTGACTGCTAGATGAGGACAAATTGGTCAATAGAAATCCTGCATTCTTTCATAGAATTTTTATTTCAAGTTCTAGTAAATAATAGGCCTATATATGCATATATATATATATATATAGGCCTATTATTTACTATAGGCGCTCATAAAATACTTCCTGGTTTCAAGAGTTCTTAAAATTCTCATGCAAAGAGGACGGCTGCAATTAAGGCATGCTTTAGTAAATCAGAGGGAATACTTAACCAACCTAATTAATCTCTCTCCTGCTGCACACAGCAGTAAACTCATCATATTTGCAGGAGGAGTCTGGACTGAATATCTGCTCAAAGTGCATTTAAGCCTCTTGTTTCTTTGTATGGATGCCGTGAGGACAGGATTCCTCGCCCTGTTTTGAAATATGGATACATGATCTGACCAAATCTCTCAGTCTGTAAACAGTCAGTGCATGCATACTAGAAAGAAGAAAGTGTTCAAGACAAATGTCCATTAAGTGATAAAGAGAACATTTAAAATTGAAATTATGGTGGTTTCAAATGACAATCCCACGCTGGGCGTATTTGGAAAGGTTTTTCCTGGTTTTTATTCCCTGTGGGGGGGGCCTGGTTCAACATGGTGTGGTTCTGTGTGGCTCAGTAGGTAGAGCGTGGTTCTGTGTGTCTCAGTAGGTAGAGCGTGGTTCTGTGTGTCTCAGTAGGTAGAGCGTGGTTCTCTGTGCCTCAGTAGGTAGAGCGTGGTTCTGTGTGTCTCGGTAGGTAGAGCGTGGTTCTGTGTGGCTCAGTAGGTAGAGCGTGGTTCTGTGTGGCTCAGTAGGTAGAGCGTTCTGTGTGGCTCTATGTGACTCAGTAGGTAGAGCGTGGTTCTGTGTGTCTCAGTAGGTAGAGCGTGGTTCTGTGTGTCTCGGGGTTCTGTGTGTCTCAGGTAGAGCGTGGTTCTGTGTGCCTCAGTAGGTAGAGTGTGGTTCTGTGTGGCTCAGTAGGTAGAGCGTGGTTCTGTGTGGCTCAGTAGGTAGAGCATGGCGCTGACAACGCTTAGGTTGTGGCTTCGATTCCCATTGGGACCACATATACTGAAAAATGTAAGCATTCACTACTGTAAGTCGCTTTGGATAAAAGCGTCTGCTAAATGGCATATGTTATGTTATGTTAGGTTGAAGTAATGTAAAGGTAACCTGAGTAAATTTCTGGCTGGATCACACCCTACCCCTGATGGGACGAGGTGAGACACGTCCCGCCCCAGCAGACAGTCTGACTGCTGCCCGTGGCTACAGGGCCCACAGCCTGTTCTCATGGTGGGGGCCTCTATGGTGGGGGCCTCTATGGACCGAGCCTCCTCAGGAACCCAACGCTTCTGAGGCTTACTGCATATGCACTTATGTCTTGTGTGAGCGATGAGTCCAAACATCACGCAATGCTAAACCTGCCTGAAATATGCTGAATCGTGAGCTGTTTAATTGGATTTTCCCTTCCCTTCCCTACCAGGCCAGTGTGTGTGTGTGTGTGTGTGTGTGTGTGTGTGTGTGTATGTATGTATATGTGTGTGTTTGTATGTTTAAGGGGGCTGCTGTGTAAACTCTTGAGATTGATGATGATGAGGAGGCTGTGCTGCCTCAGCAGAGACAGATTCAGATGAACGGAGGTGAGATGGTATCGCGGCGGTTCTTAACCCGGGTTCCAGATGGGCTCCTGTCCTGGTCTGGGCAGGGCGGTTCTGACCCAGTGAATCCTCCCCTGTGTCAGCCCTCCTGTTTGTGTCCTTTAATGCAGACGTGGGACCATTATTTAAAAGTTTCATTCATGTCATTTGAGAATATACATGTGAGAGGATGTGCTTGTTCACTGCAGCAAGATTGAAAAACAGCACAGAAAGTAAAGTGGAAATCCAATACACTTTCAAAAATATAGGTACAATTGGGGCACTTTTGTTCCTCAGGGTACAAATGTGTTCCTTGTACCTTTAAAGGTACACATGAGATCCTTCATGATATGGTTTTGAACCTTTTCCTCATGAAAAAGGTAAATAATAATAATATATTAAGTGATTTGACGTCACTGCGTCTTAGTGAACACATGACAACGGAAGTGCCTGTAATTCTTTAGACCATGGTCTCGCATTACCAGTTGATAGTTCATAACTCATAACCGAAATATCAGGCGATTTTTTTATAGTATGTAGATTCATGCCTAAATATATTTGATTCTAGATTTCTTCTACTGGTATTTAGGCATTCTCTATTTCGCAGACCCATATAATCTAATAGAGCTACATCTGATGAGCAGAAAGCTCAGTAAAACAGTATTCTTGTGTACAGTAGAACTATTAATTTGGTCATGTTTGTCGTGTATTGTTTGCTAACCAACTTCATATAATGTGCAATATGCAACGTGTATTACAAATGAATATACGGTTATAATGTTGGATATTCTTTTCTAATTTTAATTTGATATAATCTAATGATTATATAATATAATTGTTTATATAGCAGCAGCAATATAATGTTGGGGCCTATTGCTGTTGTGCAGTGTCTTGAAATGATCCTGTGAGCATGGAACTTTACGTAAGCAGGGAAAACAGATCGATACTTCGCCCCACTGTTCCTGCGTTTATTTTTTAATGAAAACAGCCATAAGACACAAGGGCCTAAAGTGCTGCGTTGACAGTCCAAGACGAGTGAATAAATGATGAGCACATGCTTACACACAGGTTTTTGGAAAGGTGTGAATTAAAACACTGGTCTTTCAGAACAGATATTTCTCCTTCCGTACTGTGGGGTTAACTGAACAGCCTGTAACGTATAGCAAAATCAATTTTCTATGATTTAATAATGTTTTTAGTCAATAGGGGGTTTTTCCACACAAAAAAAGGTTTTTCCATTTTTCCCATGCAATGTTCTAAATGCTCTAGGTATTGTTAAATCTTCTGGGTAAAAGAAATGTGAGCCAAACATCATGTGATACTATAAGGCACTCTGAGTACTCACAGTTGCTATTAGTTCTGCAGAGGTTTTGTGGGTACTGGCAGCTTCACCATTCGGCAACTTGAGACAAATGGTTTCCAGCCAACGCTATTACTGTGTGCCCCTGGTGTGCAGGAAACAAGTGCCGATGGGCTAAGGCTAAGAGGCAGAATATTTATCTGATTAACAATGAAATCATCCACATAGATCCTGCTCTGTAAAATAAATTGGTTATTCTAAGCACTTTACAGCTATAACCAAAGTGGGCTGTTAACTAACATGTACCTGTGGCAAGAGGATGGTCCTGACCACCGCGCAGTGCGGTGAGTGGATAAGCCAAAGTGACAAAAACAGGGTTAAAAAAACGAAACAGAAAACAAATACATAAAAGGCAAAGGTCCTCCTTCAAAGGCTGGGAGGATGTTTATCATGTTATTATTATTATGTGGATTAGGATTATTAATTAGTATTATTAGGATGTGTCAAACAGTCTGAAAAGGAGAGAGTTGGCGAGCTGGTAAACCCTTGTTACGCGCACTAGAACTAAGGCAGTGCTTCTGAAGGACTGATAGCACAACCGTGCCTCAACACAAGGCCTGACAGAGGGAGCAACACCTGGGTTCATTAGCAATCAGCCTCAGGTGTGCCTGCCTGCAGGTGAGGCCATTGCTCTGCCCAAGGTCCTGAAGTCCAGGCCCAGGCTTTGGGAGATGGCAGAACGTGTGACGGCAGCCAAAGAGGAGCAACACCTGACCCAATCAGCCTCAGGTCTGCTTCTCCTGTCCAAGGTCACCCCAGGCTTTGGGAGATGGCAGAACGTCCTAGCATCACACTACCTAACATGTAAAGTACTGACACGTAGTTCTGTCTACTCACTAAATAGCTGAGCTGTGCATGGGTGCCGAGGAGAAGTGGTTAAAATCACTTCATTGCGACAGACTGAAAGAGCAACTTGCTGAACTTCCTTGGAAACAGAGCTGGTCAAACCATTGTGAAAAAACCCGGTCTCCATGTCCCCAAACATTTATCTGGAACTGAAAAGCAATGTAACAATGGGATCACTGTTGATTGTCCTTCAGGGAAATCATTGTGGATATTGTGTTTTACTTGTGAACTTTACTTGTGTTTTACTTTTTAACACTTGAATAGTGTGTCATCCAAGGGGTGTTTTATATAAAGGCTTCAGGCTACATGGATGAAAGTGAGCTCCATGCTATTGTGCAGTTTGAACAGGTATGAACTTACCATGGGGTCAAGCACTTATTCCAGATGAAACTTTGATGTCTGGTATTTGTGTAGAAGAGTCAAGGGTTTGCTTTAACCCCAATGACATCCCCAGAGACCACATCTAAGACTTGTTACAGACGGTTATATAATTCTAGACATTTACCCAACGTCCACATTCAAGCAAGGGTCGGATTCTGCATGACAACCAAAGGCTCAGCCTGCCCTGTTTTCTAGTGTTTTGAAATTATGAAAAATGTTTACATTACATGCTAAATGTTCATTTGTCTAAATGTTGATGTAACTAACATCATTAAACAAAGACACACAACTAAGAACTAAAACCAAAAAGTAACAAGAAATACATAGGTACATACCTCCCAGGAATCCAATTTGATTTATTTCTGATGCCAAAGACTCTAAATTGTTAAAGTACTAAATTTATTATTTTTTTCCATTCAGAAAATACCACCACTAATACCATAGACATTCTAAATAATTTACAAGTTTATCTTTGCATCTCTAAGTTAGAACATAACGATTTCCACATGTTATCTCTTGACAAAATATGTTCCACCAAAAGACCTTTGAAAAGTGCGAAAGGAAGCTGAATTGACTAATGCTGTGCTTTCAAATATTACTGCTACAGCTGCTCCACTGTCTCCATTAGAGGATTTGACTTGACCCCCCTGGACAAATCTTTAGCATCAGACATCGTAAAAGCTCCCTCTCCTGAAACCTCTGCTTCCCTGAACTGCGTTCAGATCCAATTTCCAAAGACCCTTTTCTGTCGTAAATAAACAACAGTTCACTTTAAGGCCTTCCATGTGGTGGTCACAAATACCTGAAAAATATAAACTTTTTCATGATGTCTGGTAGCAGTATGTTCCACCGCCGGCCCATTGCACTGTCCTTTCCCGTCCGTCATGCTGTCCATACCATTGCTTGAAGGCCACCAGCGCTGGGGCCTCTTCTGGACTAGATTAGATGACGACACGATGCTTTGCTGCCTATCCTTTGCGGGAGTCTGGGTGAAAGGTGTGGGAGGTGTGGGAGTGGAGTGAGTGGGCCAGCCTCCACACTAACCTGTGGAGTGTCCACACTAAAGTATTCCCACATATATGGCAATACACCAGTGGTAATGCCCTGAACATCTACAGGCAACAGCAGGCTGGGCAGAGTGGTCCTTTTAGAAAGTTCCAACAACTTCATCAGTGGACATTAGATTAGACAACGCCAGCTTTTCCAAGGCACAGGAACAGTCAAAAGTAAAGCAATTTGGCATCTACACGAGGAGCTACCCTATCTGGAGCCAAGTCTACGCTGATTCATGGCTGAAATGTTTGTTGACAAATCAGCCTTTGAGTGACAGCTCACACAATTCAAGCCAAGGGGCAATTGTAGCTGGGCCAAAGCATTGCGAAATGACAACAAACCTTACAGATTATACATAAACCAGAACACACACATGCGTTCCATAATAGCATCCACACAACAAGCAACAAGACTTTCAAGTCCAGCTAAAGCAACTTAAAAACAGTGCAAATATGAAAGTGCAAAGGCAAAATGCAAATGTCCTTAAAAGGTTTTAAGTGCAAAGGCAAAATGCAAATGTCCTTAAAAAGTAAAAAAAAAAAAAAAGTTAAATGCTGTTCTCTGATGTTGATAGCAAGTTCCTTACATAACGCGTATATGTTTTAATACAATTAGAGGCTGTTTGTTGTAATGCCAGCAATTCTGTGTTTTTCTGAATGCTTGGTTAGACAGTTCCTCAGCATGTTAAGATGATTCAGAATGTAAACATCACACCCAATCACATCATCATAGAAACCAGCTGTGAGAGCGCCATAAAACAGAGCCACGATCGAGTCACTGGTGTATCGTTCCAACAGGAAATAAATTGCGTTGCAATACAAAAATCAGAGGGCTGAATTATACGTACTATTTAGTTAAATGTCTGTTCCATGTAGATGTGTGATTGTGTGTTTGCCTGTGTGTGTGTGATATATATTTTCATCCAGGCCAAAAATTCACAGAGGCAATAAGTTGTGAATATTTATAGAGCAGTATCCTGCATATATACAATAGTTTTTAAGGAGAGGAGTTGACCTTTCCGTCAGGGAGTATGGGAATGTTTACTACTGGGATACGTTTCATCAGGAATTCCGACATCGCTCTTCTAGAACAGGAGCCTGTTTGAGCTACTCAGATGTTATCTCGGCTAGATCATGTTTGCAGAGGGAAAAAGAAGTCACGGAATCAAGCACGCCATGTTTTTGGATTGTGGGGTGTCCTGGGGAAAAAAAACAAATTAATTAATATTAACAAGACTAACAGAATTATAATGCTGTTTGAACGGAGGTTATCAAGCTTGTCCAGGGAAGTTCATGCTGCCTCCCCAGATTTAAACAAGCACAAATTAGCGATGTTCTTGAGTGTGTGTACAAGCACAGAGCATTTACATTTTACATTTTAAGCATTTAGCAGACGCTCTTATCCAGAGCGACTTACAAGATGTGCGTTAATACATGGTAGGAACAGTCATAGCACAAAATGTCACTTAAATCCCCCAAATTTCAAATAAAAACAGGAAAAAATAAAGCTTATTCAAACAGCTGATGAATCCCAAAATAGTGCAGTAATACAGCAATAGACATCATTGCAGGCAGTTGCATACCATACCTGTAACACTGGGAAGGAAAAGGTTAGTGTTTTGTTTTTTTGGATGGAGTAAGGAGGGGTATATAGTGTTGAACAAGTAAACAGTGGTGAAGACTATTTAGCTAGATGGACAGAGTTCAGTGGTAGTGGAGTCTGAAAAGGTGGGTTTTGAGTCTCTTGCGGAAGATCGCAAGAGCAAGTGCTGTCTGTACATTTTGGCACCATAACTGAACAGTGACCTTGTCCTTTTCATATTTTCATTTCAAATTGTCACATTTTTTCACAGACATATTGTAAAACAATTATGCAGTAAACAGGAATCCCTGTAACTTGCTGATTGTTGCATATGAAATTTATTTGTGGTAAAAGAGGACCTCTTGGATGGCCTTCATATAGGCGCCTTAGTGAATTCATGGCCTCCCAAAAGAGGCTAAACATCTTTTAACAAAGCCAGTAAAGTCTTTGGCCTGAACACCACACCACACACTCCTCATCCTTATTTATGTCCAGTGTCATGAAAGGCACAGCGGTAATTTCAGGGCTGCAGTGGGAATGTGGTTCTGGAGAAACTTATGAAACAATGTATGGCTGAAAACCCATCTCTTCAGACTGCACCTTGGCTCCCTCACTCCCATCCCACCCTCTAGCACCTCCCCAACACGGATTACATAGGAACTTAACCCCAACCTCTTCTAAATAATAAAAAATCTTTTTTTATTTTCCCTACTATGTGCTGCTAGCAGCTATTTTCATAAAGAAGTTGCATCGACTATTACTGTGAAATGCGGTCTCACCCCACTTAGTGGAATACACTCGTTGTAAGTCACTCTGGATAAGAGTGTCTGCTAAATTACTTAATTGCAATGAATTGTAGGAGCCGTGTTCCATTCATGGGAGTGACTTTGCTTTAGCCATGGAACGCTCTTACATCAGTCAACAACGACTAGAATAGAACAAGAGAATGCAGTACCAGAGTGTCACGCTCATGGGGAAATGAAATGGTAGTAACGTTGACAAATGTAAGTTACCCCAGCACCCCAGAGTATCCCCTTAAAAAAAAAAAAAAAAAAAACTCCCTGCTTGGATTCCTTTCCATGTTCCAAACAATGACAGCATTGTACACATCCAAGCGCTCGGACTGGCATATAAATGAACTCCTGTGACAGGCTACTGCTTTCATTACTATAAGCCCCTATTGGATTTCAGTCCTAATGCTCGTTTAAGGAAGCATTAGCCTTCCATAAAAGAGCAGATGGCACTGCTATTTGACCAAACCATTCATCTTTAGAAAGTGTTTATTAGGTAGAACTGTTTTCTGTGTAGTGGCACATTGAAAGGGATATTTAAACGGTTAAACCTTTTAAGGTTGCTGGTCTTGAGGTCACAAATGTATTTCATTGACAAAATAATGGGTTTAACTGTCCCCTTTGTAGTTTGATTTCCATTGTGTTATGGGACATTTCCTGGGCTAGTGTGCATGTGGCTGATGCCCTCTAGCGTAGGGTTATTATTATTATTATTATTATTATTATTACTAATGGAGCGACCCGGCCAGAGCTGGGTTGGCTCAGCTTGGGATCGAACCCCTGCCGCAGTGGGCAACCTGCCTGCACATTATACCACTCGAGGCCTCACTCGGATTAAATATAATAATAATAATAATAATACACTTTATTTATACAGCACCTTTCATACAAAATGCAGCTCAAAGTGCTTTTACATTTCAGCACAAAGAACAGAGAAAAAAACAATATAATAATAGTATTATTTTTTATTTTACCTTTATTTAACCAGAAAAGCCACATTGAGATTTAAAATCTATTTTTCAAGTGTGTCCTGGCCAAGACAGACAGCAAGAAAACAATTAGTTGCAGACATACAAAACATATAACATATAACAGAATCAAAGTTTAAAATAGAAAGAGACAACCCACATATCCATATTAGTGGTTCCGTATGGTTGCCTTGGTTGGGTTGTGTAATGTGTGTGTGTGAAATGCCCGTTTTGTGTATATTTGCGCTACGGAGCCTGAAACCCGTAACCCAGTAACGGGGGGTAACGCTCTGTGCGCACGAGAAGCAAGGTTCTCGTGGGCGCGAGAGACCAAGCGAGAGACAAAATTTTGAAGCAACATGAAAGGCCACGAACCGAGCGACGTAAAGGGGATCCACAAACCGACAAGCAGCCATTTAATTCGGGTTTTCCTACGAGAGAGGGGACGACGGAAAGCGTTGGACTCATTAGAAAATAAAACTTGACAACGCCTCCTGAGCTTCGGTTGACCGTCCGCAACGACGCCGAAATGGAGCTGGCCCGCGAGTGTCCCATCGTTCTGGCGCTTAAGGTAGGCAACCATTTCATTTCATTGCATTCATTGCGCATCTAACCAAGATAGCCGTCAGTACAGTGTGGGTTCGCCGTGATGTAACTCCAGGTGTGGGAGGCCAATGCAGAGAACTTGTTGTTAACCCTCGCTGCTCATC
This sequence comes from Aldrovandia affinis, assembly GCA_029706075.1. Classification (NCBI taxonomy): domain Eukaryota; kingdom Metazoa; phylum Chordata; class Actinopteri; order Notacanthiformes; family Halosauridae; genus Aldrovandia; species Aldrovandia affinis. The sequence continues at coordinate 2,657,243 of JAINUG010000137.1, read as the reverse complement.
GAGCAGGACTATATTCAGTGAACTGTGGCTTTGATTGACATCATGTCCTAATGTTTCCTCTGTTGCGCCAATAGCTGGGCGCTACAATTGGAATAACAGATTTTTATTATAATTGAGCTGACTCCTGTGGGTTTAGTATAGATTATTGTTTGTGTGTGTATATACTGTATATATATATAGCCTATATATATATGCACGTGGGCGGCACGGTGGTGCAGTGGATAGCACTCACAGCAAGAAGGTCTCGGGTTTGAATCCCAGCTGGGGCCTTTCTGTGTGGAGTTTGCATGTTCTCCCCGTGTCCGCGTGGGTTTCCTCCAGGTACTCCGGTTTCCTCCCACAGTCCAAAGACATGCACGTTAGGCTAATTGGAGAGTCTAAATTGCCCGTAGGTATGAGTGTGTGAGTGAATGGTGTTTGTGTGCCCTGCGATGGATTGGCAACCTGTCCAGGGTTTATTCCTGCCTCTCGCCCCTATGCATGCTGGGATAGGCTCCAGCCCCCCCGCGACCCTGACCAGGAATAAGCGGCTTAGACAATGAGATGAGATGAGATATATGCACGTGCGGAACTTTTTTTGTGAGCGGTTGCAGCAGTGTTGACAGACTTTTTTTTATTTAAGAAAGAAAGACATGTGCCTTACTTTGTTCAGTAAATTAGGGCCAATTAGCCACTGTTTACAAAGTTCGTAATAAATGACAAGCAATTTTATGTTTTTATGCATCAAAAACTAACACTCAGGAGAACAATTTGACCTCTAACTACTTCACTAAGCTCTGCTGACATAATTACAAACAGCTGGTAAAACCTGTGCAAAGGAAGTGTCCTTTTTCAAGATTAAAGCACCTGTAGTAGCAAGGAGAACACCTTACGTCATATCCGGTATTAATTGTTAGACCAAAACAACTCACACTGTATTAGGAGTGTCCATGTATTAAAACTTAAATGAAAAATAAGGTGTCCAAACATTTTGAGGAAATGAAAGGCAATGGTGTGCAAATAAAATATTAATAGATATTTCAATTTCATACCATCCCTTCTCAAACAAACATCTTTTTTATTTGTATCAGTGTTTTATGACATTCTTGAATAACAAATTTCACATGAGTAAAAATGTTGTTAGTTTTCAATTAACAATGAAAACAAACAGATCTTGGTAGTGGACTCAGACTTTTGGACCCCACTGTATATGTACTATATAGGAAACTGCAACATAGAATGTCGTAATAGGGCGTCGGGCCACCACAAGCCACCAGAACAGCTTCAGTGCACCTTGGCACAGATTCTACAAGTGTCTGTAACTCCCTTGGAGGGATGCAACATTACATTTTATTAAACCAAATAAACATGTTGTTACACCCACATATTTATGTAATGATGTGAAAATGAGACAGGAGCCTATGTCGTACAGAAAGCCCATTTGCTAAAGTTATAGTAGAAAGTCAATGTATGTCATTTGGAGTTACTGAAGACCACTTAATCTCAGCAACATTAATCGGAGTCCTATGTTTGTCCATCATAATGTTCAGTATGTCCGAAAGCTCAAACTAAGCTTGACTAGCTCTCAGTCTGTTGATGACTCTCGGTATCACAGCTCTGCACACAGGTCTTTTTTTGGAGACAGAGAAACTCGAAGGCATCACTCATGGTTTATGCTTGGTCATGTCCTATAGTAATAAATTAGGGGGAGAGTCAACGCTACAGAGGGAGCAGCTTTCCCTTCAGACCGCCTCCTCTGCGCGGCCTCGGTCGCACCTGTTAAAGCGATTTCTCCTGCATTTCTCCTCTCGGTTTTATTGATTTATTTATTTATTTTCAGCTGGCCCTGTAAGCACATTAGCCATGCCGAGGCATCCAGGGACCATCTTTTAAATTGGGCTCTAAATCTGTGGGTTTTATTTTCCCCCGGTCAGGCTGGGAATGCGATCGCGCACATCGTCCGTGGGGCGGCCACGGAGAAGGGGCACGATCTCCCTGACCCGTGACAGTCGTCCCCTTTCCTGTTCTAATCACGGGGGCGGCTCGCTGTCGGCCTCTCCGCCAGCTCCGTCACAACGTTCCTGATCACAGGGTTCACCCAGAGGAGCCTGGGTAATTACGTGCATATTTTAATTCCGCTTCTCTGGCCGTCCTCCGAGTCCGTGTTGACATCTCCTATTGTTCCAGATGATTCCTTTCTTTCGATGGGGACCTATTCAAGGGGCTGCCTTGTGCAAGTACAGGACAGACTTTTGGTCAAAGGGCTTTGAAATGTCAAAGGAAAAAGGTGCTCCATTTCAGAACACGTGCAAGAGCCGGTCGTCCCTGCAGTTCAAACGGAAACAAAAGATATGTATCATTTTTGTGAACAATTCCCTGTTTTATTTCTCCCCAATGATTATAGGCCTGCCTGTCCTCCATCACTTTTGGTGGTAGGAGGGATTTTTTTCTGCCCTTTTCCTTGCTGTGATAGCGGGTGTTGTCTTACATTTTACATTTACATTTTAGGCATTTAGCAGACGCTCTTATCCAGAGTGACTTTACATTTACATGACAGGGTTTACATTTCTTTACATACAATCCATTTATACAGCTGGATATTTTACTGAAGAAATTCAGGTTAAGTACCTTTAGCTCAAGGGTACAACGGCAGATGCGTCCCACCTGGGAATTGAACCTGCAACCTCTGAGTTACAAGTCCAGTTCCCTAACCATTATACTACATGCCGCCTCTTGTCTCTACCTCGGATAAATTGAGATAGAATCCTCATTACCCCAATAATACTAGTGACTAGTAGAGTTCCATTTCTAGTGCTAATAAAAATCGTACCCATTTCTCAGGCTTTTCACTGTACTGTTTAGTGTCACTGGCCACAGAACAGTTTTTTTACTATGGTTGTGATGATACATTTTTTGTGTGTCAAAATCATTGTTACATCTTGCCTTTCCCAACAACCCACTGCGAAGAAATCATATTTCGTTTGCTGCTGTCTATATGCTGTTGATTATAGCATGTAGTGCATTTTCAAACGCACACAGCATTGGGTGTGGCTCACCATGCCTCTGGCAGTACCTTGTGAATAACAGCTTGGGTCTTAAAATGATTTAAATGTCGTAATTTATTCCGACACAATATGAAGGATCTCCTTCAGCATGCACCTCTCCAGAGCTGAGTGAAGCCATTCTTAACGGATAGAATTCCTTCCACTGTATCTTAAAGAGTGATATATTGCACCAGGGCCTCTTACATGACCTGCGTTGTTAGGTCAGCATGTCTGAGAGGAATTTGCAGGGAGATCAGCTCCATATGGCTGGAGATATACGGCCCGAACAGTGGCTTTGTAACGTGAGCGCGGTGGATGAGAGCTCGGGGCTCCGGGTTTGAATCCGTCTGCCCTGCCACATGCCTGGGGGCTCAGGGTAATTAACGTTCACAGGCGCACTGCAGGCAGTGTTGACATGTGCAGTCACAAACGGACACTTTACGAGGTGCCGTTAGTGCCACAGCGACGACAGTACTCCTTGGAGAAATGCATTTCTCACTTTGTGCACCGCAGTTGTGTATATCAGCATGTGAGAGCGTCTCTCTTTGAGTGTCTCTCTGCAAAGTGGTGGTTTGCCTTTGGGGTTTTTTTGTGTACTTGAAAGAAATACTGGAGCAGAGATACAATCACAATTATTCCTAAACTTTCACTCACAGTTGAATGTGATTGCTGTTTTATTCTTTACAAACTGAATTTGGTCCATTTACATTTTACATTTTTTTTACATTTTTAGGCATTTAGCAGACGCTCTTATCCAGAGCGACTTACACAGTTTACATTTCTTGACATATAATCCATTTATACAGCTGGATATTTTACTGAAGCAATTCAGGTTAAGTACCTTTAGCTCAAGGGTACAACAGCAGTGCCCCACCTGGGGATTGAACCTGCAACCTCTGAGTTACAAGCCCAGTTCCCTAACCATTACACTACACTGCCAGCCTTTCAGTGTCCAGCGTTCAGTGGCTCGCCAAACTGTGTTTGTGTAGAAACGAAACGTTGATTGAATCCAAGCCGATATCACTGCAGTTCCCGTAGTCACAAAAGCAGCAAAGGCTATGTGCAGAAAACAGAGATCCGATTACTGCGTTTCATCCTGCGGTTGCCTAGAGGGTCCTGCAGGGGGCGACATTCGTCACAGTTGGATTGAGAGCAGAGACCCGCAGGGTGATTTGGCCTCAGACAGACCTTCATCATCGCGCTCTGGGTTATGCTGTGCGGGGTGGAGTACTGAGGCCCCCAGCCAGACGGCCACTTCTGACGGAGCGGCCGCACAAATAAGGCCGGCCTGATGAATTTAAACATTTCAAGATGTTCATTTTCATGTTCGTTTAAAACAAACACGTCGCAGACACTCGTCCCTTTGTGTTGTGCGCGGTTGTCGTGTTCCGTCTCTGTCTTTCTGTCGTAGCGTGCACCTTCTCTTTCAGACACACGCACACACACAGACACACACACACACACAGACACACACACACATATGCCCACCACAGAAGAATATGCACACACGCATACCCACACGCACACACACATACCCACACACACGTACAAACGTGGTCAAACGCACATAGAGATGCATGCATACACACACACACCCACATATACCCAAACACACGTCCACACACACACACACAGACACACACACACATATATGCCCACCACAGAAGAATATGCACACACGCATACCCACATGCACACACACACACATATGCCCAAACACACGTAGACACATGCATACACACACACACACACACACACACACACACACGCGCATATACACATGCCTGCACGCACTCTCGTCCCCTCACATGCCACAGTACAACAAACACATTCCAACATTTTCTGTCTCCTCAATCCATTACCAGACAATACAGGCTATTGTGAAGGATGCACATGAAGAAAGATCAGGGACTAAAATAAACTCTTTATGGGAAACACGGTGCTCTTCTCCTGTTCTTCTCGGGTCTTTTCATTGGCCAAACGCACCGATTAACAAGAAATTAACAGAAAAGGAGCTGGGGGGTAGGGGGAGGAGGTTATGTGTCCATTTTTACTGCCAGAAATCCTAAACATTTCATACTCTTGTTATCTTGTTGAACAAGTTTCCATTTTGGTAGCCAGAATATGACCACGCTTTGGCCCTTCTCACGACCGCATCTGTAGAGACGCAGCCTCAAAACAAACCTCGTTTGGAACGTGAAGACCACGCTGGCATCCACTGCTTCCCTGGACCGCAGCCCAGGGTGCCCTCAATTCTAACACCGTTTAACTTTCTAATTTGGCCTCTACCTCTTTACAATATGCACATTTTGGTCTGTAGGAAAGAATGGATGCATTTAAAGCAGGCTTTGGACTCCATTCGCTGTATTGTCTGCTGTAGCACCACGCGCCCAGAGCTAAAAAGCCACTCGTTGTGTATCTATTGTTTCTCATCTTCATGAACTTTTTTATTTCATTTTTAAAAATGTCTTTTCATTCCCTATCTTTTTTAAAAACCTTTCTCCAAATTTGGAACGCCAAATCGCAACTGCACCCCGTCCCTTTACTGCATCTTCCTGTCTGCTTGGGAGAGCGCAGACGAGCGCGCGTGTCTAGCCAGCCACTGCTTTTCTCTGTTGTCTGCAGTCCACCAGCTGAGCGGTATATCACTGTGCAGGAGGAGCGCACATCCTGTCCAGCTGGCCACCGTGGACATCTTGGCCAAGATCACATCCTGGTCATTTTATCCCGTTAAATTTACTGTCTGTCTAGTGTCTGTGCATTTGAAAAAAAAGACCTCAATATTTTTATACGAAAAGTTCAATTTGCCAATTATTGCAAAGAGCACATCTTCTACAGATGACAGAGTGCAGTGTGCCCTGCTGGATTTTGATGCACTCAAATGACCTTTTGTCGGCTGATTTCAGCTGTTATAATACATACTATATTGTGCTTTATTGTTCATGCGGGTGATTATTTCTGATAATAGGGGATGAAGGAGTTCACTGTAAATCTTACCTGGTTTTGGTACATTTCTGTACCCTGTTTCTTTGAGCAAACCTCCATTTTGCATAATGTTCACTCCAGGCCTATAAATACCTGCTTCCCATCATGCATTCGCCGCTATGAACTTAATGTAAATTCACCCTCTCCAGTTACGAGGATGCTGTTGTGAACGCAATCGAGTGTCCATGCCTGTGCCTGCAGGCGATTATGCTATTTTTATGGTTCCGTTATAAAACATAGTCTGAGTGCCATGCTGCAAAAGATGGGTCATTTGCAGTGCCACATGTGGGTTTGGGGTACTGCTTTATGACTGCGCTTCTGAGTATGCAGCGTAAAAAACCCCTTAAGTCAAAACACACAACATCTCTGTATTTGCGTTGTTGTACTGTTTGATCTTAGGATGTCAAATGCATCAGTGACAAGTTTAATGCGCGAGGCACATAAGCAATAAAAAAAAAGTTATCGCTCCCCACAGTCCAATCCATGTGAGTCACAAAAGCCAGGCATTCAAAACAGCTGTGCTGTGGAGCAGTGGGTTTGGGGCTAGCTTTCCCACTCATCTCAGCTCATTTGCTTAAACTTAGACTCAGTGTGGTGCAAGCTGAAGGAGGATCTGCAAGGGCTTTAACCCTTTGAGGAGTACTGTAGTACTATGTTTATTCTAGAACATGCCGTGACATTCTAGTTGATTTGAATTGATGACATCATAAAGGGTTGCTAATGGCATCCTCAAAGAACTCTAAATTCCAGAATAGAACACTGCATTAGAACTAGAACTCTCAAAACACTCATTCCTCAAAGGGTTAAAGGATGATTTCACTGTCCTTATGCTTCCCATTGCCAGGTGCATTGACATGGATCATCTGGGATTGTAATCGGAGGATTCTAGGCATGATCTGATTCTCACCACACACAGTGAAGCTGTGTAGATAAGTACACAAACAGCCTTTCCTGTGGAGGTGGAGAATAAGCTAGCCATAGCATGGTCTGCATTAACATCAGTCTGATCGTAACCATAAATGCATGAGTATGTGGTTCTGTGTGTCTCAGTAGGTAGAGTGTGGTTCTGTGTGTCTCAGTGGGTAGAGTGTGGTTCTGTGTGGCTCAGTAGGTAGAGCGTGGTTCTGTGTGGCTCAGTGGGTAGAGTGTGGTTCTATGTGGCTCAGTAGGTAGAGTGTGGTTCTGTGAGGCTCAGTAGGTAGAGTGTGGTTCTGTGAGGCTCAGTAGGTAGAACATGGTTCTGTGTGGCTCAGTTGGTAGAGCATGGCGTTGGCAATGCTTAGGTTGTGGGTTCAATTCTCACTGGGACCACATATACTGAAAAATGTATGCATTCACTACTATAAGTTACTTTGGATAAAAAGAGTCTGCTAAATGGCATATATACAGTATATATATATATAGGGTCTTTACCCCTAAATCAAGGATCTTAAACTCCAGTCATGGAGGGCTGATAACAGAACATGTGTTGTATCAAAGAAGGGAAACTAAATTGGTTCCTGAAAGTTAAAAGTTACAAGGAAAGACTTTTAATCTATTCAAGCTTTGAAAAAGGAGACTAGGGGGATTTTATTGAGGTTTTTAAATTCATATAAATCCTGTAGGGCCAATAACATAACTTGGATGACTTGACACTAATCAGTTGTGATGTAAATGTAATGGTTTACACTTGCCTTCTGCAGAGGAAAAGCACTCATCTAAGAGTGTTAATTGGATCAGGGTTGAAACATACAGCCTTAATAAGCCACAAAGAGAAATGTTTAATCTGCACATATCATTATATTTATATTGAAATGGCTATATCACGACCGTTGGAAAACGTTGCTTGTCCCCTGCTTGCAATAGGTTTGAATCCCATTCTGTTATGTGTCTATATAAATGCGTGTCCTCACTCTGTTCTGTTGCTCCGATCCCTCCGTCTCATATGGAAATAACATTGACCTTTTCTGATGCATCGCAAACATGTGGAGGTGTAGTCATTGAAGGGAACGATTTCGCGGCTTTCATTTTTTATGGCCGTGAAAGACACTTGAAAGTCAGTTTGACGGCGGGAGCCCTGGAGGATATTGATTAAACAGGGAGTTCTCTCCCTCCACATTACGAGAGTGGACAACTTGACAGCGACCACAGAGGATTAAAGATTCCATGCACATCTTGCGACCTAGAAAAGGTTACCGTGGCCATTGTTGTGTGGGTGCAGGGGCCTGTGTGCAATGTGAAAGGTGTAGGGAGAGATTCAGCCCCAGATTCAAATAATAATTTAATTAATTTAATTTAATTTAATTTAAATGCTCAGTTCAAGCATATTTTTTGCATCATCACAGATGGTTTTTGCTACATATTCTCATTGAAACAAACAAAATGTAGTGGATATACAGTGACTCACAGATATTCACAGTTGGCACAATAATGAATGACAACAGTGTGCAATTCAACATTTTAGTAGAAAGGTGTAGGACAGCCCTGCTGTTACTCCATACTGTCTGTAATTAATTGGACAGTACTCTGCCGAGTTTGTAACTAAATTGTAGCTAGATTTTAACGGAAAGCTTCTTGCTAGGTAAGGGTTATGTAATCCATTAAAAGCAATTCTATTGCAACAAATCTTTTTTTTTTTTTAAAGATTTTGTTTCAGATTTTTCCCTATTTTCTCCCAATTTAGTAGTCAGTTATATTCTCTTTCCATGTCAACTATCCCCCCCTTGTTTTGGGAGCTTGCTGCCATAGTCCTGAGACCAGCAGTGACAAAGGCATATATACCACCTCCTCCGAGCTGGAACTCGCCAAGCCGTCAACTGTAATTCCAGCACCCATAGAGCCACTCTGATACGCAGCAAGCTCATCTCAGCTTCCCTCCCCCCTCCCTGGGCGGACAGCCAATTTCCACCCCCCTAGTGCCACTCCCGGCCAGAGCCGAGCTGGTGCGGCCAGTGGAATTGAACCCCGGTCGCAGTGGGCAACATGCGTCCCACTGCAACAAATCATTTAACGCTGTCTTGCATTTGACAATGAGCAGTGATGTAACATATCTATGGTATCTGTCTCACCTTATGTGGTGCACACTTTGGTGGTTATTCTGTGTGCCAGTAAAGTCATCTGGTTGAACATGCCATACATGTATATTTACATTATATTTATTTATCTGTTTTAAGCATGTTCATTTACACAGCTGATTTGTGCAAATGCTTGACATCGAACTAAACACTTTCCCTGTTATTGAGAGTGGTTCTGTGTGGCTCAATAGGTAGAACACGGCGTTTGCAATGCTTAGGTTGTGGGTTCAATTCCCAGTGGGACCACATGTACTGAAAAATATATGCATTCACTACTGTAAGTTGCTTTGGATAAAAGCATCTGCTAAATGGCATATATTATTATTATTATTATTGAGAGAAAACTGAATGGAGATTTTACAAAGAGCAGTTTGAGGTCCCCCCAAGTGTTGCAGAAACATTCAAAGGCTTGGTCCAAACCGAGGCGGAAATATCAGTGGTGCCAAACAGAAGGCCTTGTTCTCATCACGAGCAAGTGTATCCAACTTGAGTATTGTGAGACAAGAACATTGCATGTGCTTATCTGTGTGATGCAAGAATAGCATCTGCGTACACTGCGTGCCAGATTTTCCACTTTATTTTCAGAATTTACTGGGAGCTTAACCTTGGTTATTTCTGATTGCGACTAGACCACAGCGAGTGAGAGCCAGTGAGGAATGGGTTTGGGAGTAGTGCGATGGTTATTTTTATTCGTTTTTGGAGGAAGTGTAATAAGGAGGAGAACACATGATTATCTGCAGGGAATGTAGTGATTGGGTCAAGGCCCGTGTTTCTTTCATTAGTGGAGTTATAATTCTAAATAATTTAGCGTCAAACCAGAGTTTCTGTTTTATGAAACCACAATTAGCACTTGGCAAACACTACTTTTGGAAACTCAGGCTGTCACAGGCTTCCTAATTGCTCTCGTACTGTATCTCTTCCTGGCCCACATGCTACAAATATTACGCTCCCTTCCTCCAGATGTATCTGTGATACACTGTTTTTAAAATAAAAAAGGAAGAGACAGTCCGCAGTATGACCAGCGTTTACTCGGTCCAGTTAAAGTTTCTCTGCTGAACAAGTCAAGTCAAGTCAAGAGGATAACGGTTCACAATATTTTCCTTTTTGCCGAGCACCTGGATTAACAATTGCTGCGCTGCGTAGACTTCTGGGAACGTCACTGTACACCACTGTTTCACCTGAAACAAATCGCAGTGTTTCTTTCCAAACGGCCACATCTTTTATAGCCCCTTTATGGCCTTTTCAGTTGAAAAAATGACATTATTTTGTCTCACCAGAGGCTGTTTGCAAAAAACTGAAAAAACAAAAAAAAAAAAAAAAGCGTAAATAATTACCTCTGTGAATAAATCCATTTTTAATGTTGCTTGAAAACTTCTCAAAGGGAGCAAACTTAAATTGACCCTTGTCGTTTTATTTTATTGCATTGTCTCCTCCCTGGAAAGGTTTATTATGAGTGTGTTTCTTCAAAAGCATTCCCAGTGTGTAATGTTTGTTGAACATTACCTCAGTCCAGTCTGCCAAGAGGTCACTAGTTTCACTTGCTGAATTATTGGGTATTCCATTGGAATTATCTGTGAATATTGACCTTTTTGTTTGTTTTAAATGATTCACAGAACACTGTTAAAACAGGTATATTTTATATATAAAGTATAAAGCATGTACCATGTGTGGGTTTCACTTGTTGGCCAAAATTGATGTTAAACGTGGGTTGCATCAGCAGTATGTCACCATTCACTGGCCGAGGGATCTTTCCCAGTGTCTTCAGACCCAACATTGTCAATATGAGGCCTCTCTGTTCAAAGGCAGATCCATGGCCATGAATCCATGTCTAAGTGGCCATGTTTTTTTCCCCTCACCGTAAGGGTGCAGGGTACAGTATATGTTGTAACGTGCCAATACAGTCGAGACTGGGCAGGCAGTGTGGTATAATGGTTAGGGAACTGGGCTTGTAACGTTAAGGTTGCAGGTTCAATCCCCAGGTGGGACACTGCCATTGTACCCTTGAGCAAGGTACTTAACCTGAATTGCTTCAGTAAATATCCAGCTGTATAAATGGATTGTAAAGAAATGTAAACTGTGTAAGTTGCTCTGGATAAGAGCGTCTGCTAAATGCCTGTAATGTAATGTAATGAGACACTTAAAATGTCCATCTTGTTGGACATGGCCTGAATATGGACAAATGTAGGAGAAGGAAGAGAAGGTGTGCAAACGTTTTGCGCTCTTGAGAAGACAGAGATGTGATGGTCTTGATATCTGGCTCATTGCTTTATCAGAATGTGCAATCACACTTCGGGTGAGTTTTTTATTTTACCTCTGGCTGCCTCTTCAGTTGTCCCAGGCTACACACCCCCGGAAGGAATCAGGGCCATTTTGGCTCCGTCCCCATTGCCATCTGTTCAACTCAGCTCTGTGACAGGAAGACAAGCTCAAACGCCAGCCAACCAACCAACATCCACTTTCTTTTCTCTATGTGTTTTGAGATTTGAGACGTTAAAATGTGCATGATGAGCTTACCATTTGACACTTGCATTTATTTAAACAAATTTTAAAAAATGGTATTGTTAATTTTCTTATTTCGTTTCAGAGTGGAATCAGTGTTTGGACATTTCTATATGTGCAAATGAGAAGAAAAGAGAAAACGTATCCGAGAGTTGTGGTCAGTTAAAAAAACAAACATGTTTTGACAAGCTATTGTTCTCACAAAGAATGATCGCGCCGACTGCCCTCTGATTGCTGTACTTGTCGACAAATTGTATGTAATTCAAATAAGCGTCAAGTGCTTCGCTATTGAAATCCGCTATGTAATTTATTTATTTTTATACATGACTGAAGGCAATTCTTGTTTATAATAATGATAATAATCAAAATGTTACATTTGGCAAAAACACAGCGATGCAATGCTGACAGTTAAATTGCTCACCCACAGAGTTACATCGCAAGCGGTTAACATTGTGACGGTGGTTTTGTGAACACGGATTAAACGCTTTTTCAATTACGCTTTTCGTGGGCAGAATATCCCCAACAGTACATAGATAGTTTAGTTAGAAGGTTCCCTATACAACAACATGCTGCTTGTTTAAATTGCATATATATGTTGCAATCTATAGGCAACTCACTGGGTGTCTAAATCACGAGCTACATTTACATGCCTAAATCAAAGTGAGCAATATTGTACCTGGCTGTGTATACTGTATCACGAACATAATGCATGGTAACGCTCCGGAATAATTTAAGCATCTTATTTTGAGAGTAGGCAACGTCATTACGGCCCTTTCCGTTCGTTTGATCTATTTGGGTATTTGGCTCGGATATAAACATATTTGTTAAAAACGTGAGTCCGTCTTACAGCGAAACACTGTAAGGAACAGAACGGAGCCTGTTTGAGATTCTACAGCGTCGCGACCACGGGGATCTGCGCATGCGCGCGGGGAGACGTCTTACCACACGCGGATCAAGCTCTCGGTATTATATTCGCCGAAGGTTCGCAAGTCCCAACACTCGAGTACTAAGAGTAAAGCCTTCCGAAATATCGTCAGCTACGATGTAAATATCAGTCGCCGTCTACCGGGAACAACGACAGCCCCTCACTGTAGCGATGGGTTAGAGGGCCGACGCTGGGATTATCCACTTTGACCACTTCACAAGGATGGGAGTTGAGATGTCTGCGTTCAGCAGAGGCATGCTGACAAAGGCGAAAGAAAACTGAGGACAGAGATTGAGAGGGAGGGAAATATATTTTTCCTACCTAACCCTCTTTATTTTATTTTCCTTCCTTTCCTTTCCTTTATTTTTATTTTGTTATTGAATAATGATTGAAGAGTTGGTGTGCAGCGCTGTTGCTTTGGTCCTCTATCTGAACACGCTGGGCGCAGATTTCTGCTACGATGACAGGTACAGAGTGAAACAATTCACCGCCTTCCGATCCTCTCTCGTTTCATTTCACTTTTCTCTTATGTAAGTGTGATGTGCCGTCAATGGTTTAGTGCGGTAGCGTACCCGAGGAAAACAAAACACTTAATTCCGTTAGATGCGTCTTAAATAATGTATTAAGTCGGGGAGTGCGCACGAGCCAATATTGTTTCAATTACGCTAAGTTCGTGTATATAGTGTTCATTTGAAAGAGCGGGGTAGGCTACACTACGCGTTATGCGAACGTTGAGCCGATGATGGTGTGCTAGAATTAATCATCTGAACAAAAGTGAGCTGAGACGAGGGCAGCGAGCACAAGAACGTTCTAACTACGTCCGTACGCTTCGCTGTTTAGTAGTCAGTCCGTCTACAGGTTTCTTGTTCTCTCGTCTAATGTGTCCTGCGCGCGTTTTAGATGACAGGCAAGGGGGTGACAAGTGAACCATGAAAGAAAAATGCTCAGATTTTGCCTCCCTTTTGTCACAGGTTGTCAAGATTTCCTGTGCCATAATTGTGGACGTTGGTGTCAGAGACTTAGACACGCGCAACTGTTCTTTGTTCCGATCCCTGGTCTTAATTACTACTTAATTGGAGGCAGTGATTTGGGATCGGAAGTGGAATCCCGTTGTTCCAGGTGTCAATCAGTTGCTTGGGGCGCGTGATGTGTTCACACGGCCCTTTTTAGTGCCTCTTATTCCTGGGCTATTAATGCGATCACAAAGCGATGCAATCGCTGCGATCGCTGCTCGCCTTGCTGAAATGTATTAGCTAACAAATCAGCGAGGACTTCAAGCCCCATTTAGACGCAACTAGGCAGAAAGTGCAGACGTTTCCCATGGGTTCGAATTCGGAATTGAAAAAGGTCTTCAATTGAATTTACATACGAGGAAAGTTGTACACGCAGGACTTTGAGTTGTACAATGCGTGACACTTTGCCAAGTGAAAATACTACTACTGATAATTACTTTATTCAGAATGTAAAATTCTAAATCGTTATTGTTATTGGATAAATGTTTTTTAAAGGGTTCAGTGCCTCGACTGCGTAATTTACTTGCAGTTTTTTTGTGGAAATGACTTTGTCACAGCGAGTTATTTCTGCACACAGTTCATGATATTATGTCACATAAGGATTGTTCATACGAGATAAAACAGGGGCCACTTGAATTTTAAAAAAACTAGTCCACAGGTGAAATCTATTATTTTCATACATTTTTGGGGGGACAAAAGTTCATAAACCATTTTTGTCACAAACTATACTTTTTCAGAATATAAGGACACTAGTACTGTATTTTCTGCCTAAAGCTTGAATTTCTTTGTACAAATCTAGGGATTCAACATTTTCACTTTTAATAGTAACAGAAAGCTATCCATATTACTATGACCTTTGTGACTGTTTAGAAATAAATGTTTTTCACAAAATGTAGGTCTTTGAAATTTCAGAAAGTCTGACAAAACGGGAATAGGGGGAAGGAAAATAGATTTGTCCTATTTTCCAGATTTGTTTTCCTTATCCTGGACACAGCACTTTTTAAAAAAATTTTTTTATCATGTTTTGCTGTTGTAACATAGTACATTTGACCGAATAGCATTGCAGTAGCATTGCATTTCTGCGCGTGCATTCTTATGCATCAGTCGGAAGGAACTGCATAATTTCTTTTGATAAACAGTATGAAATTCATATACTCTGTTCTTCAGGGTGGAATTTTTACTTCCGTAAAATTGTGTTTGAAGCTACGATATTAAAATATTGATGCACAGGTCCCAAATGGAATGTGCAATATTTCCGCGGTATTCCGTCATACTCGGCAGTGTGGAACGTGGCGCGCGGTACAGGTGTGTCTCGCGTGGCTTTCGTGTTTGATGTTTACCGCGGCCTCTCCTTGATCCGCCGCCTTGCTTCACGTGTGCAGATTAGTTTGCGTGCTACGGTGAGCGCCTCCTGTAGCAAGCTGGTGAAAAAAACACCACGTGAAAGCTGTGATATATTTTATTTTTACATGTAAAATATATACTTTTTTTCATATAATATGTTATGCAGTGACCCTAATGTTCAATAGTGTATTTTCAGGGTCGTAAAAAGATGTTTGTAAATGTTGCGATGCATACTTGTCATGTCATGTCTTCTATTTATTTTGTCATTTCATAGAATATTATCTTGAGGAATTCACACCTGTGGCTAATTTTCTTGAGGCAGTGACAGCTTATTTTTTATTTTGTGTCGTTTCACGGGTTTGTAGCAGTTAGGAGTGCTAATTGTTCAGCAGTTTGGAACATTCCAGGGAGAGTTTAAACCCCGAAAACCCCGCCCTCCCCCCAGCCTATGCCATGCACAGCTCACATGGCTGGTGAAGGCAGACCACAGGCACCCGATTGACCAAAGGAGTCACTGTCCTGTGATGAGATTTGGACACGCACTTCTGAATAAACCCCCTGTAAACCTGTTTGTAAGTAGAGTAGTTGGAAATGTTTGGATGTGTGCTGCTGTCTTTTAACTTAACTTTTCACATTCCCTTTTAGCCCCTTTCCCCTTCCCTCAAGAGGCCTTGCCTTTTGCCAGGCCGCCATTGTAAATAAGAATTTGTTCTTAACAGCTTGCCTGGTTAAATAAAGGTTAAATAAAATAAAAAATAAAATAAAAATAAACCCCACGGTGGTGCAGTGGATCACAGCAAGAAGGTCTCGGGTTCGATCCAGGCTGGGGGCCTTTCTGTGTGGAGTTTGCATGTTCTCCCCGTGTCTGCGTGGGTTTCCTCCGGGTACTCCGGTTTCTTCCCACAGTCCAAAGACATGCTTAGGCTAATTGGAGAGTCTAAAATTGCCCGATATGAGTGTGTGAGTGAATGGTGTGTGCCCTGCGAGGATTGGTGACTGAGGCCTCCTCCAGACACTGGGAAGAGTACACCACCAGGAATAAGCAGATAATGGATGGATGGATGGATAAAAATAAACTCCCAATCAAGACCAGCAGGCTAAGGATTTGATACCAGACTGATTATGGGACAGTACACCAGCAGGTTGAAACTCTCAGACCAGCAGGCTAACTTTGGCTAATTATGCACTGCCCTCAGTTGGTATGGTCTGGGTTCAATTCTCCTGGTTTGATTCGGTTTGGTTGTTTCCTGACCAATGTCAAAGTTGTCTATTTGTTTTAAGGAAATTCTGAGAAACCAATATTTAGCTGCTGGTGTTTGTCCACATCTCAATGCAAGTTGTTTCTAAGTTGTATGTGTGAGCTAAGTGGAATTACACAAGCCGTCTTACAATAGAAATGCACAGCGTGATTTAACAGTCAGTTATTACATTGAAGTTATTGTTGGTGACTTGCATTGCACATGTTGTGATCTATGTTCATTGTTTTCCTGTTGCACATCCAAAACATATTATTTTGAATTTATATTATGTCAAATAATAAAAAAACAGGTGCTGAAAAGCCTTTCAAGGCCAACTAGGTCAAGTGCTTAACATAACATAACAAAATTGAGTTTGAAAGATACAGTTTCAATATTCTTATTCTATATTAAATAACCCCCAACCCCCCAAATCTTCCCCCTCAAATTGCAGAATGGATTTTTGTGCAGAAGCCCTCAATGCTTTTACCTAACCTGTCTAATGATTACAAGTGGAAATACAACCCTGCCAGTATGTGGAGAATGGCCACCAGCAGCACCCCACCTGAGAGTTTAGAGTCCATTTGCTGCTGGGTTCCATCAGTGGAATCACGAGGGGAAATGTGCCCTTTCATTTGCCTTTTAATTATTCTCCAATAAAGAGAACCCTCATAAATCAAACGTAATGCTTTTTATGTCGAGTACCGGCTCATTTTTCCTCAAAGTCGTATTTTTTTCCGACTGCCTTTTTTAAAAATTTTTTTTTTTTTTTTTACTTCCAAGTGAATGAGTTTGAATATCCGAGCTAGTGAACCAGAAACCTTCATTGAAGAGAGCAGGAAATGAATCAGACGTGACTGCCAGGTGACTGGTGTAGGAGAGATGAGTGGTGAGATGCAGCACGCAAACAGGCCTTGTCTGCTGGACGCTCTTGGACGAAGAGCGGTTGTGGTTTTGTGTTAATGCAGTGTGGTCGTGGGTGACCCTGCTGATGTCTTTTGGACTCTCTGATCGCCCCAGTGATCTGCAGCACAGGGGGTGCTCTTGTTGCCACTGGGAACACATATACAGAAAAATGTACGCATTCACTACTGTGAGTCGCTTTGGATAAAAGCGTCTGCTAAATGGCATGTATTATTATAACATAGCATAACATAACATAAGGGGAAGACGAGAACAGGCCATTCAGCCCAACACTGCTCGTCCATTCCTACCACTAATCTGCTCACAATGCTTAGTTTACCCAAAGGCTAGAGTGTCTAACACTGGATCGAGCCTGGCCTTGAATACCCCTAGTGTCTCAGCCTCCACTACATGTCCAGGCAAGCTATTCCACGCATTGATCACTCTCTGTGTGAAAAAATATTTCCTAGTGTCCGTGTGAAATTTACCCTTTGTCAGTTTCCATTTATGCCCCTCGTTCTGCTAACCGAACTCAACCTTTAATAATTTCCTAAAATTCACTTTGTTAATTCCTTTAATAAATTTAAAAGCCTCAATCAAATCTCCCCTAATTATATATTATATTGTTGCATCTCATCTTTTTGCAAAATCCATAATAGGTCATTCTTTTCCAGATTTCTTCATTTGGCAAGGAGAAAGGTATTCAGTACACACATCCAACTTTTATCTGGGTTTGGCCGGACTACCGACTTGCCTAATGACCTGCCAAGAAGTCTGCCAAAAATGCCACATAGTCCCTTTCCTTTTGTCATTATTCAAAGTTTATTATTTCTCACTGTAAAAGTGTACACCTGATGTGCCTGCTGTTTATGTACCTGGCCAGCAGGGGCAGTGTGCTCACAGCAGTGTAGCATTAACGCTAATGTGTGCACCTCACCCTCTTCCTCTTCCCATATCGGCGGCAGTGCAGTGTAATGGTTAGGGAACTGGGCTTGTAACGCAAAGGTTGCAGGTTTGGTTCCCAGGTGGGACATTGCCGTTGTACCCTTGAGCAAGGGTACCTAACCCTGGCTCTGTGGCTCAGTTGGTAGAGCACAGCGTTGGCAATGCTTAAGTTGTGGGTTCAATCCCCACTGGGACCACATACTGAAAATGTATGCATTCACTACTGTAAGTCGCTTTGGATAAAAGCGTCTGCTAAATGGCATATATTACTAACCTGAATTGCTTCAGTAAAATATCCAGCTGTATAAATGGATGGTATGTAAAGAAATGTAAACTGTGTAAGTCGCTCTGGATAAGATCGTCTGCTAAATGCCTAAAATGTAAACGTAATGTATATCAAACTGATCTGTTACTGCACATCTATTTTTATTTATGTGTTGTTAGCCATACTGCTGTGATATAACATACAATAAATATGATTAGTTTAATGTTGTCTGATGTGTCATCACCCAACTTTTTGTTACAGCACATTAAGCACAATTTAAATAAATTACACAAAAATATATTGATATATACCATTGTTATGCTGAGGGTCTAGAAGTGTTGTAATGTTATTTTCAATGTATACTGCCCCCCGTATTGCAACTTAACGGACGACATAAACCATTACGATGCTGAAGTGCATTCAAAGGAGGTTGCGTTTGTCGCTTCCAAAATTCTTATTTCTTCCCTAGCGGCTGTTCAGCGAAGGTGCTTTGCCTGGAAGAGTACAGCATTCGAGTAGCAAACAGCCGTAGAGAGTCCGACCAGACTCTTCACTGCATGGAAGAGCATCATTCTGAGATTTATGTGTCCAGTAACTCTCTCGTTGTTGCACAGGGACCTTGTAACGTCCACACGAGAGAATAAATCCTCGTTCCTTTCATCATCGCTCCCCTCACGTCTCTGTGATGTGGCTAAACCCTTTGACCCAAAGGTGAAGAGACATGTAGATTGATAAATGTTAGTCATCAATAATTGCCTGTTGAGTGCTATGACTTGTCGAAACGCTTTCATGGTCTTTTCTCCTCTGTTTTTTGTTTTTTTGGGGGTGGGCTGGGGATTATCCTGGCTTCAGTCAACTTATGGCCCCTTTGTATTAGTACGTATATTTTGGCAGGAATGCAACATGGCTTTAAATGTTCTAACAGGGACTCCTTCCGGCAGGCTCTGGCTCTTTGCGCCTCCCAGTATCGTTCTGCAGGTGGAGGCACAAAGGGATGAATCGCCGCTGGGATGAGTAACACCGTTATAATCAGGGGTGCACATAGGTGGTACGCCAGTACGCATTCCGCGTCCTCAAACATTAATCGCGTGCCAAGCAAGACGACAGACTTTTGAAACATACCCGACTTTATGTTTTATCAGTCCATCACTGGTAGGTTAATTAACTAACTAACTAAGATAATTAACTTACCAGTGATGACTGATCAAACGTAAAGATGCATGTGTTTCAAAAGTTTGCTTGGTACGCAATGAACATTTGACACATCGTTTGACATTGTGCTGTACAATAATGTTAACAGGAGCTGACTCCGCCTTACTGGTTTCATTGATCCGGGAATGCAAGGCTTCATTCGACATGTGGAATAAATGCAGATAAATGAATGGAACCCGTAGAATTATGTGTCTTGGCTTGTAATCTCCATTATATGCGCACGGTGTGAAAGCATGGCACCTGGTCCATCTGTCAAAAGTGTCGAGGGCCAGTGGTAGAGGGAGTGCAGCTGAGTCCGTATTCTTGTACAGAACATGGTGTGGCGTGCTTTCTTCGTATTGTTCACACTGATAATAGAATCCATACCCTCTGAGATTTGGCTTTCTTTAAAAATAAGAAAAAAAAAATGGTGAGTACGTAATGGGAAAAAAATCACTTCCTTTTGTTTTCTGTCAGAAGTTGTCACTGGAACACGGTGTTGGCAGATTCGATTCTGCCATTAATCAAATGACAAAGTTAGCTTATTTTTTAAAACGTAAGTTCTTTTATAATTTTGCGCTCAGACCAAATGAATAGCACGAAGCTCACTGCGTTTGCCCTAATGAGGAATGCCTAAAAATGTAAGGATTTATGCTCCACCAATCACTATTTAAGATTACCTGTTAGTACTACATAAACAGCCATTAATCACCCGTGTGATATATGTGTATAATTAAGTAGTAGATACTCCCTTTAGCAATGTGAATACCATTTTGACCTCTAGCTACCAGTGTGGGTGTAAATTCAAACATTCCACGCATAGTACATCCACTGGACTGTCTGGGATGGATTTGCGTTACTCAAATACAGCCACTGTCTGAACATCTCATACCAGTCTCTACACCTGGCCCCTCTGGGTACTTTTTATAGTCTACCGATGACTGGATCCAGATTTGCTAGGCATTCTGCGATTTTAATAGATTTGTTTTGGTGGTGTTGTGGTTGAATTAAACCGGGAGTTCTCAGTATATTTACTGCTTTTGCTTCGGTATGAGTTAGTGACCGTCTCGTTCATCCTGGGTTTCCTGATAGGAAGGCCTAGAGCAGGAGAGGCCCATGGCTGCTGTGTTGCATGCATCTGTCTGTATCTGTGCTTTATCAGTGGCTTCAGTCGTCACGTTTTTACACTCGGAGCTGTTTACTGTTCTATAACAACGCTGTGTTCGAAAATCATCGGCCTTTGCCGTATGCCATGTGTTTGGTGGTGCTTTTTCATTTTTTCTCCTAGAACTACATGATTAATAGGGCAGATGTTTTGAATGGTATTCACAAACTTCTCTTGTGCTGTTGTGTTGATCAGGGTTCCTGGATGATGGATGATCCGGAGGAGCCAGCCTTTCCACGAGACTTGAGGCTGTACGGTTTTGTTTCGGAATGACACAGAGCAGTTTTTGCGAGTTCAAACTCTGCATGAACCAAAACGGAAGCCCCCCACCACACACACACACACACACACACACACACACACACACTTTGTCCTTAAGGCCGAAATGGATTTTACTTCCTTGGTCAGTAGTATTGAAATCCTCTCCCCTTTCAAGCAGTGACCTTTCCAGTCCTGTCATGTACATACCAGTCCAGCACAGCTCCAATCACAGTGTCCCGGGTGATGGATGTCTGCTCTGTCCCCATTCCTTATTTTTACGAGACACGATTACGCAGATTGCATGGTATTTTCACCAGCACCACTAAGACGTTACACCAGAGGGTTATTTGTTGCTAAAAATACTATTAATGAGGCGTTCCAATACGCTCTGTGTGGTTGCCATTTCCCACAACCCTCCGAGTGGCTTGAAGCATTTTGGTCACTGAGCCAGTTGGGTTGGATCAGGGGGAGAAGTAGACGAGACACCATGCGGTTTTCTCAAAATGTTCAACCCCCAAAAATCAAGCAAGGCAGACACCAACATTTGGTGGTTCACTTGTGGTTAACTCAATTTTCTTATTCTTTTGCAACTATGTATTGGCTATTAATTCATCTGAAATGTATATAAAACATGTATTTGGCCATCTGCAGCACAATAAAGCCTCAATAAATCTCAACGGTTAGCAGTTTTTTTTCCATTTTAATGAAAGCGGGTTTTTCCAAGGCCTTTGTTTTTGAGCACGTCTCTCCAAATGTTATTCCAATTTTGGAATGTGGACATAGGCTTAAATTACAGTGTTGCAGGGAGTATCTGCATTCTCTTCACAAAGATTATAGACTCATTCATCATACCGTATCATTTTGTTCCTATTTGTTAGCCGTGTGATGCATACTGTAGCAGTTGTGGTGAAGAGATGTATGTGAATCTGTACTGTACCGAGGGAGGTGCCATACGTTAGGCTCCACCCACATCAAACGACATCAGACAAGCTGCCAATTTGACAGTTGTTGGAAAGCTGGCTTTTCCCTCTGGCAACCGCACACACAACAGACTGGTGCCAGCGAAAAAATGGCACATTACTAGTGCGGTACCATTCACTAGACAAAGCAACCAAAAAAAAAAATTTTAATTTTATCCCAATGGAATTCTGTGTATTATTGTACATCAAAATGGAGGATGATAGCAGAGGTACACTTCTTTTTTTTTCTAATTTCTCTTTCTGCTGGTTTTCTCCCCGTTTTTTCTCCCCGTTTTTAGTATCCAACTATACCCTCATTTTGTCACGTCAATTATCCCACTCCCTCATATATCTTACGAGTTCGCTGCCGTAGTCCTGATATGACTTGAGTGACGGCAGTGACATGCGGCTGGGCCCCGCCTCCTTCGAGCCGGAACCTGCCAAGTATGGGCGCACAGGGCCACTCCTATACGCAGCGAACTTGCATCGGCTTCCCATGTGAAGATGCATGACGGCAAACGTGGCAGCAGTCAGTGCGCATGCAGGTTGCTGAGCTTTTCTTTCACCAAAAAACGGAAGCATCTGTAGCTAAGGTTTCTTTTTAATGTCCTTTCCGTTCGGCTAAGTCAACCAAGTGCTTATGACGGCTTGTTTTTCATGGCTGTGCCCGCGGCATACAAACACCAATGATTCAGCGGCTCTGCTTGCAGCACACAGTCTCTGGCTGGCTGGATGCTAGCGTTACACCATCTCGGGTGTAGAGTGGCCGGATACTAGCATTACACCATCTTGGGTGTAGCGTAGCTCAATGCCAGCATTACACCATCTTGGGTGTAGCATAGCTGGATGCTAGCATTACACCACCTCGGGTGTAGCGTAGCTCAATGCCAGCATTACACCATCTCGGGTGTAGCCTGGCCGGATGCTAGCATTACACCACCTCGGGTGTAGCGTAGCTCGATGCCAGCATTACACCACCTCGGGTGTAGCCTGGCCGGATGCTAGCATTACACCATCTTGGGCGTAGCATAGCTGGATGCCAGCATTACACCATCTTGGTTGTAGCGTAGCTCAATGCTAGCATTACACCATCTTGGGCGTAGCATAGCTGGATGCTAGCATTACACCATCTTGGTTGTAGCGTAGCTCAATGCCAGCATTACACCATCTTGGGCGTAGCATAGCTGGATGCTAGCATTACACCATCTTGGGTGTAGCCTGGCCGGATGCTAGCATTACACCACCTCGGGTGTAGCCTGGCCGGATGCCAGCTGGGTGGCTGGAGGACCTCTCACTCTGAGGCATAGGCTGCTCTGATGGCGGGGCTGAGCTGCCGATAAGGAGGCTGCTTTTGCCGTGGTGTGAAAGAGGTGACTGATACCGTGACTTTTATTATGTGTGGCAGCTCTGCAGGGGTCATAGACTTCCTTAGTGACTGTCAACAGTGTTCAAGTGGCCTCGCTGTGGCCGACTGTGGCAACCGTTCCTGCTCTACCCTCCACATTGTGCTTTACTGCTGTGAGACTGGGTTTTCAAGGTGAATTTTCTTCCATCTTACACTTAAAGTTTAGTATTATTTGCTTAGCAGACGCCCTTATCGAGAGTGACCTACACATTTATACCTCTGGATATTTACTGAAGCAATTTAGGTTAAGTACCTTGCTCAAAGGTACAACGGCAGTTCCCCACCTGGGAGCCTTTGCCCTGTCAGTTACAAGCCTGGTTCCTTCAGCACAACACTACATCACTGGTCCAGAGCACTGAGGTCTCCCATTGGTCCAGAGCACTCAGGCCTGCCATTGGTCCAGTACACTCAGGCCTGCCATTGGTCCAGTACACTCAGGCCTGCCATTGGTCCAGTACACTCAGGCCTGCCATTGGTCCAGTACACTCAGGCCTGCCATTGGTCCAGTGCACACTGCCCTTTTCTGTAGTCTATATAGATGGGCCGAATGGCCTGTTCTCGTCATCATGTCTTCTTATGTTCTTCTTATGTTCTTATATCTCCTTACTTTTATTCTCTAAATACAGTTGTGGGTGTGATGAGCCTTCTCGACACTGGTATGACAAACAAAACAATTTGTGTCATTTCATTTATTTTAGATAATGTGTTGAATTTTGTTGTTGAAAATCTTGTGTATAATCTTATGAATAACTGGAGGGAGGCAGTGATTGTGCAGTTTGAATTGTGCCTACATGTGTGCACTAGAGGGTTAGATGAAGCTTAAATGGTTAGATTCTGGTGGCATCCACCTCTGGTGACCAGACAGACCTGGTGACCAAAAATCATTGTTTGCGCAAGAGATCAGTGCAGTAATATAGCGATAGACATCGTTGTAGGCAGCTGCATACCATACCTGTAACACTGGGAAGGAAAAGGTTAGTACATTTTGTAGTTTTTTGGTGTACTACATCAAATGGGGAAAAAGGAATAAAAGCACGAATTTTGTGAGTGCTATCTGCTTTTTTCGATTTTCGATATTTGTACTTGCTTGGGATTCAGCACCCAATTATTTAGGAGAGGTAACTCGCTAAGCGAAGACTAGAGCACGTTCCTATTCCTATTTGTGCAACAACAAAAAAACGGCCTTTGTGCTCTCTAAGGCCGTGAGCGCAGGCCTGGGCACGCGTCAGAGGGGATGGGAGTCTGAGTCAGCCAGGCCCATCCTCAGCTGGAGATGGAGGAAGATTGCTTCTGTGATTGAGCAGCAGATAATTGACTTCTGATGCCCGGAGAGGATCGGGCGATCTCACTGTCTCTGGGGGAGGGAGGGAGGGGGAGGGGGGGGGGTGCAGGGCAGGAGCCAGCTCCTGGGTCCCTCTTACAGTGACGCAGTTCAAGTTTCAAGTTTCAAGTTTCAAGTTTTTATTGATCACGTACACATGCGTACATGGCAGTGAGATTTGTTGTTCCCATATGGATCTCTCTTCACAACACAACACAACAGTACACAATAAGAATAACAGTAATAAATTGTAAAAAAATTGTCAAATAGTAAAATATAATATAATAAAAATAATATAATATATAATATAATATAATAATATAATATATATAATATAATAAGTAAGATAGATAGAACTAATTTACAATATTACACATCACTGGATGGCAGTATAAAGTGATGAGTGCTCCCATATGGAGCTCTCTCCACAACACAGTAACAACACAGTTATGGGCCCATCGCAGTCAGACAGGTGGAGGATGAACCGTACGTCCCTGTCAGGTTTACTGCACTGTGATGGGAAGCACACGAGACCAGCGCCTAGCATTGTGCTGGGTGTGGCAGGGCATGGAATCCCTCCCAGTGGCTCCCATCTACATTTACATTTTACGCATTTAGCAGACGCTCTTACCCAGAGCGACTTACACGATGTGCACTAATACACGGTAAGAACAATCATAGTTCCTCTAGCCGCTTGATAAGCCAGCACCAGTGATTTGATTCTGATGCAGCTCTTTAATTAAACCCAACAGATTATCTCACTGAATTAATCGTCCTTACATGCCTCCCCCCCCCCACCCTGCCCCCCCCAACCTTAGACACAAATAACAGCTCATTGAATTATCCCGCACTGTTCCTCGCACACTTGAGCCGTTATGAAATCGCACTCACGGCTGTTCAGCTGTAAAAATGGTACAAGGCTCGTCTGGGGGAAATATTAACGGAGCCGTTCGCTTGAGAAAACTTTGGCAGGACGAAAGTGCGGCGTGATGTTCTTGGCGCCTGAGCGTTCCCTGAATGTTCACAGACCGTGTCCTGGGATAGGGAGACCTTTTAGTCAGGGTTTGGTGCGGTGTTTCATCACAGCGTTGGACACGAGTTTCCAATCAGACTTCTTAGCGTTTGGGTTAAGTTGGTAATGGGGTTTGATCCGGATGGTTAGTGCTCGATGACGGATCTAATCCTGTGTGTGCAGTCGTTGCTCCTAATGTTCCTCATCTTAATGGGATTAATGGTGGCATGCATGTGCAAGCAAGTGCAAGTGGAAAACCCAAACCATTCAGAACAACCCCTGTTGCCAGTGTGGAACCAGAAGACTCTGGCCTGCCTCTTATTTTGGATCCCCTGGCGACAAACTCTGGCTCGTCCAACGATTACATTTGCCATTGTCTGTTGTGGAGGTCTGCGCTACATGGCCACTCTGCCCAGACCTAATTAAGGGCGCGTTTTAGTCACTAGGCCCATTGTTCCCGGTGAAATATAAACAAAGCAAAAAAGATGTGTTTCTGAGGAGAAAGGGTGAGCCTCCCAATTGTGCACCAGCCGTTCGGAAGGGTACGCGCGTGTGAACGAAAGCGCTCTGCTTGCGTGTGAGAACTGCGCCAGGAGCAGAGAGATCCTGGCTCCACTGTTCATCGTCTACTCACCCGTGAAGATCACTGTGGTGAACGGTTTTGCTCTCCACAGCAAATCACAATGATTGGTTCAAATCGGTGAGATGGCATACGGTAGCTCCATGCATTTCTGGTGTGATGAAGCCCCGTTCTCCCCTCACTGGCATACGGTGCTTCCGTGCGTCCCTTCCAAATTGGCGGGTGATGTTCAGGGATGGGATAGGCCTGGGTCTTTGGATTGGCCGCTCCAATATGGCAAGAAAATAAAAATGAGAAAATGAAAAAAGGATTGCTTGCATTGTTGCTCAGTGGACTGAATTCAGACTAGTGTTGGCATGCTTGAGCCCCAGAGTTTCCTCAAATTGCTTTTGTGAGAGAGGCTAAGAGCAGAGATTCCTCCAGCACTGTAATACAGCCTCTCTGGAGCTTTCCCTGTCAGGGGTTGAGTGGAAGTGAAAGAATTAAATCGGAGATTCTGGTGATCGCTATCGGAGAACATTCTGTCTGTGCTTTTCTGCGACTCTCTCCTCTTGCTGTCGTCTTAATCGGTGTTCAGCCATGGCGAGATTACGAGGGAGTTCTGGCACAATTCTGTGTGTTTCTTATTTTTTCAGATTTTATCTCATTTTCTCCCAATTTGGTAGCCAATTACACCTGCTATTTTCAAGTCAATCCCCCCCTCGTAATGTGAGTTCGCTGCCATAGCCCTGTGACCGGTAGTGACGAAGGCAAAGTATCATCTCCTCTGAGACGGCACCTGCTAGGCTGTTGACCGTAACTCTGCTGCAGTGCCACTCCTGTGCGCAGCGAACGTCCTGTCGGCTTCCCTCCCCCTCCCTGGGGTGGACAGCCAATCACTGCCCCCGGTGGCACTCCTGGGCAGAGCCGACTCTGGCGCGGCCGGTGGGATCAAACCCCGGTTGCTGTGGCCAGCGTCGAACGTTGCATTGTGTTTCTTAACTCCAGGTGTTTTCCTGGCCGAGAAGTCGGTTTGGATATACTAAATACAAAACAACGCTAATGAAAATGAACAAGCATGTCTGCATTTCAGTTTTACTGGTGAAAGAGGAGTGGCAGAGGAATTAAGTTCAAGCAGTGTTACACTTGCTTGGCAAAATGTCTTCCTTCCAGGTAAAAATAGCAAAGCTTTTTTAGCCCAATTTTCATATTCTTTTCAATTAGGTATGACAATGGCTAATTTTGTATTGTCTATTTATAGTCCTCTTGGGACCTCTATCATACTGTGCACACTGTCTTCTAGTCAGTCAAGATTCAGGCAGACTCCAGGCTGAAGTAGGGCAACCTGCACTTAGAACTGTTGTTCTGTGTGGCTCAGTAGGTAGAGCACAGCGTTGGCAATGCTTAGGTTGTGGGTTCAATCCCCACTGGGACCACATATACTGAAAAAATGTATGCATTCACTACTTTAAGTCGGTTTGGATAAAAGCGTTTGCTAAATGGCATATATTATTATATATTATGTATATTATTAGAACAAGTGCCTTTACTGGTCGTGACAGTCGACCAACTCAAAGCACTTCAAGAGTCTGTACAAATGGGCGTTTGAGATCAGCATCTTGAATCTGCATTTGTTTGTGTGCTGGGGAAAAGATCATTTCAGGTGATTTTGGATGAAGGCTCTTTTGTACTTGGTAATTGTAAAGTGCCTGTGGACGTGGCAGGACAGCGTCAGGACCTGGAAAGGATTTTCTGTCCTGTCAGGCGGGACTCTGAATGCCAATAGACTGCTCAGAATTCCTGAAGCATACTTGGTCAGCTGTCACCCTGCACTGTTTCACACATCTCCCCTTCATGTGACTTTTATACAACTCCATCTCAATTAGTGCTCTGAATGAAAAAGGCCATCGGAGGGGTAACGAATGAGGTCATTGGTCGGTTGCATTCTAGGAGCACGACGTAAAAATGGTGCCAGAGCTCCAGTAATACTGTTCCGTTATATTTGGGGGTGCTGTGAGTTGAAAGAGGCCACGTAGTTGGTTGAAATAAATGGCATCCATTAAAATTCACCATAAAATCTTGGCCTATATTACCAGTGTGGTCACATTTTCTCTGCTTTGCTTTTTTCCTTTAAAACAGACTTACTCAATCATTCACTCACATGTGCGTGCACACACACGCATACACACACACACACACACACACACAGACACACACATACACACACACACACAGGCATACACACACACACACACGCACACACACACATACACAGACACACACAGACACACACACACACACACACAGACACACACACACACACACACACACAGACACACACATATACACACGCATGCACACACAGACACACACACAAACAGACACACACACACACACACACACACACACACACACACACAGACACACACACACACACACACACACACACACACACACACACACACACACACACACACACACACACACACACACACACACACACACACACACACACACACACACACAATGCATATTCTTATTACAGCTCCCTTAAGGCTTGTGCCAGGGTTCCCTGTATTTGAACCCCTGTCTGTAGAACACAACGTTTGGTTTACAGTCACACTGATGTGCACATCATGGTCTCACCAATGTTGTCATTGGCACTTTGCCCAGGCAGGTGGTTAATCTTCAGTTCATTACAAGGCTTGTCAGTATTTTCTGAAATTTTATAATTACTCAAACTAATAGATCAAGACTCAAGATCCTTTGCGTGCTGGTCTTTGGGGGAAATGACATCTCCCCAATTTGGTAACGCACTAAAAACCATC
Organism: Aldrovandia affinis; assembly: GCA_029706075.1. NCBI lineage: Eukaryota > Metazoa > Chordata > Actinopteri > Notacanthiformes > Halosauridae > Aldrovandia > Aldrovandia affinis. Next base: position 2,628,352 of record JAINUG010000137.1, on the reverse strand, counting down.
CTGCTTCATTAAAAGCTGACTAAGACTGTGTTTGTAGTTATGTGAGTGACAGCTGTAAGAGGCAGAGGTTCTGCCTGCCTACACAGCCTGTGTTTATGAGCCCAAGAACTGCAACAACAAACTGTTGCTAAAACACAACTCCAAGGGCCCACTCGTGCTTCTTCCTCAGGGCTCAATTAGCTGAACTACTTTCCTAACGAGGCCTGCCCGCCACTCGTCTTGATTGATGGCTTTAGATGTACCTGCCGTGCCTCCAAACGACACACTAGTGTGTGTGAGCGCAAGTATATATTTTAAAGGCAGATTGGTGGTTACTTGGTTGCTTAATGATTGGGACCGTGTCTTTTTTTTTTTTTTTTTGAAATTCTGCAAAAATGGTCATCCTCAACCATTTTGACAAAACACACACACACACACACACATACAGACACACACTCAAACACACTGGCTTTGCATTATAAAGTGGAAATATTGATTGCATCACATGAATACACATTGGGAATACACAAACGAGCAGTACAACACCAGTGACTGGATGAAAACATTTCCAGAAACATGATGTTTCGACCATCTCAGAGGCTATGCTGATGAATTAGATTAGCATTTTGGCTAGCGGAACACCTCTGCGACCAGTCCAAGAGCTGTGGTCTCCCAGCTCGACATGTATAGCCCCCACGCCACAAACAGCACAGTGCTTTTATTATGGCATCCCCATCAGGGTCCTGAGTGATTGGACCCAGTTCACACACATCCGTCTGGATGCCTAAACAGAATCCAAGAAATCTTTACCAAGTGCCAGTGTTTCTCCCCTCATTGTCACGTAGAAGTTATTTTATTTATTTTATTTATGTGTTTTTACAGAGGCATCACTTTTGTCAGGGCTGCTCTTCAGGCCTGTAGGGACTTCCAGTAATAAGGAACGGGGATGGGTTCCATCTGCGGAGATAAAAGGTCTCACATCTGAGACATGTCTTTATGGGATGTGGTTTGGGTCGGGGGAATGTGAGGGGTGGGGTTGGGGTTGGGGTGAGGGAGGGGGTGGGGGAAATCCCACATTTCCTGCAAGGAAGTAAACTCCAAAGATGTTGGCCATTTCCTGTTCCGCACATGGAAAAATCAAAAAGACCAAATGTGGCACTGCCTGCCTCTCAATTTGGTGGCTATGTGAGTCTGCGTACACACGTGTTGTCTGGCTCACAGAGATCTAAAGAAGTAGTCTGGGAACACTGGGTACAGGCCTAGCATCACATTCCAGTTGCAGTGTGTACCAGGCCGAATCACCATGACTGCTGTATTTCTTCCAGTGGAGATCCTGTTTCCCTTTTTGTCTTTTTTCAGTGAGGGTGAAGCTTCTATCCTTCAAACGTCCGTGGAAAATGTGTGGAGAACTCGTCACCACTTAAAATGCAATGTGGTGGATTAGTTTTTCCTCTGAACTCTCTCAGCTACTGGTTCCACTGTCGTTGTGTATCACCATGGTCTCCTCTTTGTAGTGCCAAGTTTTCCTGCTCAAGGATTGGAACTTTTAGGGCTGGCAGATAGTGTATTGGTCTAACGCATCCGCATTTGGCTGGTCCTGTACGAGTGTGAGCTGCCTGCCTATCAGGGACGCAGTTCAAAACCCATCTCTGCCAGACCGGCCCTGGCCGTTAGCCCCAATCGGGGGCGGCATTTGGCTGTCCGCTCTGGAGGGACGGGGAGAGGGTGGTCGGCACAAACTCGCTGTGAAGCGTGGGGGGGGTTAATCAAATAGAGGGTATAATTGGCTTCCAAATTAAAAAAATAATTAATTTAGTCTTTGAACCTACGCAGAATGTAGATTATGAGGTCGCATTGCATCCCTCCTGTCACAGTCCCCTTACTCCGGGGTTATGGCACATTCCAGTTTACTGGGGAGTTGGAAATCTCCATTGTGCTGTCCGTTTGTTCTTTAATGTCACCACATGTGCATGATGAGATTTTAACGGTTGTGACAAATATTGAAATGTATATTGTATATTGTGGTTCTCTGTGGCTCAGTAGGTAGAGCACGGCGTTGGCAACGCTTAGGTTGCGGGTTAAATTCCCGCTGGGACCACATGTATGTATGTATTCACTACTGCAAGTCGCTTTGGATAAAAGCATCTGCTAAATGGCATATATTATATTACATTGATCTGTATTCCTTTACGTAATTACTTTCAGTAAATACCCTGCTAAATCAATAATTTGCGCAGGGACATTTTTCTCAACACTCAAGGTACAGGTAACTGCTCAAATGAAGGCAATGCTTTGGTAACCCGGGGCAGGGAGGGGGGCACTCAAAGAGTCCTGGCCAGGGGCTAGGCTCGTTGGGAAGGGGAGGACCCAGCCGAGGCATCCCCCGATGGACGCTCGCGGTACTGCACCCATTTAAAGGATCCCTCATTGACTCAAGTGTTCAGATTCAGATTCAGATTCAGATTTATTGTCAACATCACAATTTTACACCAGGTATAAAAGAGTGCATGAAATTCTTTATGTGCAAGCTCCACTGAATGCAGTTAATGCAGTGTTTCCTTTATTTTGGCAGGTACCTCTACATTGTAGCAGTCGTGGTAAATATCCTCCACACAAGGAAGCTTTAGGATTGCATTCTAGTGTGTCGTGAAATAATCTGAAAAGGTCGTCGGCATTGCAGGAAGTTATGTAAAAAGGACAGGGTGGCAGGCTAGTGTAATGGTTAGGGGAGCTGGGCTTGTAACTCAGAGGTTGCAGGTTCAATTCCCAGGTGGGGCACTGCCATTGTACCCTTGAGCAAGGTACTTAACCTGAATTGCTTCAGTAAAATATCCAGCTGTATAAATGGATTGTATGTAAAAGAAATGTAAACTGTGTAAGTAGCTCTGGATAAGAGCGTCTGCTAAATGCCTAAAATGTCAATGTAAAAATGTAAATGTAGGACGCCACCTGCCAAATGACCGAATCGCTGCACATCCAACGCTTGTTGTTCGCTGTTGCGGTGCTGCAGGGGAGACTGTTTTCCAGTCTCCCAGTGTAGTGCAGCTCCCGTCAGAGCAGGTGTCTGTGCTGGGCCAGTGGTGCATGACTGACAGGGAGCTCGACCCACGTTTGGTGGCCCACGTATCACGGAAGGAATGAAAAGACCTCACGAATCACGGCTGTTAACGTGGGCGCTTTCATCTGGTGTCAAAAAACGAGGAAGAACATTAAGACTCTCGAGCACGGAAGAACGGTCTGATTTACACAGCTGCATCTGGAACGCACTTGAGCCGAAATTAAACATTAATCACCGTAATCACTGTTTTCTTTCTTCTGTCATCGAGGCATGCCAAGTCTCCTTTTAATCCCGTTGGCTCTTTGCTCAGTGCTTGACAAATACACGCGTGCTGGAACCGCGCATCGCCGATGAAGCAATGGTTGTACGTGTATGACACTTTGACATTTGAGAGTTTTTTTATGTGACTAATTTGTCACAATTGTAATCAATTAACCATGTTTTATTACCACTGAATCATGTCACACCTGAGTTTTTTTTACATTTACACCAGACCAACAATGAAACTTTATTCCTGTTGAAGTTTGCCCTCGTGGCAGTGTGTATTCTGACAGCATGTTCAAGTTCTCAGAGAGGAGAGTGCATTTAATATAATAAGCTTCTGCTCTGTTTCAGGTCTAATATGACTTTTTTTTTTCTTCCAATGGACTGAATTATTATAAATTAATGATATATTGATCAGGGATGTGATTTTCCTGATTATTCAGGAAATGCTGATTTTCTGGCTATTTGGCTTTATTTGCTGAACATTCTCTCCTGCTATCAGTTGTCAAAGAGTACAACATTTCTTAATGTGTATGCTTATGACATACACATGTCCACAAGATATCTATGGTCTGAAAATAAACATTTCCTGATTAACCAGGAAAAAAATCACATCCCTGATTGATGCTGTAGAATAATCCTCAAAATGTGTATTCATGGGGTGGCAGATAGCGTATTGGTCTAACGCACCACATTTTGGCTGGTCCGGTGTGGTGTGTGCTGCCTGTCAGGGATGCGGTTTGAAACCTGCGCCTCTACCAGACCGGCCCTGGTTGTCAGCCCCGATCGGGGGGAGGGTGAGCCGGCTTGGGTCTGCTGCGAAGCATGTAAGGGAGTCTCCAGAACGTGGGTGGACACGTCTTGAAGGAAGCAGAGTTTGCTGCCCTCTGAGAATTAGCTTGCCTCATAGAGACTCGTGTGGGGTGGGCAAATCGAAACAAACAGAGGGCTACCAAATTGGGAGAAAAACAAGAAAAAATCTGAAACAAATGTATTAAATAAAAAAATGTAATAAATAAAAAATATTAAAAAAATTGTATTCACACATTTGTAGTAGTAATAATAATAATAATAATAATGATAATGATAATGGGTTGCATTTATGTACTGTCTTTAATTACAAGATCTCAAAGTGCTTTTGTGTTTTCACCGTTCCCTGTTTTCCCTTGGGATGCCTGCGATTGTCATACAGCACTAATTCTGTCCCATTTATTGCCATTTAATCATCCCGTTGACCTGTTGATCTTTCCTTTGGGACTGACTGTCAGGAGCAGGCTTCTTTTGCAGAATGTAATTTGAGCCAGTTTGTGCAGTATGGAGACAAGTCAAAGAATGTCGGTGTCCAGCCTAGAAGCACTCATAACGAAATGCACACTACGTTATACATGTGGTTTTTAAAAGCAAATCTTGCTCCAAATGCGTGGCAAATAACCGCGTCTTCTTTCCGTGGATAGTAGTCTTTCAGAAAATTTGGAATAACACTTTGAGGGGGGGTTATTTTGTAGGACGGCGGCCTCATTTTATATTCAAAAAGGCTTCTACGGTATTTATGAATGTTTGTTTCCTCTCTGGAACAATGACAATAAGGATATCCCATTGAAGCTTTAGGCTGATTAGTTGTGGATTTGTCTGGCTTTAGAGACTTTGCGGTCCGCTTGGAGTAATTGTCGGGATCCTGACAGAGGGATGGGGGCAGAGATGTGAGGAGAGGGGGGGCACCATTAACCCTGATTAATGGCTAAACCCCTCCGAGACTTTGGAGGCTTCCATGCGCCCGATTCCCCAGAGATGCTGCGTAGAGTTAAGCCTGTGTTAAGGCTCGGGCTCTGTGGGAAGATAAGAAATGTTTTAAGACTGGTGATGACTGGAGTTCTCGAACAGCACTCAGAGAGGGGGGCGTAACTCCTGCTACAGGACTGCATGACACGTGAAAAACCTGGACAAGTCCATGCTTCTAAAACAAGGTGCTTCTGTTTGCCATTGATCTGACACGTAGATTTGTACAGTGTTTAGTCGAAGGGGCGTCTTCATCCAAGATTGGCAGAGCTTAATTTCTCATGGCTTCCTTGAAGTACTGAGCGGTGTTTCTAGCTCTCCGATATTCTTACAATTCATGTGTTTTCTGAGCCTTTGGGTCAGACCCAGTCAGGCAGGGGCAGGTTTGGGGAGATCTCACACTAAGAATTTTATTCCTCTCAGGAATCAGCAAGGGGCACAGTGACTCATACGGTGTCTCCTCAAATTTACTACTCTGATTTTACAGCTCCACTCAAACTGTATTTTCATGATGATTCTGGCACATGGTTATAGAGGCTGCTAATGAGCCCAGTTCTGTGGCACAAAAACAAGCGTTGTGCTCCATAGGTTTCCCTCCGCGATAACACGGAATATGACATTGCACTTTCCATGAAACACGTTCACGGAATTGCGTGTGAATACGTATAGGATTGCGTATGCTCTCGGGAGCAGTATATACGACATCAACAAGTCTTATGGAGGCTTTCTTGGGACCGTGAAGGCACACACTAGAGACACACACACACACACACTTATATACTGTATGTTTTCAGAGCCCCCCCACTCATTCCATTAAATGCCAGTGTTGAGGAGGTGAAATGGGGTCTAGCCATTGGCAGGCCTGGGCCATGAGTCAGCAAGTCCATTGCAGAAGCCAACCATGTGTCTGGCCACGAGTCTACCTTGAGCTGCCAACACATATATCCTTACCGTGGTAACCGCTGGCAACCTGTCCACCTCTCTTTCTCTCTGTACCGAGACTCTGCTACATAAACACCGATATCTTCTGGAGAGGCAACACACACTCAAAGACTGATCTGTGAGGGGGGAATATATGTGTGCGCATTTGTAGGAGGCATTGTGGAGGTTCATTCTTATCTTAGTGCATTGTGGTCTTGGCTGTCGGAGCCTGTGTCTCTGACGTGTGTCACGAACACGACCACGGTTCTCTGTTTTGTTTTGGCTCGCTCTTCGTTGCCGTTGTGTAGTTTTGGACCCTTCAGCGACGGTTTTCTGACTCCTTTCACAATGCGCGCAAAGTGCATTTATTATGGCCGTTCACCGTGTGCGTCTGAGTGTGGCGCTGTAGGATTTGGCATCCTCTTCCTCCCTGCTCGGTGAGGGAGCCACACAACCATTTGAGCTGCAGCTGCATGAAGGCCCACTAAGGCTTTTACACGCCTTGTGCTGTACTACCCTCGGGCAAGATTGATGGCTGTGGAGTGTCCTCTATCAACAACAGTGGAACTGCTCTGGAGCACAGACCCAGGCCCAGGGCGTTTTTGTTCACGCTCGCGACACACAGAACGGCTCCTCCATTTTGAGAAGTTTTCTGAGCGAGGCTTTGTTCCCATTGAAGCGCTCGCTCTTTAGACACTTTTCGTCATGCCCAAGGCTGAAAGGGGGGACCGCAGTCTTGGCCTCGCATGGCCGTGACAAACGGGCCTTGGGAAAACAAACAAACATTTGAATTTCATTTCGCCTCAGTGTCAGTGTCTCTAATTAGTCTACGCTGGGATCAGGGAGTAAATGTGCCCCCCTCTGCCCCAGAGGAATCTTTGGTACAGGGACTGTGAGTTTTAATGTTGACTTAAAGGAAATAAAACAACACACTTAAGATGTTTGCTGGCAAAATCTCAAAAAAATGTCATTGCTCAGGACAGGTTCGTTTAAATGTTTTGCTTTAGCATTGTTAGTAAACGTAACATGAAATTGCTCACCTTTTAAATAAATTTTTTCCGTTTTATTTGCCCACAGTTATGCTTGGGCCTTTGGAATTAAGCATAGCCATAGCTGTTCAAATATCCCTTGTCATTTTGGACATTATTGCTTTTCGAAATAATTCACTCCTAAATTGTAAGGATGAGAGTTTTGGTTTATTTTTCCAATTAACCCAGATTCCTTTCCCTGCCATACTGACAGGTAGCCTGACTGAAGGAGTCTAGATTTGGGTGATGAAGGAGGACGGTCAGGAAGGTCACCAGTGAAGCAGATGGCTGTGCTCGCGGGAATGTTCTTGGCCCTTGGTCAGAGAGGCTCCTAATGTAATGCCTGTGGCCCACATATGATTAATGGGAGTGTTACAGTATACAGGAGAGTGTCCAGCTATCTGCCGTCTGATCTATAGCTGGCAATCAGAGTGTCCCACAGGGCAGGACATTGCTCTGAGGAACATTCTGTGGGGATTCGGCGTTGGACCTTTCATTGAATCGGCTGTGTTTCAGCGCTGGATGAAGAAGAGAGTGTGTTTGACCAGTTTGTTAGACCACAGTTCAGTGTTGGTGCTGATGTGGGTGTCTGTAGACCGTTTAGTCTTTGTACGGTTTTGAATGCTGTTTATTCAGCTTCCATCCAGAGGATAATGTTGCCTGGCTCTTGTGTGTGCCATTTTAGTCTAAACTGTGTTATGTTTTTAACGGGTATGTCATTTCAGTCCTCTATAAATGTAAAGATGGGTGTGGGGGCCCCAAATCACAATTAATTATAGCAAGTGAATTATACTTGGTTTAATTTATTGGCGCGATTTCTATTGCTAGATGTTCATGTCCTTTCCATGTAAATGGAGAAAATATTATTTTGAGAAAATTCAGTTGGAACATATTTTGAGTTTATTGACTGGAGGGAAGCTGGACGGGTGTAAATGGGGGTTTTGTAAATATGGACACGGTTCCTCATTATGAGATCAGCTTATCCCGGGCCAGTGAGAAGCAGCCGCTAACCAGGCAAAGCCAATGTTTATGTGGCTACAAATATTTATTCCCTGCATACCAGATACGCTGAGTTTGGAAGCGTGCGCCATCGTGGCCTATTCTGCCGCTCTGAGGAGGGAGGAAGGGGGGCTGAGGAGCGCATATGGACCTGTTTGGGCCTTCGAGGCTGCTGTCAGTTACATAATCAGATAACACTGGGGGTGATTTATTGGATACAAGGCGAGCCATTCGGTGTCGGCTGAATGGCCATTTGTGCTGATGGAAAGGGGCCACAGTTCAAGCCCTGGCCCTCATGAACTCACTTGGCTCAGGACAGTTATTGCTTGATGCTCTCCATCTGCTAATAAGCGCCAATGAATCCTTCGGTTGAGGGCTGGTGAATAATCGTTCCGGACGGTTTCAGTGTACATTATTCTATTACCACCACTGTCAACATCAGACAAGGGATGGGGACAGTTTGGGCTGCGAGACTGCATCCATCTTCTCTACCTCTTGGTTTTTGAAGGTACCTTCATGAGCAAGCGAGTTGGAAATTTTGATTGATTGGAAATACTGTACTTGTTGTATGTCGTAAACCGAAAATATGACTTATTGCTTGTATTCTGGAGAAGGATTCAAACCATGAATTGAAAGGAAATTTGATACTCAGGAAAATGTGCTGTTGGGCATTAAGTACGCGACAAGCTTTCAAAACAACCATGCACAACTGTAATAATGATAATCACTGATTGCCACTTCATCTTATTCTACACGACACAAAAGGTCTTTATTTGTAGACCTGAACTTTCCCATGGGTAGCTTCATTACCGGTAATTAACGATTACAAACCACTCCACTTAATCTGATTTATAAGTTGAGCAGTGTTTTGAGTTGTAAACCTGAAATGTGTCATTAGCTTCGTATTCCCATTCTGTTATCTTTAAATGGAATAGATCACACTGCTGGAATACGCAAGATGACACATTGAAAATCACAGAGCTGCAGTTATTTCAGTGTGTTGAGTGATATAATTTAGTATGGCTGGAAACCGCAGCCTTTTTATTTGGGACCAAACAACCTCGTATATTCCACGACTGAAATAGAATATTGCTATTGTCTGTGGTCGTGTGCAGTAGAGCGCAACGTCTGTGGAGCAGAGGAGAACCTGAAGGGCTTCTCCAATCAAGTGCAGATTGATCCGATAGAAGCAGCCTCTATAGAGAATAACTGAAATTCCAAGTGTACTGGAATGGATGGCAGTGTTGCTGGTGTTGGCGAGAGAGAGACTCACTTTGTTGTGGCAGGTGTTTAAAAGGCACCCAAATCCTGTGCAGCTCATTTGTTTTTATTGCTTTGTGTTGGGTGCTGCAGTCTTTGGTACCAGGAGCATGAAGTACCACATTTTATCTACCTGTTATTTTGGTTATAAAAGTCAACTTTTTACATTTACATTTTAGCCTCTTGACTCTTTTATCCAGAGTGACTGAAATGCAACATGCAAACACCATGCGTGTTGCCAGAACCCTTCATTTACTCAAGTGTTTCCTTTATTTGGGCAGTTACCTGTATGTTCATTCTGGGCCAGAAAAGTCTTTGAGTTCCTACCAAGGGGGGGGGGGAGTGTTGCACTTCACAAACACTGGAGTGCATGCCTTAAGAGAAACAGAGAGAGTACTTTTGCGGTGAGCTGCCCTCACTGACACTAAACTGTGAGGATGTCTATTCCAGACACATCGCTGGTAAAGGGGGAATGAGGGCACTGGACACTGTGATTATGATGCTGGTTGGTATTATGCTCAATAATGGGACTGCATTTTAAACAGGAGCCTTCCCTGTTTGGTCTCTGCCATAACACTGTGTCGGCCACTTGTTGAACATTGTCACTGTTAAATGCTTTAAATGTGGCAGAGATATTGGTCCCAGTTTACAGTGGAAATTACGTGTGGAATTACAAAAGTGAACGTCATTTAGTAGAAACAATCTCCAGACAAATGAAATGCTTTTGAATTTGATCCGTAGATGGTTACTGCTTATTGGATTTGTTACATTTGCTCTTGTGCTTGGAGTCCGTGGACAGGAGCAGCTCCTGGCTGTGAGAGTTTGACTGCAGACAGTGCTTGGTTGGTCCGTGTGTTCACTACATCACAGCTATTCCTCAGTCTCTGGTTTGTGAGTGTGGGTACTACCTGGATCGTTAATCAGGCTTGAGGGTAATATTCATTTTAATTACCATGGCTGACCTCTATCTAATAGAGTTCCTCTTATTTCCCAGGAGATCTTAATTGGGCTATGCAGCATTTACATTAAGGCTCAGGTGGTCTTCAGCGTGACGCAAAATGTAGTCTCGCAATTATAGCTTTGAGAATACTGATTTTCTCATTTGCTGTTGGCAAAAATATGATAGAATTGCTGTTCTTATTGAGTCTAGGTGGGCTGAATGGCCTGTCCTTGTCATTATGTGTTATGTTTTTATGTTCTTCATGAGCATGCACTCTATGTTAGTGTCTAACTTAAGCAACCTTGCCGCTATTTCACTTTATATTCTCATGGAAGTGTGTGTGTGTGTGCGTGTGTGTGAGTTGCACAGCTGTCATAGCGGTTCTGATTGAGACCTCGATAAAGGCCTGCTTGTTTTGTGATAACCTCATTACTTGACAGTGGAGATTTATGCATGGTGTAATAATAGTATAGCCGTCAGATGTCGGGAGGGGGCAGCGATCGTTTTTTTTGGGGGACTTGGCAACAAAGAAGAACCAGACACGGAACAACAAAGGAGAGGCAGCCTGAGATAAGACTGGAGCGAGCCCATTCATCAAAACATGAAACAGTTGTCAGTGTTTGAGGCAATTTGGGTTGTCTGCATTGCTCAGCCCCTCTGTTAACACTTGTTAAATGATGGCTACTCCTCTGTTCTGGGAACAAAGAAGGGGCGTTAGGTCACTGTTTGGAGAAGCACCCCCGTGGCAAGGGTCTGATTTTCACTGGTTTCTATTTGATCACAATCCTTGGCCCACTTAATGGATCCTGTTCCTCCATATAAAAACACACGCATTTAAATCATTTTCATAATAGAATTCAGTGAATTATATCCAATTTTTTAAATCTCAGCTCTTCACCTGTCCAGGATGCTGTCATAATCGTAGAGTACCTGTTAAATGACTGGCTATGAGACCAGTTGTGTCTGGTTTGTGTGTGCACACACAGAGAAAAGCACAGTCCATGCATGCAGTGGAGTGAGATGATGACTTTCCTCTCCTCCTTAATTAAGAACAGGGGAAGTGGTGCGCTACAGTACAGTACAGTAAGGCTGCATTCTGCTCACTCAGCTGACCTGCAGTGGCTTTTGCCTTCCTATCACGGTCACGTTATGCCAGAAAATAATTAGATTCCTGGGATTATCAGTGCACCTGAGCGTGTATTATTAAATAAATAAACAAGGGGGTTGATTCTGTAATAAACAGCTGCTCGGATAATACCATTGCTGATGGTAGGCAATGTGTAATGGAATAATTCCAATAACAATAATGGCCCAGCTTGCAAAAGCTTTATGATAAATATGTGCCTGCTGTTTATCACCTGGAGCCCAAAGGAGTTGAACGTCTCTGGTGCATACACTACTGGAGGGATATACATATAATTTAGATTTTTTTTTTTTACATATTTAGATTCCATTAAATGTGTTGGTTTAGTCACCACTCCTCAAATGCTAGCTTGCTTCCCATGCCCTACTATTGGCCTAACTCTGATACTTCACATTGGTAGGTACTAGGAGTTGTGCTGAGATGCAAGTTATCCAGACAATTCAAGAGCTTAGAATTATAGGGTTCTATCTGCAAGTAGTGTAGTTTTGAACTTTTTAATTTTTAAATACCATTGTAGGGATGCTAATTTTAAGAAATTTCCTTGATTGATCATCGCCCACATTAACAAACAATTAATCGATTAATCATGTAGCGTATGACAGAGAATACAAAATGCTTTATTCAAACTTTTGAGACACGGGCCTATTTTAACAACATAAAACAACAAGAATTATGAAGGAAATGAAACCATTCAGTAGGCCTAACAATGAAAACAATATTCCTTTTGAAATGAAAAGGGCTGTCTGACAGCAGAGGCTTAGCAACTTGGGGGAAAAAAGAGCCTACGTCCTAACTCTACGTCAAAAACCCTTACTGGTTTTTATTTAAGAATATAAGCATATCCACGTGTTCAGGGGTGAGCCGTGTGCGCAGCCTGTTTACAGTAAGACCAGCCGCTGAGAACACCCGTTCTGACAGAACCGATGTCCCGCATAACATACTGTTGTGCCAAAAAACAAAGATTTCACCAAAAACTCAGACCACGATGTTGATGGCTGAGGTAACGATAGGCTATACAAAATATAACAAAAATGTTTTATCATTGTAAATAGTTTATTTTGTGAAATATTGCTAGATATATTTGATAAAATCAACAAAGTTTTAACTGTTGTTTCAAAGCAATATTATTATACTCACTAGAGTTTGTACTATTGGATAACTCCGCTGTGCTGTGATGCATAATCGTTAATTTGATACACTTGATCAATCAAATTCTTAACAGCGATTACTCAGTCATTGATTAATCATTAACATCCCAATACCAAAACTGTGTTTTATTGCATCAAAATCATCATGTCAGCAACATGTGTAATTCAGCAACAACTGAAATTACTTCCCTTCAACATGCAAGTCATTTCAGGCCATTTCATCTATTGTAATACAAAATGACACAACAAATCACATCCCCATGTTTATAACTAATTCTTCACAAAAAAATGTCAGATAGAAAGCCTATAATTTGAGGCTCTTGAGTTTGATATACTCACATTCCTCTCCCTTTCTGCAATGGCAAGTGCTTATTGACCTGGAGAGACACTAACCCTGACAGAGGGCCAGAAGCAGCAGTGTGGTTTGTGTCCACTCTCCGCTTGCTTCTCCTGCCCGCTCTCTCTCCAGTGACCCTGCACAGACGGACAGCATCTCAGTGACATTGTGCGTTTAGAGCATTTCTGCAGCTTGACGTCATGATGGTAATTTGGGTTGATTGACCTCTGAATTACTGCGGAGAGCGATGTTGGCCGAAGGCTTAATAGCTGAAATAGCTAAATACTGATGCTTGTCTGCTATGAGGCCTCGGATGAGGAGGGGTTTTTCTCTGTGCGACAGAAGAGGAAAAACAATGTTTTTACTTAATACTTAAAAGGGAATACGGTAGAAAGTCAAGTGCTTATTGAAACTAACAGCAAAGCAGAAAGCATTTAATCTCTCGTTCAGACTTGAACAATATCCCTTTAGTTGACAGAATTGAAACCAAAACATTAGAAGATGACGCCCTTAAATTTGTCTTTGATTATTGATAATAAATGCTTTCGCATTAAGCATGCTAGAATCTTCCTTGTGGCTAATTTGGCCCAGAGGAGAAGGACTATATATGTTTTTCTTTTAGGAAGTAGTCATGCTGGAGTTAAGCAGGTATTTAAAAAACTTCCCTGAGGTCCCCTTGCCTTGCCCTGATCATACGGACTGCTCACTGCTGGTAAATAATACATGTATGTTCTTACAGATAAGAGTGTGTCTGTGAGTTTTTAGTTTTTTATAAGTGGTTAAATTATAAATGTGACAACTCATAACTTTGCTAACTATCTTTGTGCACAATTACAGAATAATTAAAACTGTACTATACAAGTATACTGGAGTCACACTCTGAGGAAGGCTAATTGAGCCTGGCATTGCAATCTCATAGCTGGTTTTTAAATATTTTTTCAAACAGATTTGAAACAAGGTTTCGGTCAGTTTCGGCCATTCGTTCTTGGAGTGTTTCCCCTTTCCCATTTCTTTCACAAAATGGGGGAAATCCAGTGATGAGCTTTGTTCTGTTCTGGGCCCGTGATTCCAGACTTCTTGTGCAGCGCACCTGATCTGTCTTGATTAAAGTTTTCTTGTAGCATTATCATGAAAAGCAGCCTTGTTCTTCACATCAGGATTCGCCCGTTTATGTGCGCTAGACGGGGTAGAATCATGCCCGTTTCTGTAGCCAATCGTATTTCAGAACTCACGGAATTCCACCTGCTGATGAACTGGGAGAAGAAAAGACGGCAGAATGAATTATTACCCTTGGCTGCTTTCGCTGATCCCCCAACTGCAATAACTCAGAGCAGGTCGTGTGATTACATGGCTGGAGAGGCAAGCGAAGGCGATTTATGCTTCCTGATTATGAAACGTTGGGCGCACCACGTGCCAGTCTGAGCGCTTGTTTGTGTGCTGCGTTGGGTCCGCGATTGTAGCTGTTAAACGACACTCTTTGATCACCGTTCCCCAAGACTGGTCCTTTCAACCACCACTCATTCCAAGACAAATTAAATAAAGCTCTGCTTTGAACTCCTTTGACTGATGAAAATATGGGGGGTTGAGAAAGAACAAAGAAGCAAAGAAAACCCTTTTTATGGCCAGCCACCAGAATTCTCCTTCATGTGATAGGTGTTGTTCTTTGTGGTTTGGGTAAGATTCCTGTTCCCTCACCAGCAGTTTAAATGCAACTGTGGTGGTTTATTTTTACGAGCTTGCTTCTGCCTTAACCCAGAAAGTAAACATGAAGCCTTCCCACTGCTAGATTCCTGTCCGACGACTTTGACACTCAACAGTCCTCAAGACTCCCAGTCCTGTCTTTTATAACTTTTATTAACAGGTGAACACAATGTTGACACAACTTTCTCACAATGTTCTTATAACATTGTAATAATGCTGCAATGTCAACAATGCCTTAGTAGGGCATTATGCCTTAGTGTTTTCGGAGGCATAAAACACAACACCCATTTTAGATCTCGTTTCCAACTGTAGTTGCAAAATCACATTGGAAAGTCTTTGATGCATTTGATTGCATTACAGAGCTCATAATGGAGCAAAGAGCGAGCTGTAACTTTTGGATATCGGTATTGTAATGGAAGAAATGTGGACCATTAGTTTGTTGACAACTAAATCAATGTTTCTTGTAATTGAGTTATCCAGTTGTCCATATACTGTTATTAATAATAATCATTATTATTGTTATAATAATATATGTCCATCGCATGTGAAACCAAAAAAACTTTACTTTTGTAATATTGACAGTGTTTATTTGAAGACCAGAGTATCTTCTGGTAACATTCTAGATGGCTATCACTGGATAAAGAGAATCCCATTACCACAACAGAGTTTAATCGCAGGTTCCCTCCTGTACCTAACCTTTTAATAGTGCTCTGCATTGGCCCATAAATCCTCCTCTGCTCCGGCAGAAAGGATTCACTCTGCAGTCCTTATGCAGACTGGGACATGGCAGGGGAGTGTGTGTCTATGTGTGTGTGGGTGGGGGCAGCAGGAAGGCAGCTAAAGGCTCTCCCAGTGTCCTCCATGATTAGCAGGCCATTAGCCTTCCCTATGGTCCTTTAGTGCATGCTAATAAAAGTCTCATGTCTCAAGAGCCGGGCCCAGATTTTTCTGTCCTGCAGAAACCACCGGAGTTTAGGCCATAAATTCTAAAGCGAAACAATCGGACCCAGATCATTGTCTTTTTATCAGAAAGATTGATCCTAGGAAGAAGTGGGAGTTACATTGCACTGTGACGTCTTTATGCCTTCGAAGCCACTTGCGTAGTTTGTTGCTATCGAGGATAAAATCGAATACTGTGGTAAGATGAAATGCTTTAAGACATGCTTTTTTTGTTTGGAGAAACTCAGTAATTTATAATATGGTTATTCTTAATTATTAGAAGGTTTCGCATTTTATACCATTAACGTTCCCCCGGATGTTCTCCTAGGATTACATGACTTTGCTCGTAGCTGTACCCTCTCCAGCTAGTGTGCAAATTGTGTCTGTTCCTGCATATTTAATCTGCCACCGAAATCTTGGTAATTATGCTGTTTGACCTTTTAAGAGAAATTACTTTGTACATTCTTGACACAGAGCCACACTGACTCAGAGAAATGAGAGCAGAACTGGTGTAGCGTATGTTTTATAGATGGCAGTGACGGATTAACCAGCTGCTGGCTTTGATGGATACGTGACTGTTGGGCCTTTGAGAGCTCATTGATGTTCTCGGTTTTCATCTGTGTCTCTAACCTCGGTCTGTGTGTCCGCGAGGGATGTTTTTCTTTGCCTAACGATTGAGGTGACCTCTGACACATCGGAGGTCAGGAGAAGCGTGTTGTTTCATCACATCGGTATGAGGGTGCTCATGCTGGTTTCATCACAGCCAGCTTCACCTGTACCCTGTATGATGTGAGGTGTGAGGGTGAGAGGAGTTTCTCTAATGGCTTGTTGAGTGCTAAGCGGGTTTTATTTGAGGTGATTTTTGACAATAAAAGGAAAAAAGAAAGTAGCAAAAATAAGTGTTGGTGGCTCAATTCTTCCTTTTAAAATTCTACTACTTCTACGTTTACTGGTACTACTGGTACTACTGTCACTGCTAATACTGCCAATACTATCACTACAACAATTTCTGCTGCTACTACTGCTTTTCTACAACCACTTCTATTACTACTGCTAATACTGCTCTGTCATCACCACTGGTACCAGAGAAGGAGTGTAAACGCATTTTTCAGTGGCCTTATTGATCTTTTCATTGGACAGTTTTGAGTCGAGGTAAAAATATAACACAAAATGATGTATAAATCATATGGAAATGAAATGTATTGGACCATGTCTTTGTTGCAACCGTGCAGGGAATGACCAGACTCAACAGTACCTACAATGCGAAGCAGAACACAAAAAAACTGTACATCGGGAAATTCTACTTCATGAATGAAATAGTTTGTAGATGAAAAGCGGTGCCAACTTTTTATTTAGCATATCTGCTGATGTATTTATTGCCTTGTGCAGAACAAAATGAGCTCAAAAGCCCTTTGCTGTCAGGACATTTAAAAAGGCATGTCTCCTGTTTTGCTATGATTTATAAAGCCCATAGTTTCCATAGTTGCCCTTAGGCCTTAGTTATTATGGATTATATTGTGCCCATAAATAGATTATGTATATGAAAAGCTAATTTTGATGCTTCTCTTTCTTCCATTAAAGTTAAGTTGTTTAATGTGTTCCCCTGTACTGCAGTCAGCTCCGCTGCCAGTGCTGTTAAATTCATACAGTACACCACTTACTCCTAGCTGTGGACTATAACCTCCACGGTTTTGCACACTTGGCAGTTCTCTCATCAGATTGGGAGACGTTTACAGAGTCCTGGTGACATTTACATTCAGAAATATTTTATTGTATTTTATTTATCTTTGCCAAGTAATACAAAAAATGTAAATTTTGTATGTGTATCATACTGGAATTTCCCCAGAGACGTGCATTAAATAAACTCTGTTTCCCTCTGGGTAAGCCCCAACCCTTCCCCTACTGTCTTACGACTAGTGACTTTGGAACGCTGGCCCGCACAGCACAAAACTACTGACACAGCACAGCCGATTACCCAGAAACCCCTGGACTTCTTGAAGTACATGATGTACTGATGGTGTTTGTAATGACCCCTCAAGACCCCCCCCCATTTGCTGAATAATCAATACCAGTAGGTATAGCTTCCCAATTTAATGTTGTCATTTTTCTTTACATTACAAAACTGTGTTGTATTTTCTTACATCTACAAATTATCTGGACTTGTAGGTAAATGTACTCTTTGTTGTCCGTGCCCGAATTCAATATTGACTTAGTATCAACATAAATATTCGCTAATCTGATCTGTGCAGATCAGGCAGTTTAATGCTCATGAAAAAGCTTTGTTTTCTCTGCTTTATTGTGCAATCCTCAAAGCTAGTACACTTCGCAATTAATGGAGGGATTCAAGTGTGGCTTTTGAAATGATTCCGTTGATTTTTAGTCAGTCAAACCACTTATTGTCATTTACATTCCTCATTACTATGTGATGTGAAGAAAGAGAGAGCTACAATGTGAGACAGTTAAGAGGAAGTTTTGTGATCACTCGCCAACAGGTTATTCAATTAATTGTCACGCTTGTTAATTGAGCAAAATAAATGAGAACAGATTGAGACCAGTCGTTGGTTTAAGGGTAAAATTTCAGCCTCTGATTATCAGCCACTGATTAATACACCATTGACCACTTTAATTTTGTTTAAATGAAAAGGATTAAAACAAGGAGGGTACGTTCGACCACTGCAACCAGGGTTCGATTCCACCGGCCGCGCCAGAGTCGGCTCTGACCAGGAGTGCCACCGGGAGCGGCAATTGGCTGTCCGCCCCAGGGAGGGGGGAGGGAAGCCGACAAGACGTTCGCTATGTATAGGAGTGGCTCTGGAGTACCGGAGTTACGGTCGACGGCCTGGCGAGTGCCGTATCGGAGGAGACAGTGCATCACCTTTGTCACTGCCGGTTACAGGGCTACGGCAGCGAACTCACATTACGAGGGGGGGATTGACAGGAAAAATTGCAGGTGTAATTGGCTACTAAATTGGGAGGAAAATGGGATAAAATCAGAAACAAAAATGTATATATTTTTTTTTTTTTTTTTTTTTTAAACAAAGAGAGAGACTGCAAAACAAACTGCAAGACATTACTATTATGCTAATGTAGAAATGAGAATGGGGTGACGAGGACCAAAAAGGTAATTCATTTTGTGTTTTTACAGAATGCCCATAGTACATTGCTGGCCTGGGCTACCCTGTTTCACTGTTGTTAATCAGGAAACATATATCCCAGGGACATCAAAGAACATGCTGACTTCCTGTGGCTGCTGAAACCTGGCTCCTTCGTAGGAGAAAAACAAATGTGTCACTGCATTAAGGAGAAGAGGAAACACTGAGTGAAATTTCACCGTCTTCAACATTAAGGAGGATCGGTGGCTTTTGAGCACCAAGTCTCTAAATTGCGGTATTTTGCATATCAAACGTAAACTGTGAAACACAAGCCGTTAAAATGAGCTGTGTGGTTTTCGGTGATTCGGGACTGTATAAGTTCAATCGAATAAATAAGCCCTTTCCCAAAAATGCTAATCGACACCATGTGGAATGAAGGCCCGTGTTAGGGATTTGGGTGCGCTTTACAAGGTTGTGGGGCTCTCCATAGTCAGGCAAGAACAGCAGCGAAGCTTTTGGTTTTTGTTAGTTTTAATGAACAACTCTGAGGAGGCTTGTTTTTAAGGGATACTGCTCAGAGGTTGCTTGCCCTCATTCCACGTTCGTGTTTGTGTGTTCATGTGTTCATCGTCTGACCACAAGGCAAATTGATGAGCATCTTTTTTAACAATAAAAAAAACCCAAGAAATATTATGGGATTTGATGGTTGTTAATATGAAAATGTGGTAATCTGCTTCCAATTAGGGTGACGGCTCTTTGAGTCAGTGCAGACTTCCCGTATTTCAGTATCTCCGCCTTGCTTGACCGACCAGTAATTCGTGTTTTTCCCTCCTTTGCCAATTTTATACTCGATTAACAAACCTTGAGCTGGAATAAGACTTCCACAGCTTAGCGGTTCTGTGTTTGTCTTCCCCTTCGCCGCCCCGCCATTGGCCCTGACTATCTCGCAACAAACGGCGAATTGGGGCGGCCTTATCTGATCGAGTGGGAAGTGATTATGGCGTGCAGCTGGGCAGAGGGAAACTGGGTGGAACCCAGCGCTGTCCAGTGTGGATATTTGGGTCCTGGGTACAGCTGCTCCTACCGTATTAAATGGGTCCCTATAAAAACCTCTTAATAGGCATGTATTTGAAGTTTTTTATATCCATAATGATCCAAAAAACACCCATCTTGCAAGGCTAATCTGTATATATTGAGATCATGGATCATACTAACTCCTTTTGACAACCTATTGACAATATGTCAATGTGGAATATTTATGTGGAATGTGGTCAATAATTTGAGAGCTCACAATTATCGGGTTCTATCTGTAGATAGTGTTGGTTTGAGATACTCAGCCTTATCATTTTCAAGTACCATGTCTTAGTGTTGTTTTGTGTTGAATCTGTTAGTTTTTATCATGTTTAAAAACTGTAATGTCAGGTGTTTATTCTGTTTTATAGAAAAAAGACACAACAAAGAGCATTCCCATGTTAATAACGTATTTTTACCCTACAGTTCTCATGGTGTATATCTCCAAGTTAAGGGATTTTTCATGTTAATTTTGTCAAGTATGAATTGATTTGTTGCTGCTGTTTTAGATTGCTTTGCCAAAATTCACGTTCCAAATAAGTGCATATCTCTGTGAATGGAAAATGTATCTTTAAATGTGGAGAGCAGAGCTAAGTCAGGGCATCACACCATGGCTTGGAAGGTCATGACAGGACAAACTTCCCTTATTGAATACCATAAACTAGAGTGCGTAATTCAGAAGTACTTGAGCTTAGATAGAGCTGCTTCTTTTCAGTCGATGGCAGATGAGACAGATAAAGGTCATTAATCGGACAGGTAATAATAATAATATATGTCATTTAGCAGACGCTTTTACCCAAAGCAACTTACAGTAGTGAATGCATTTTTTTCAGTATATGTGGTCCCAATGGGAATCGAACCCACGACCTAAGCATTGTCAGTGCCATGCTCTACCTACTGAGCCACACAGAACCACAGGTAGGATCCTTCCTCCTAAAGAGGAGGGTTAGCCGCATCTGATGACACCATACTCGATAAACAATCTACAATCTGTTACAGCCTTAGTGCTAATTATGGATTTCTTATTAGTCCATTCTCACTGAATGAAAGAGGAGGCTTAATTCATTGAGCCTCTGTATGGCTTGGTGCTTAACGGGGTATTGTGGAAATGGATGTAATATAATTATGTCTGAGGCCTTTTGTCTTCACCACTGTCCCTGGTTGCTTGGAATGTCCATGTCTGCTGGATGAGTCTCAAACCACTATTGTGTGTCACTGGCCAGAAGTCCATAAACAAGGGCTGACATGCTGGATGATGCTTCTATTGTGTTGACCCCAGACGCGCTCTCTCTTTCTTTCACTCTCTCTCTCTCTCTCTCTCTATTTCTTGTTCTCTCTTTCTCTTTGTCATTCTCTTTCTCTCACTCTCTCTCACTCTTCCTCTCTATTTCTCATTCTCTCTTTCACTCTTTCACTCTCTCTCTCTTTCTCTCTCTCATTCTCTTTCACTCTCTCACTCTCACTCTCTCTCTCTGTCTCTCTCACTCTCTCTTTCTCTCTCTCTCTCTCTCTCTCTTTCTCTCTCTCATTCTCTCTCTCTCTCTCTCTCTGTCTCTCTCTCTCACTCTCTCTCTCTCTCTCTCTCTCTCTTTCTCTCTCACTCTCTCTCTCTCTCTCTCTCTCTCTCTCTCTCTCTCTCTCTCTCTCTCTCTCTCTCTCTCTCTCTCTCTCTCTCTCTCTCTCTCTCTCTCTCTCTCTCTCTCTCTCTCTCTCTCTCTCTCTGTAGAGCATCCAGAAAGGGGTGTTAGTTTGAGATTACGTTCCCACAATCTGGGTTATGTTATTCCAGACCAGTGAATGAGTTGGCTCGAGACACCACCTCCAGTTGCGACACCCATGGTACACAAGATCATGATTCATCAGCAGGAGTGACTTGACCGTCGGTTCATCGGCAAAGCGCATCCGTGCGACTCATCTCGCCTCGGTATCGACCTGGCCGGGGCTCACAGCACCGCGAGGTTATGAGCGTGACAAGTGGCGCTAATGCCTCTCCAGACGCAGCGCTGACCCGTGTTCCCCTCGGGACGGCCGGGCGGGGGGAGCGTGAGCGGCGCCGTGGCCCCTCAGACGCAGATTTATGAGCTGTAATAATGTGTGTGTGCGTGTGTGTGTGTGTGTGTGTGTGTGCGACCCAGAGCAGGCTCACGCTGCCAGCGGCCCTGTAATTGCTTTTCACACCTGGCCTTTTCGGGTCGTACATTACCTGCCACTGAGGGACGGGCTGGGGGCGAGCACAGCACAGAGACCCTCTGAGCCACCGCGTTTCCTTTCCCAACGCGTCCGCGTCCTGCCGTTTGGGTTTGGATTACAGCGCACACTGCACACTGCACACTGCACACTGCACACTGCACACAGCACACAGCACACAGCACACTGCACACTGCACACTGCACACTGCACACAGCACACAGCACACAGCACACTGCACACTGCACACTGCACACAGCACACTGCACACTGCACACATCTCACTTCAGCACCTACATCTCCTTCAGACACATTTACACTTCTGATTAAACTATTCTAACCTTTATCCTGGGGATTTACATTAAGTTTCTTTTTCCAGTTTTTCTCCTACATTTACATTTACATTTTAGGCATTTAGCAGAAGCTCTTATCCAGAGCGACTTACACAGTTTTACATTTCTTTACATACAATACATTTATACAGCTGGATATTTTACTGAAGCAATTCAGGTGAAGTACCTTTAGCTCAAGGGTACAACGGCAGTGCCCCACCTGGGAATCGAATTACAAGCCCAGTTCCCTAACCATTACACTACACTGCCAGCCTAAGACTTGAAGCTTTGAATATTCTTTAAACTGAAAAAGGATAAGTGAGATGGACAGCATGGGAGAGCTGAGTTCAATAAATTGTAAATCTAATAAAGATACACACTTTTTAAAATGTAGTTATGTGCACGACTCTAACGTACTGTGAGTAGAAAGTGCAGTCGTGCTCATAAGGGGCTTGGTCTACGAGTCTGTCGTCAGTTTGAGGAATGATTGGCCTGTAGCTTGGTTTACGTGGAGAAAATATTCCACTTCTTACATATTTGAATGATTTGTAAGTCTGTTACACTATTTGATGTATTTCAGAAGGACTCTCTCTTCTCAGAACTGTAAAAGGTACCAGGAACGGACCTCTGAGCATTAGCATCATCTTCATCTTCCTGCTCCTCCAGAGGCAGAGGCAGATTCACCCCTCATCCTCCGTGTCTCTGTGGGGTGTCTGGATCGCACGTTAGTGGGAATCCAGGGCACATCCTGGCCCTTGTACTCTGGGGAAATAAAGATCAGGAAGCGGAGGGGACTGGCTGTGCCACCCCACTGACTTAAACAAGGTCACTCATCATCCTGCGCATCCCAGAATCCCCTCCCCCTCGCCAGTGCTTGTCCACCGTGGCACGAAAAATGAGCTGCCCCTGTGTATGCTAGGCAGCGCAGCATTATAAATAATCCCCACAATAAATGAGTTATTGCACGTCGGGTTCCAGCGCTCTCCTAAAGCACCTGCAGAATGCAGCTGAGCTTTCTTCAAAGGCTCTCTTACAGTGGGCCACCTCCCAAAATCTAGGCTTTTTGGGTCTTGGTTAGGCCCCATGAAACCTGGAGGGCTGTGACCTTGTCTTGAATTCGTTTTTATATTATGACGACAAAGGGGTCGTCTGTATCTCCCTGTGAAGAGATAATGTAACTTGCCTGGTTGCATTTGCTGGACTTTCTGGCAATTAAAAATCTGTTGTTATTATCTGTCTACAGTGACACTTCTACGTGCTGCATGCTTATTTCAATTTTATTGAGGAACAGGAAGCAAAGAAGCTAGTGTGATAAAATGATCCGATTTCCTGTGCAGAAAAAGGTTTTTTCTAGCTCCCATGGATCATGTGTTTTTTAGGTTTGACAGGTAATAATTTTGCAGTGATTATGAAAAATGATATGCCTACTGGAGTGTAGTTTGAGCAAATATTTTATTGTTAGTTCGAGAGGGAGGCCTCACTTGCTTTTTGTAATTATTCTATATAATAGTAGTGATGACCAGGCATGAATCTTCAGGGATATCTGAGTAGTTTTCACCCTCCTGCGAATGACAGACCTTGCAATGTAATGTGGGTGTCAAATCTTGTTCCACATCTTAAGGCTTTTAATTGGTTTTTATGGCTTTCCATGAGGTTCAAAGACTCGACTGATGTGGACAGATGGGGGAGGTGTTTGTTGGCATGGTGAATGCACAGGCAGTATGTGAGACACACGCGGTACAGAAAGGTAGCAACTGTAAAATGAAAGCAAAAAGGTATGCAATATATCATAGCACAGTTTGTACTGGTCACACCTGTTTGTTTAGTCTACCGTCCATCTAGATTTATGATTTTTGGTGATTGGTGATTTTAACTGCTGTGTATCCTGTACTGAATATTCTTTGTTTCTGTGTGACAGGAGCACTAGAATAACTTAAATAGGAAATAAACATTCTGGAAACTTAACGCACCAGATGTGAACCTACTGACATCCTCTGATTTGCTAGCTGGATGTAAAGCGGTTAATTGTCCAGTTACTTTTGAGAGAATCCTACAATCGTAGGCCGAAAAATGTGTGGTGCATGTGTGGTGTATCATGCTTGTTGTTGCTAGAACGCTGAAACCAGTATGTGGCGTGTTCAAATCCCAGCTGGAGAACAGCTGTTGAACCCTTGAGCGGGACACTTGAGCTGAGTGGCTCCTGAATACATACAGCTGTCCAAATGGATAACACGTTAATGTAAACTACACAAGATAAGAGAGGCTCTTGAATGGATAAATAATCACATGAAGTCATGTTCAATTTGAGTGGACTTTTCAGTCTCTCGTAAACACACACAAAACACCCACCACCCATCCATGTGGCCAAATATCCTTCCTGGTTTGTATAGACGATGGGAGTGACCCTGTGTTAAAGTCCCGTGTGATTAGATTATTTACCCTGGGCTCATGTTGCCGTATTGTTAACCATGTGTGTCACTTTGATTAGGCTTCTGTCCTCCGCTAACAATGCGGATTTCATGGCGGCTTTACCCAGGCCACGGTAGCTTCGGTGAGAGTGACCACCGTGACCTGACCTTTCTCTCCCGAAGCGAATGGCTGTCGGCTTTCACGTGTGGTCTGGTAGTTTAAGGCTCTTTGTAGCACTGTGTGCTTTGCCCTTAACTTTCAATGGAGATATTCTCTGTGGCTCAGTTGGTAGAGCACAGCGTTGGCAACGCTTAGGTTGTGGGTTCAATTCCCACTGGAACCACATATACTGAAAAATGTATGCATTCACTACTGTAAGTCGCTTTGGATAAAAGCGTCTGCTAAATGGCAAATATTAATATTCATCTAAATGTATGTATTGTTGTTGTTGTTGTTGTCAGTTGCACAATACTGAGTGAATTATTTCCCGAAATAAAATAAAAAACAATATGAGATGGCAAAATAGGGCCACTCAAAGGGAGAGTTCACCCGATTTTCACCAGATTTCACCAGTTTTCCGTTTGTATATATTGCCAGAGAGCAACGCAACGTGGAAATGTTAGTCTGGTCACCGGAGACGGATTTAACTGGTATTGTCTAAAGTGGGACCAAACGTTTATATGAAGCTAAAATGAAAGAAAAAAGAAAGCTACAATGGCTTCGGAGTTTAGTAGTATGGGGTTGGGGCATTATTGGTTATGGGTTAGTTATGGGTTTGGGGGAGGGTGATGACACTGAAACAGAGTTAAGCCTCCGCTCCTCACACCGGGCTCAAACTCAACCTTTTCCTTTAGATTACGGATGATGTTTGATTTGTTCATTATCTGTTGCGCCACAGGAATGAGCTTTGCATCAAACCTGCAACTTCCTTTTGGGAGTCGCACGTTAAAAACAACACACAATAGTGAACACACAGAGATACCATAAGGCAGCGGTCCCCAACCTTTTTTGGGACCAGTTTCATGCAAGACAATTTTTCCACGGACGGGGGGCAGGAGAGAATCACACGCATAACAAAACACAATAAAGTGCATATTATATAATTTAATTATTACATTTATAATGTAAATGTGACTCAACTCACCATAATGCAGAATCAGTGGGAGCACTGAGCTTGTTTCCCTGCAATGAGACAGCTTTTCAAAGAAGCTCTCCAGCAATGTTTGTTTTTTACTCATTTTTGCTAGGGTTAGCTTGTGGGCTTAATTTATCGGTGCATGGAAAAAAACTGCGACTGAGACAAGTGGCAGTGGCACAGACAGAAGTGGTCATTTTTCAAAATGAAACACCCTGCAGACTGCGATAGTCAATAAAATGGAAATGAAAAAAAACATTTAAACGTCTTTCTGTGCGGCCCGGTACTGGTCCACGGCCCAGTAATTGGGGACCTCTGCCATAAGGGACCAAGAGTCTGCCGTCTGTGTGTGCAAAAACCGCAAGAAGAAAAACATTTGTGCAGCACCTTCAGTGCCTAAATTCAGCCATCAAATGCAGCTGACCTTGTTAGCCGGCCTGCCAGGGTTCTCCCCCCCTCTGCATGCAGAAACGGAACGGGCTGCAGTGTCTGGGTTGTCAGGGCGATAACAGGCAGCATTGTCTGTGGGTGCGTGAGCCGGCATGACGTCACAGCTGGGAGCGTGGTGTGACCGGCCCTGGTGCCAAAGGCTGCTGCTGTTTCCCAGGATTGTTCTGTCCAATGGAGAAGCAGCGAGTTTGTGTGTTTATGTTCACATAGTTGCCACTGATTGGATATCACTCCGTGCAGAGTGCCTCTGGAAACTCTGTGCCCTTTTTAGGCCCATGTCATTGCAATATCACAACGCTTGCTTTTTCCTGTGGACATGCTTTCAGTCTTGAGTCCTGAGGTAGCTAATTGGTCAGGGCAGAATTCTATTCTCAGTACAGGGAACAGGCCCTTGTACCTCAAAAATGCATTGCCTTTAAAGGTCAATTCTGTCAAATTGAATGTGCTGACACGTCAGTTTTCCGTGTAACACGTAGATCCATTTAACAGTGAAGGCTGCTCGGCTTGTTCGCTTGGTGCTCAGTGACGGTAGGTAACAACAAGGGTGGAGTAAATAAGAGGGAGCTCCAGGATTTAGAATATTCTTTATTTTTTCCCATGTTACACAAGGTAATTGGAATTTGTTTCTTTGCATATCTCTCCTAAGAGCGGTCAGAGCGCAGGGTCAGCCATAGTACAGCGCCCCTGGAGCAGTTAGAGGTTCAATGCCTTGCTCAAGGGCACTTCGGCAGTGCCCCAGTTTCCAGTTCATTGTTTTTTGACTTGGCCTTCCTGGGATTCGAAGTAGCAACCCTCCGCTTGCCAGCCCGTGTCGCTAACCACTGAGCCACTGCCGGCCCCAATTTGTCCAGGATTATGTCATGCTCAGCCGTGAGTCAGGACAGAGATTAATGACTCAGCATCGCTGTAGTGACCTCACAGCCAGGGAGAGATGGAAAGAGAGACCGAGGGAGGGAGTGAGAGAGAGGAGAACACGAGAGAGAGAGAGAGAGAGATCTGTACCTGCTCCACTGATGCCAGGTTTAAATCTCTCCACAGAGAGACGTCCCTCCCTGGCCCCCTTCCCAGCCTCCCTTTCAGAATATTCCACTCTGTTCTCTAAATGCTTTTCACAGGGGTGGGGGAGTGGGTGGTGCCAGGCTGCCTCTCCCCCGTAGTGAATTTGCAATTTCCTTCATAATGTCTGCGCACAACTTCAAATAACCCCCCATCCCCCACCTCCCTCCCTCTGAAACGAGAGAGGAGGATTTCCACTCGCATTGTTCTGGAGAAATAAATGAAAGTATGTGAAACGGTGGGCACTCTGTGTAAAATATAAATGAATAAATAAATAAAATAAATATAAAATGAAATCCGGTCATAAAAATGGCACAAAGAGGGAGGGGGGAATTGTGTTTTTTTTGGTGGTTTTTAAATCTGCTGGCAGGCCACGGGGAGGGGGGGGGGGGGTGGAAACAGCTGTGTGGAAGTCTTGTGAGAAGCTGATTGGCCGACCCGGAGCCCTGGGAAAGGTGCACAGCGTGCACGGTGGCACCGCTGCTGGGGTGTGGGAGGCCGAGCGATGACACGCACTTGGCGAGGCCAGAGTCCCGTTCGCCCGCCTGCCAAACGGTTTTCTTTCCTCACATCCTTCCCATTTTCTCTGCCCAGGCGTGAATAATGAAGTATGACTTCAACTAAGAACCACTTCAACTGTGTTCCTGTGCTGACTAACCAGGAATCTGGAGTGCCACAGCGCCCGATGTGCAGTTTTCGCAAATGGAGTGTGCGAAGCGAGAATATAGTTTTCGTGATGTGATTCGTCAGCCCAGCGTGAAGCCGGCCATTTTGAAAAATAAATGTTTTTCTTCTGGCCGGCAAGCAAGCACTTTAACGCATTAACACATAATGAATTCACCACAGCCTATTCAATTTAATTAAGATCGGTTTTGGGCCCCTGAAGTTGATATTTTAAGTGTCTTTTGTAATACTGTCTGTCTGTGCTTGGTGTGTTTGCAGACTGGTGATTCATCCAAAGAAAAAGCTTTTATTTTGTGCTCTCCAAACAACACTCCAAGCAAGGCCTCTTAGCTGGAATACAATAGAACTGACATTTCAAAGCAGTCCTTTTATTCAAAGGGCTTAATACCCCAATTTGCACATACTTTGATTCCCCCCGTTTATATTAATACTGTGCATGTGGAAGGGTCGAAAAAGTGAGTAAATCTTAACCGTGTGATTCACTTTCATGAGGTGTTTCCATAGTAATATAATCTCACTTATATAATTTATTTTTTGTGACCAAATTATATGCCAAAATTTATCAGATTGTTACGTTCGCTTTGTATGCATCCCGTGCGCATCGTTACATTGTTCAAACCAAATAACATGAATGGAAAAAAATCATTCCACATTTTTGATTTTCAGGCTTTGAGACTGAAATCATTCAGGATCTCGGAGTGCAGCTGGGTTTTCGTGAGATCAAACAATCCGTCAGAGAATTGCAACTCATATGAAGAACTGACAAATGAAGATCTTGTTGAGATGGAACAACAGCGCTCTACCTATGCTGAGCTCCACCAACAAGGAATTCAGAAACTTGATGCATTTTTTCGTGATTATGAAAATGTAAAACAGAGATTAATGGATGATTCCTGACCTTGATCATATATTTTGTGGATTCTGTAATTAGATGCTACCAAATGACAAGAAAATAAAAGAAAACATTAAAACAAACATCTTTTAACTTTTTTGAAAAAGGAATAAACCCTTCCATTTTTATGCATATGTTTGTACCTATTTGAATAAACTTTTCAAATGAAAAACTGGTTTAGGCTACTTCATTTACCTTTGTAATGCAACATTGCAGCATTTTACATGTTAAAACAGCCCCGTTTAGTGCTTTTTGGCTGCAGGTGTCACTTGCTGGTATATAATATAAAATATGCCATTTAGGAGGATCAAAGGTTAGGTGAATGCATACATTTTTCAGTGATATGGTCCCAGCATAATGGTTAACCTTTGCTTGTAACGCAAAGGTTGTAGGTTCGATCCCAGGTGGAGCACTGCCGTTGTACGTTTGAGCAAGGTACTTAACCTGGATTGCTTCAGTAAAATATCCAGCTGTATAAATGGATTGTATCTAAAAAAATGTGAAACTGTGTAAGTCGCTCTGGATAAGAGCGTCTGCTAAATGCCTAAAATGTAATGTAGGTGGCTGTGTACTGTATGGCACTGGTGCATGATTGCATGACACGGGCCTTGTCATTTGACCATACACGATGGGGATAAGACCGATGGACTTCCTCACAGTCAGCGAGGATCTTATTTTCCATAGAGGCACAAAATACTTTTCTAGTGTTCCCGTTAGCTTCGTTTTAAATGGCTGTTGTTCAAAATAAGCGGTGGACCAGAGCCTGTAGAGTCGTAAAAATGTTCCTTGGAAGTCAAGCAGCACAGCATCGATAATGTCACTGTGAAATGATAAACACCTTTTCCCTAGGCATTGGAAGCAGTCATACTTCATCTGTTAAAATATATGGTTATGGATGTCTTTTGAATGATGTAGTTTTGTCATAACATAACTGAACACATCCCTTTAAAATTCAAGCAGTAGAGCGTCTATGTCGTCATACTGTGTCTGTTTACAGTTATATTAATTAAGGGCTTTTTAATTAAGGTGTTTTTTCATAACATGAACAAAACACGAACCCAAGTTTGGAGAGATGAGTCAAAAAGCTTGTACACCAGGAAGACTGAAAATGGAGTCATATCCAGTAGGCCAGATTCAGACTGCTCACCTTGTTTGCAGGAGTATAAGGAGTGAGCTTGTGAGCTTACGGGCTTATCTGTGCTATCCAGTGTCAATATCAGACTACCACGCCTGCCACCACTGAGCTGAGCTGAGAGCTGTGGGGGTGCACTAGACGTGGCTAGAACACGAGGGAGGGTGACACCTGGCACCCTGTCTCATTGCGTCCGAATAGCGCACCTCTGTGTGAATAAAACCAGTGCTTAATTTGTGCCGGGGCTAGCCGGGGGCACAGCCCCGGCAAATGCCAAGAATCCGATTTTGCGCCCCGGCAAATGTCTCACTCAGAATCAGAGCCCCGGGCTCATAAATATCTAAAGTGCGACAACAACGCGTATTTTAAACTGGTATTAAACAACGTTGCGTCCAGTGAACATTACAGATGTAAATAGAATGCAGAAATGCAGCGACACAGAGGTAGGAAAAGTTTACCCTTTTTCTCCGCGGGGGGAGGTGAGGCGAGTTGAGCCCCGGCATCTCTTATTTTACAAATTAAGCACTGAATAAAACCACTCTGTACTCTGCTCCAGAAGCACTGCAGGGCCAGGCTTTCCACAGCACTGCTGTAATTGTGTGCTGCGCTCGGCACAAACTGAGCTCTCCCGTGTCGTTGCAGCCGCTGAACCGCACCTGAAAAAAGAGCCCACTTTATACAGAGGGACCAGCAGATGTGATCTGGATGAATTGGCTGTGAGCTGTTTTCTATCGTCGTTCCGCTCCAGCAAAAGCAGATGCAGTGGCACATTTCCTCCCTCTCCTCTTTCTAGTGGCAAAGTGTGATTGCTGTGTCCCGTTGGCATGGATGGACAGACAGACATGCAGTCATACTGAGCCATATGCAGTGTCCAGGATGAGTGTAATCAAAGTCCCTTTCACTCATTGTGTCACATGATCACACACTGTTCTCTAGTCTTGCCGTGGGCACCGCCCCCAAAGCCCTCTTGGGGTTTTGTCTGGTCACTAGTCACCTGATCAGCAGTCACATGGTCCTACCCCACTGCAGGAGCGCATTCAAGATCAGGAGAGCCTCCCGCCTGGTCCAGTGGTTACAACGTCCGACGCTGGCCACGGAGACCGGGGTTCAATTCCCCGTCTCGCCAGAGTCGGCTCTGGCCGGGAGTGCCACCAGGGGCGGCGATTGGCTGTCCGCCGCAGGGAGGGGGGAGGGAAGCCGACATGACGTTCACTGCGCACAGGAGTGGCCCTGTAGTACCGGGTTACGGTTGACGGCTTGGCGAGTGCTGTCTCGGAAGAGACGTTACTTTGTCACTACCGGTCGCAGGACTACGGCAGCGAACTCACACTACTAGGGGGGGATTGACATAAAATAGCGGGTCTAATTGGCTACCAAATTGGGAGAAAATGGGATAAAATCAGTAAAAAAAATAAATTACAAAAAAAAGATCAGCCTTTCTGTGTACCACAGTCCCCTTAGACACTCGGACCTGGAAGATCCACTGACTGCAGAAACAAACTCTTCTGCCCCGTCCTTTCTGGTCTAGAATTCAAACGTCTCAGATCTGGGTTAAATTCATGTTCGTCATATTTTCACTCTTTTGATACTGGCAACATTTGAAAACACATCCCTGACAGTTTTCAACAAAACATGTTACTAACCAAACCGTACATATCATGTCAAAGAAGAATTTTGTTCTGAACTTTCAACCTTCCCAGGTTTTCCCACCCCACCCCACTCCTCCACACTCTTCACCGGCTCCCTCTAACCGCTCACATCAGGTTTAAGACCCTGGTGCTGGCCCACTGGGGCCCTCCCTACCTCTCAGCCAGGGTCAAACCCTACACCCCAGCCAGACCGCTGCACTCTGCTGCCTCTATGGGATTGGTTACTCCCTCCTTCCAAGTGACCAATGGCCGCTCATCCTGGTCACGACTCTTCTCTGTCCTGGCACCACATTAGTGCAATGAACTCCCCACTGACGTCAGGCCAGCCAAATTGCTGCCAACTTCCGCCGAAGGCTGAAAACACACCTCAACCCACCTAACCCTAATAAAAATTTAAAATAAAACCTACTACTTCCACTTATTATAGTCACTAGTGTTGTTTATGGCTGCTTACTGGAGGGATGATGTGCTTGAAGTGGTTCAAGTGCTTCAAGCGACGTGGTTGTATATCTACTTGAGCTGAATGCACTTCCTGTCAGTGTCGCTTTGGATGAAAGCGTCTGCTAAATGATTGTAATGTAATGGAAAGGGTTAAAGTATTTCAATGAATTATTTGACCCAGGTCTGTTACACATCCATGGAACCATAGCGACTGAAGGCCTTTGTAGGTCAGGCTCCTGACCTGGGGCCCCCAAGAAGTGGCATAAAACACAAAACCAGTTTTATCTAAAACAGAAAAATGCTGAGAAATGATGATTCCACAATCTCATTGTAAGCTGAACTGGCAACGTGCCGCATGTTGGTTTTGGTGCCAAAACTGGAATTGTTTTTGAGGTAACATTGCATACTCTCTAGTCCCCTGCAATTCGATGGAAAAAGAGAAACTTCTCAAAAGCTGTGATGTGCCTAAATTGAAACAGTGAGGAATGGAGAAAAAATCTAAGTCATTCATTGGACTGCCACTGCCATTTTTAACGCGCTCAAGTATGAAACGCAGCATATGGCTGTGCGTGTCACGCGTGTGTTTAAATGTTTTAATTGCGAGAGCCCTGGGGCTCACGCACCACCTGGTGCGCTCGGCGATATCGCCCGGCGCCTGTCACACATCAGGGCTCTTTAATCACCGCGAGCCGCGCGTTCTCTTACACCTCCTCCGTCCACCGCTCCTAATTACATCCTGGCATTTGGCCCTTTCATCTGTCACACTGACACAGTGTGAAAATAAACGCATCACAGCGACGGACCGATGGACGGACGGAAGAGTGAGGTGACAGACGCCCAAGTGCAGACTGTGTGTAATTGGAATAAAAATGGCTGCGGGAGGGGGCCTGGCGGATGGCGTAGCGGTCTAACGCACTACAC
Organism: Aldrovandia affinis; assembly: GCA_029706075.1. Taxonomy (NCBI): domain Eukaryota; kingdom Metazoa; phylum Chordata; class Actinopteri; order Notacanthiformes; family Halosauridae; genus Aldrovandia; species Aldrovandia affinis. The sequence goes on along the minus strand of JAINUG010000137.1, from coordinate 2,595,407 downwards.
TTTGGCTGGTCTGGTGTGGTGTGCGCTGCCTGTCAGGGACGCGGTTCGAAACCCGCGTCTCTACCAGACCGGCCCTGGTCGTCAGCCCCGATTGGGGGCGTTTGGCTGTCCGTCTCCGGGAGGGGGAGGGTGAGCCGGCACGAGTCTGCCGAGGAGCAGGAAAAAGGCGTCCGTGGTAGAGTTCCGTCTCGGAAGAGGCGGATCTATCGCCCGGAAAGAGTGTTTTCGACCCGGAGGACGGGCGGCGGACTCGTGGGGGAGGGTGAATTGAGATAAATAGAGGGTATAATTGGCAACCAAATTGGGAGAAAAACTGGAAAAATTGTGAAATTTAAAATAAAAAAATGAGTACGGTGTGTGTATATGCCTGTTATCGGCATACTAGTCCCAACCACACAAGGAAGGTAATATTTTGTCTAATTCTACAGCGCTAGGTTGGAGAGGCTGTGTCTGTATCAGCCTTGTGAGGGTGTGAGGTCAAGGCTCTGCAGTAGAGCTGAAACCAGGCTGGCGCACGTTGTCCAGGTTTACAGGCCTTTCTCCGTTGCGCTGAAGTGCTGTCAGCTCCGCCCCCCGGTGTTCCCTGGGCGGGGCTTATGCCTCAGCGAGATGTGGGCGGGGCTTATTCCTCAGCGAGATGTGGGCGGAGCCAGCAGGCCGTGAAGCTGCATCGCTTCCGTCTGCGTCTGCAAACTGTGGAAATGAACGCAGGAAAGAAGACAGGAGCATCACAGTCATTCACTGGGGTGCTGGAAATCTGAATGATTATTACATCTGAGCCATACAGATGTGGTTCTGTGTGGCTCAGATGTCGTTCTGGGTGGCTCAGTAGGTAGAGCACGGCGTTGGCAACGCTTAGGTTGTGGGTTCAATTCCCACTGGGACCACATGTACTTAAAAATGTATGTATTCACTACTGTAAGTCGCTTTGGATAAAAGCATCTGCTAAATGGCATATATACATCTTAAGCTGTACTTAAGCCGTAAAAGTTTTAAGATCAAAACAAAAAACATTTATTTTATTGCAGCAGCTGTCACACTGCTTCAAAATGGTCACAAGCCATGCGATAAAACAACAGGGCTTTTAAGGAAACGCAGTTGACCAGCTGTCTGGCTGCCCGGTGGGCGTGTAGGTCTAAAGCATGTATCAAAGTCGTGGCCTCGCGGTATGAGTGATTTTCACACAGCGGGGAAATCTCTGGATTATCTAAGTTTTCTTGTCATTGTTTAGTCTCATTAACAGCAAAATGTAAACTCTTTACATGAAGCTGAAAGTCATCCCTCTTCTCCTGTGCATGCTGGCCTCTGATTGGGGCCTGTTATCTGCTGCAGTCTGAGTGGGAGAGACGAGATGCAACATGACAGTGTCGGTCTTACCGTTGGTTGTCATGGATACCCTGTTAGGTTACATTTTGTTTGGAAGGTGACCCTTGGGTAAATCTTTGTAAATAGTTTTGCTATAAAAAGAACCACAGATTATTATTTCTTACTGGTATTTATTGTTGGGAAAAATTATATCAGAATCATACCATACTTTGTCCTTTTATAATTTTACTGTGTAGGGCTTTGTGAGATGATTCATGTTAGGGTTTACTCAGTGTGGTCTGAGGGCAGTGTCTCAAGACTGGTTTGATAGTACGTATAGTATGTAAGGAAATGGATGAATTGTACTTTGATACAACTCAAAACCACAGGTCTTGTTTTCTTAGTATACTCTGGAACAAATAATGGATCATAATGTGGTTAAGGGGCTTCTAAAATGATTGTCAATAGACAATTTAATTTAAGTAACTGAGTACCCTAGCCTTATTAAAACCTATTCTTGGATGTCATACAAAAATGTCCATATACAGACTACGATATTATTCATTTATGTAATGTCTGTTTGAGTAGGGACAGATACAAAAAGCACAGACACATTGCATTGTGCATTAACAACACGCTGATGCCCTGTATCAAAACATTTGTAGCTTGTGCTAAGTTTCAATGTTCGTCCTGAGTTGGGCTTTTAAAAGTGAATAAGACAGTCTAACACATAGATGTTGGACAAGACGATACAAATACAAGAAACAAAATAATTTTAGTGCAGGACAGCACTGAAAAAGAATAACCGTACTAATAGCATTAAAAGTATACCACGCATACATGCGTGTCTGTGTGTCTTTAAGATTATTAAAGTGTGATTAAGATATCAGACAGGAATACATTTGCATAAAAGGTGGAGGGCTTCACGATGGTGAGAACATAGTATGATCTAAAACCTTCCTATGTCTGTCTGTAATTGTTTTAATAGATTTTTGTTTTATGTCTTAAAAAAAAAAACTCATTTCCTTGTTTATTCTGTCCCTGTAAATCTCGGCATCATTTAAAATGAGGACCCATCCTCAATGATCTTTCCGAGAATTAAATAAAGGTTGAATGAATGAATGAATATGAGTGTTTGTTTTCTGGCTCTTCCGTCATCACGTGGTGACCCCCCCTCTCTGCCCCCCTCCTCTCCAGCCGCGTGATCAAGACCAACCAGGACCTGCTGCCGGAGACCCCCTGGACCAACATCTTCTACGACGACTTCTGGGGCACCCTGCTCACGCACAGCGGCAGCCACAAGTCCTACCGGCCGCTCTGCACCCTGTCCTTCCGCCTCAACCACGCCCTGGGCGGGCTGGAGCCCTGGGGCTACCACCTGGTGAACGTGACGCTCCACGCGGCGGTGGCGGGGCTGTTCGCCGGCCTGTCGCGGCTGCTGCTGGGCGGGGGCCGCTGGGCGCTGCTGGCGGGGCTCCTCTTCGCCTCGCACCCGGTGCACACCGAGGCGGTGGCGGGCGTGGTGGGCCGGGCAGACGTGGGCGCGGCGCTCTTCTTCCTGCTGTCGCTGCTGTGCTACGCGCGCCACTGCGCCCTCAGGCC